>WEIT01029636.1:433812-444762 GCA_013389985.1 Dryoscopus gambensis | reverse complement strand
AGCAGCGCCCGAGCGTGCGGCGGCCGCTGCCGCCCCAGTGACGGCCCCGCCATGTCGGTGATGGTGGCGAGGAAGAAGGTGGTTCGGAAATGGGAGAAGCTGCCGGGCAGGAACACCTTCTGCTGCGACGGCCGCATCATGATGGCCCGGCAGAAGGGCATCTTCTACCTGACGCTCTTCCTCATCCTCGGCACCTGCGCCCTCTTCTTCGCCTTCGAGTGAGTTCCCCCGGGACCCCGCGGGACGGGGACGGGGATGGGGATGGGGCCGTGTGCCCGGGGCCCTCGGGACCCGGAGGGGAGCCCGGCACGGCACAGCCTGGCGGAGTGTGGCTCTCCCTGTCCAGATCTGCTTCCTCACCCTCAGCAGACTGAGCCTGGAGGTTTTGGGGAGAATGGGCCCTGCTGGAGCTTGTGACACTGGCCCTGCTTCCCCGTGGGTCACCTTCTGTGTGGGACTTGGCAGTCCCTTGTCCCGGCTGTTCCTGGCTCCAGGACAGCCGGGGTGCAAGGGCACTGCTGCTGCAGCCTCGGGGCCCAGCCTGCGTCCCTACCCATGGGGGAACGTGCAGCCCCCGCGACAGCCCCGGCAGGGAGGTGACCCCAGCTGGAGGATTAATAAGGAGTGAGCCTGGGGGTCCTGCCAGTCTGACCTACTCCCAGCCCCCAGGCTGCACTACAGCAGAGCCCCCGCAGCCGGAGCCACCCCGGTGTTTGGGAAGNAACTGGAGGATTAATAAGGAGTGAGCTTGGGGGTCCTGCCAGTCTGACCTACTCCCAGCCCCAGGCTGCACTACAGCAGAGCCCCCGCAGCCGGAGCCACCCCGGTGTTTGGGAAGGATCCGACCACCCCTTACATCACCTCGGCAGCCTAAAGACCTTCAGCCAAACCCTTGGATCCTGCTGAAAAAGAGGGATCTGCCGCCTCCCCTCAGCTCTCTCTGGGAGCTGGGCTGGGGAGTTGGGCTGGCCTTCGACTAATCCTAAAATCAAAAAGCAAGCGAAAAGGGAGAAGCCTGTGTTTGTCTGGGCCAGTGCTGTGGGAGGAGGCAGGACACCCCTGTTGCCTGGTTAGAGGATGAGCTTGGGTCAGCTAAACAACTGCAAAACTTGCCTTGCTCGGTCTCCATGGGCATGTTTGTGTTCTGGGGCGGGTGAAGGGCTCAGACAGGGTTGGGTAACTTAAAGCTAAGCCAGGAAGAACGGGTGGAAGGAGCTGCTCGCTGGCTAAGCCCTGGCTGTTCCTGCAGGTCCAAAAAGCCCTCGGCCCAGGTGCTGTCCTCCTCAGCATCTTTCCGAAGCCAGGGAACTTGTTCCCCCATTCCCTGGCCCAGCGTATCTCCCCCACTTCCCTGCCCGAATTACCCCTGGCTCAGTCTGAATTCCAAGGTACCAAGTGACACCACTCTTGCTTTGCTGTTTGGGGTTTTTTCCGTCTGAGAAACGGGGCTGAGCCTTCCTGCCTTACAGGAAGAGCTGATAAGTGTTGCTGCTCCAGAAACGCTTATTGCTGCACCAGAAACACTGATTCGAGGGATAATTGCTCTGGCTCCCTGTGGATCCTGCCCGTAGCAGGAGAGTGAACCACATCCCACTCTGCCGTGGCTGCGCTAGGCAGAGTGAGCCAAGGCCGTTTTCCAGACCTAGGCTGTGGTTAGTCAGGAACGTGACTGGAAATTCCTTGAGAAGCCCCTTTCCATGCTCTGGCAGGCAGAGGCCTGTGGAGGGGTTGCTTGCAGCAAGACATCTGGGCCGTGCCTAGAGCTGGAGGGTGGGCTCTCCGGGGGAAATGCTGCTGGGAACAAGATCACCTCTGAATTTTAGTTAAATCATCTGAGGGGGATAAGGAAAAGTTTGGGAAAATTCAAATAGCCATTTGATTCTTTCAGTGCAGAACATCTCAGTGGGTTTTTTTTCTGGACGAGAGGGGGTTGTTTTGAACTCGTTTGGGGATTTTTGAATTTGGAATAGGGATGAAATGTTGCCTTCCCAGCTGGAAACACTCCCCAAGGTCTCTGTTTCACTGCTCAGGCTGAGATAAGCAGCTCGGCTGCTCGGGAGCCGTGCCTGCCCTGCATGTGTAGGGAGCTTCGGGTGAGGATCTCAGCCTTGATCTTTCACTGCGTTGTCCATTTGTCTCAGCGTTTGGCAGATGCTTTAGCGTTCGCGTGGCAATTCCTGGTTTCGCCCTGAAGTTCGTGCCTGGGTTTGGAGCGGCGGCGGGCGGAGGAGCCCTTCCCCTCGCTGCCCGCTCACTGCGGGCCGCCTGTGCCGTGCCGGGGCTCCATTCAGCTGAATCACTTGCGCAGTCACACCTTGTCTGAGCACGGCCCCGGGGTGCCCGGAGCCAGCATCCGCCTGGCTGCTGGCCCTGCGCCGGGCTGCGCTGGCCCCGGGCACCGCCGAGGCCGGTGGGGACCGGCCCCCGCGTCGGGACAAGAGCCCCCGCCGGTCCCCCCGGCCCTGGAGCCGTGGCCGCACTCGCGGGGCAGCTGCTGCTGCTGCTGCTGGTGGTGGTGGGGGCTTTTTCCTCCGAGTTTCTCCGGTGCTGCCAGCGGCTCCGCCGCGCCCACGGGCGAGCCTCAGCCCCGTGGCTGGGAATTTCGGTGTGCCGGTCCCCCGAACCGCAGCGCTGTGGGCTGGGATCAGGCAGAGCTCTCCATCCGGGAGCGAACAGGACCCAGAGGCTGGCAGAACTCCGCGCTGTACCTGAGATCCGACTCCTCCCTCCCAGATAAGGCAGAGGGACGGAGCTGTGCTGGCTCCCGGGAAGGGCTCCGCAGCGACCGGAGTCCTCTGCCCAAGGGCACCTCTCTCACCCCTCCGTGGGCAGGGAGCAGCTCCCACTGCTCGGGGCTGGTCCCTGCGGAGTCCGAGACCTGTGTTTGACTGGGTCTGCTCCCTAACATGTCCCATGAAATAGAGTTTCACATCCTCTTGGTGTTATTTCAGACTCCTAATGGTGTCGGCCCTGTGGTTGGGCACTTAGCTGCTGTTTGCTAAAGGTGCTCTAGCACGAGGAGAAGACCAGATAAAGCACTTGTGAAATCCCTTTAGGAGCTGGGATAATGGGATGCAGTGTCTGGGAGTTCCCTTTGCAGTTCCTGTCTCTCCTGAAGCGAGTTCCACGCTCAGCTGAAGGGAGTGGGGTTTCTTTTGTCTCTGGCTTTTCAGCACAAAACTTGAAGTCTGTAAATGTTAGAGGCACGATAGCACCAGCAGCACTGGCTCCTCACGGGAAGGGGCTGCTCTTGGATTTCCCAATGCCCAGGCGTGTTTGTCACTTTGTTTTTCCTACTTTCTTAGCTTTGTAGAGATGAAAATGTCTTGGTTTTCTGATGAGCTGAAAACATCTACACTGCCCCTTGTGTGACTTTATTTTGTAGTTTTGATTTCCAAACCCCAGAGACCCAAGACTGACAGAGGAGCCTCTGAGCTGGCGTTACCTCTGGTTAGATCTGTGTCAAGCATGGTCAAAACTTGCACGTGAGTTGATTGGTGCTTTTTAATCATTGTTATTTCTCTCAGTAGAAGTGAACGTTTTGGTGTCCAGAGTTCAGTTTGTTTTGCTCCTGTTTCTGCAGGAAGTGGCCACTCGAGGGGTTTGGATTGACCTTTTTCTCATACACGGGTTCCTTCTCAGGAGACGACTTCGCCCTCCCTGCAGCCTCCACATCCTCTGTGGCACCCCCATTCCCGGGTGGATCTTGGGGTGATTTGCCTGTGTGGAGATTTGAGATTTTAGCCGGGAAAAGAGCAGTGACATCGGCATAACTCGTCTGTCTCCTGCCTCGGTTGGGTCAGAAGCACGTGGGATGTGCTGACAGTCGATGTGTCACTGCTGGCAAGTGGGGAGAGGTTCCACGGAGAGCTCCAGCCCTGCCTGTGCTGCTGGGAAGGGCCTGGACGCGGGGTTGTGGTGCAGCTGGGCTTCACAGCAGCTTCTTCCATGCTTACCGCAAACACAGGAGCTCCCAGGCCCCATCCCGGGTGTGAGCACCCAGCACAGCCAGGCTGAAGTGCCCTGGTGGGGGTCAGGCACTCGGGAAAGGTCCAGCTCTGGTGGCACTCAGGGCAGGCACGCGGTGTGGTTGTGCTGTAGCTGAGCGAAGTTGAACAGGTGATCTGCGGGTGAGACGTGGGTCAGCGATGCTGCGGAGCTGGTGCCGAGCCCTGGTGGGGCCTGCCTGGGAGATGTGCTGCCTCGTGGCCGTGGCTGCAGGGCTGGCACGGTGGCTTTCCCCTTCCTCCGAAGCTTTGCTCGCTGTGCTGATTACAACAGACCTTCCCAAGCGGGTGCAATATAACCAGCCCAGCACCATAGCTCACGGCACCTCCCAGCTGCTTCTCCCCCTGCTCCCCATTCCAATGATCTCTTTGTTCAGCCTTCCTGCCCCCAGCCCACCCCGCTGTGATGATGAGTTGTGATAGTGCTGTTATTGTCTGCTTTTTGGTGACAAAACGCTCCAGAGCACAGATATGGTGCTGGGAGTGGGGGAGCAGCATCCTCACATGCCAACAGAGCATCTCTGTTGGCTCTGAGCTCTCCCAAACAAAAGATCTCTAAATGTCTGTTCCTGAGCAGTGAAATTGTCTTAGAGATAAGGCGTGGGCTGAAGATACCCCAGTGCTAGCGAGTACCTGAGTACCAAGTCAAGACCTTGTGTGGCTGCTTTCCCTGCCATGGACGCGTTCCCCGAGTCACCTCCCGAAGCGTGCGGCCCCTCAGCACAGCGCAGGGTGGGAGGCCCCTGGTGGGCTCCACGCTGGGCTCCGTGCTGGGCCTTGGGGTGCAGTTTCACCGTGGTGGGAGCTCCTCTGGCTCTCACCTCTGCCCTCACCCGCAAGGGGCCACAGACGCCAGCCCAGCTAAGGGAAGCTTAGCTGAGCCTGTGTGGAAGCAGGAGGGCCGTGGCTCAGCTTTAACACAGCTCTTGGATCCATACTGAAACCCACGATATGTTCACGTTGCCACAGCGGTTACAAAAGCTGTCGTATCAGCTGGACAAGGGTCAGGCTGCAGCCCTTTGGGGCAGGCAGTGTCCAGCTTTTCAAGGAATTGTCACAGAATCATTTAGGGTGGAAAAGACCCCCAAGACCATCAAGTGCAACCTGTGACGGGTCACCACCTTGTCACCAGCCCAGAGCGCTCAGTGCCACGTCCAGTTGTTCCTTGGACACCTCCAGGGATGGGGACTCCCCCACCTCCCTGGGAAGCCCCTTCCAGTGCCTGACAGCCCTTTCCATGGAAAAATTTCTCTTGATGTCCAACCTGAACCTTCCCTGGCACAGCCTGAGGCTGTCTCCTCTTGTCCTGTCACTGGTTGCCTGGGAGAGGAGGCTGACCTGCCCCTAAGTCCATGTTCCTAACCCCATATTTCTACCCCAAATGAGCTCCAAGGTTTTTGTTTACTTGCTGACTGACTCGCAGCTGTCCCTGGACTTTGCCCTTGCAAAGGGAATGCAAAGTTATCTTGGGCTGCCTGAAGACGATAAGCTTGGCCCTCCAGTTCTTCATCTGTGGGCAGGGCTGGGCACAGGGACGTTGTTTTGGGGAACTGCAGAGTGAGCGGTGTCTGAAATGAAGGATGTTGGTTTAGGGGCCAGGCCCTGTGTGCTGCTGTGGGCTCCTGGTGTTGCAGCTGTGACTGAAGTGTGCTGTAGCTTCAGTGTGCAGCCCTCGTGTCCTTGTCACGCGTGGGACAGCCCCCGGAGCCGGGCGATGGCCCGGGACACGTTCCTGCAGTGGGCCTGCGGAGCCCGGTGCTGCCAGCTGGAGCTGGAAACTGCGCTGTGTGTGGGGAATCTGGGGTGGGAATGCTGTCCAGAATCAAATAGTGCCGTGGAGGTCGTGGAAATGGCCTTGCTTGGGATGGCAGCCCCGCCCAGGGAGGATAATCCCTGGCCCCTCACCGCAGCAG
Source organism: Dryoscopus gambensis (assembly GCA_013389985.1). NCBI lineage: Eukaryota > Metazoa > Chordata > Aves > Passeriformes > Malaconotidae > Dryoscopus > Dryoscopus gambensis. The sequence goes on along the minus strand of WEIT01029636.1, from coordinate 438,842 downwards.
CCTGATGCTCCTGTGGAGAGCAGCTGTGGAACAGCAGGAGTCTGGGTTGGATCTGCCCTTTAGCAGAAGGGATAAAGGGTGGATCCTAGAAAGCCAGGTGCCCGAAGGCCCGGGTGCCCAGCTGCACCAGGAGGCACCTGGGGAAGGGACGTGTGCCAGGAGAGGTGAGACGTGGCACAAGTGGTGGGATGTGGGTAGGGTTTCCCTTAAACCGTAGCAAAGCTCCATAGGAACTTCACCCCAACATCAGTGGGGTTTTCTGAAGGAATCAGGGTAAAATGTGGGGTTTTTCAGCCCAGTTATGTCTCTAAAACATGACTTGTGCCCAGGCCTCCCACACGGCCTGTGTTGCGGCACCCGTGGGGACGTGGCTGTGGGTGTCCAGGAGCAGCACGGCCACGGTGAGATGAGTCCCGTGCTGCCTTTGCATCTCCTCCATCAGCAGCATCAGCACCTTAAACTCCTCGTTGGGGCTTGCTGCATTTACAGAGCAAACAAGCCTTGTTCCCTTTCGAGCTGGGGGAATCAGGAGCCTTTCTGCTTTATTTGGAGCGTTCCAGTCCGTTGTCTCAGAACAGCCAAAGGAAGCCAGATGTCTTGTTGCATGGGAATGTTGTGCTTCCACAGGAATCCATTCCTGAGAGGCACAGGATGCACTTAATCCCAGTAATTTCCGTGGTGCTGGAAGCTGCTGCCCTTGAGGGGCCAGCCAGAGATTCCCACCATCCCCGCAGGCTTCCGTGCCCTCCGGCTCTCCAGGCTTGGGGTCCCTGACCAGGCCTTGGGTGCTTCTCCCAGTGGTCTGGCCCATCCCTTGGCAGCAGGAATGTGCTGGACAAGGTCTCTCCAGCTGCCTGGTTGTGTTTCTGGCATCGCTCGAAACGGGAGCTGAATTGAACAAATGCTGGGAAGTATCTGTGCCTGGCTGGTGGAAAACACGGGGATGCTGTGATGGTGCCTGGTTGTTGGAGCTGCCCCAGGAGTGTTCCCCTGTGCTGGGGGGATCAGAAGAATGTACTGAAGAGCTTCTCTGCTCCAGTTCTGAGCAGTGCCCGGGCTCTGATGCCCTGCCAGGCGCTCGGCGCGGCGCCGGCAGACTCTGACTCATCGCCTCCCGCCCCGTGTCCGCAGGTGCCGGTACCTGGCCGTGCAGCTGTCCCCGGCCATCCCCGTGTTTGCCGCAGTTCTCTTCCTGTTCGCCATGGCCACGCTGCTGCGGACCAGCTTCAGCGACCCCGGCGTGATCCCGAGGGCCCTGCCCGACGAGGCAGCCTTCATTGAGATGGAGATCGGTGAGTGTGGAGCGGCCAAGCTGGGGAGGGCTGGAAAAGCCTCTCTATTTATGGCATATTTCTAGGTTACAGTCCCTGCAGAGCTTATCTTCCTGGCTGGACCTCCAGAAGTGAGGGTTGCCCCAATCTGCTGGCTCACCGTACTTGGCCGAGTCTCAGAAAGGCGGCCCGATGTACCTGCGTCCCTCTCTGGGAGCTGTTTCACCTGCCGCTTTCTCTCCCATAGCCACGTACATACAAACTCAGTTTGCTTCTGAGAAGCGGTGCAGAAAGCTTGGAGTGGTCCCCTTGATCCTCCAGGGAGAGAGGAGGTTTGGTGGATGCGGGCGATAACACCCAGCCCACTCTCAACATGCCCACGAAAGCTCTGGCATCCCTTTTCCTGCCTCCAAGCTGCCAGGTTGGCTCTGGCCCGCGTGAGCAGAGCTGCAGCCTCCGGCTCCGGAGCCAGCGGGCTGCGATCCCGCTGGTAGGAAAGGCAGGGAAGCAGGTTGAGGTTTGAGGCCAGGCGTGTCGCGGCAGCGGGTCCGATCTGTGCCCGGCTCTCTCTGGCAGAGGCCACCAACGGGACCGTGCCGCAGGGTCAGCGCCCGCCCCCGCGCATCAAGAACTTCCAGATCAACAACCAGATCGTGAAGCTCAAGTACTGCTACACGTGTAAGATCTTCCGGCCGCCCCGCGCCTCGCACTGCAGCATCTGCGACAACTGCGTGGGTGAGTGGGGCCGGGGCCTGCCCCTGCTCCTTGCAGAGAGCCGCGGGAGAGGGACGGAGCCGTGCCCAGGCTCGTGCTGGGCAGCTCTGGGCTGGTGGAGTGTCCAGGCTGCCTCGTCTTGTGCTCAAGGAGCTTGAGGTTTGCTCAGAACCTGGAGCCAGGTGGTTCCTCTTTGCCAGGACTTTGGCAATGCCCGAGCCCAGCTGCTCTGTGTGCGTGTGCAGCCTGTTTTTGAGTTCCACTGGGCTCTGGCCTTGCAGGGCTGGAGGGTTCCGGTGGAGAGTTGTGTCTCCACTGTGTGTGACAGCAGCTCCTTCACCAGCACAGAGATTGTGCCGTTCCCTGGGGTGCCCTGGTTGCTGGCCTCCTTCCGTGTATGTAATTGGCTCACGTGCAGCATCACAGCTCCAGGCAGAAATCCTGTCCTTCTGCACCCCTTTCCTCCTCTTCAGATTCCCAGCCCTTGTGTGTTTATGCAGTTCCTTGAACCCTCTCCTGATTATTCGGGGGTAAGAACTTGGGGACCCCCAGGCCTTCATCTAACCCATGTGCTGTGGCTGTTGTACCCCAGGGAGAGAAGACACCTGAGGGCTCGAGCTCAAACTCTCTCTTAATGTGCAAAATCATTATAAAACGATTTTGTACTTTCTGACCTCCTGAAGGGAGGCCAGAATGTGGAATCCTGAGTGAGCAGGGGGTTGGACTTGGCAGTTTGTGTCAGCCTGGGGGATTTTCCAAGTGGGAACGCAGGAGCAGCAAGGATCTAGAGGTGGGCAGGGCCATGCCAGGGCAGTGCTGATTTTCATCTTGGCTTCCCCAGAGCGCTTCGACCATCACTGTCCCTGGGTGGGCAACTGCGTGGGGAAGAGGAACTACCGCTACTTCTACCTCTTCATCCTCTCGCTCTCCCTCCTCACCATCTACATCTTCACCTTCAACATCGTCTACGTAGCACTGAGTGAGTCTGCCTGGAAAGCTGGATGGCTGGGAGGGGGGAGAGGGGCTACAGATGGTGTGAAACCAGGGAACTGGACTCAGTAGGATGTTCCAGATTAAAAAAATCTCTCTCTTTTTGTATCGCAGAATCTCTGAAGATTGGGTTTCTGAACACGTTGAAGGAAACCCCAGGGACATATCCTTCCATGGTCCCGAGGGCTTGGCTTCTCCAAAGCTGGGGGTTAGTGGGAGCTGCACTGAAGAGTGGCTGCCTAGGCCGCTCTGGGTCTTTCAAAGCATTTTCCCCCCAGATGACAATGTGGGGAGCAGTTTCGTGGCTTTTGGGAGGAGTACAAAACAGAAAGCAGTGGCTAGGAGAGGAAGAGAAGCTGGTGTTTGTGGGGGCAGTAACAGGTGGGCTGGGCCTGCTCTCAGGCTGTTCCCAGTCCTTAACTGTTCTCACTGTACTGGAGGTGCTCATCTGTTTCTTTACGCTGTGGTCGGTGGTGGGGTTAACTGGGTTCCACACCTTCCTGGTGGCACTGAATCAGACAACCAACGAAGACGTGAGTAGAGCCTTCCTCTTCCTCCGAGCTGCCGCCCTTTTGCAGTGTGTCAAGGCTGTGCACAACATCTGGGGGCTGGGGCAGGGAGTCCCTGGAGTAAACCTGAGCTTGTGCCCCACTCTTTCAGATTAAGGGGTCCTGGACTGGGAAGAACCGCGTGCAGAATCCCTACAGCCACGGCAACATAGTGAAGAACTGCTGCGAGGTGCTCTGCGGGCCCCTGCCCCCCAGGTGAGCTCTGCGGGGGCAGCCTTGACCTTCGTCTTCCACCAGCACTTCTGCTGGGAAGGGAGGTGGGATCTGGGGCGACACGGGTCTCTGATGGCGTGGCTGTGTCCTTGCAGTGTCCTGGACAGAAGGGGCATCCTGCAGCAGGAGGAGAGCACAGCTCAGGAGGGGTCGTGCCCGCGGGGGTCCGGCACGCAGGAGCCCCCCGCCACGCAGGGCCCTGGGCAGGCCCAGGAGGGTGGCATGAAGCAGCAGGACGGCAGCATTCCTCCCCCCAGTGCCGTGAGTGATCCTCTTGGGAGCTGGGGGGGCTCTGGGACAGCAAGAGAAAGCTGAGAGTGGGACCTGGGAAGGACAAAATGACGTGGGGAGGCCGTGCTGAGAGGCTCCTGCTGAGAAGCTTGTTTGTTCTGACCCTGGAAACCAGCGTGTCTTGGTTTCCTTGGATCTCCTCAAAGGAGATCACAGCTGGCTGGGGTTTTGGAGATCAGTCCTGCCATGAGAGCACTCTGGAGCTGTTGCCCATGGAGCTCGGCAGGGTTGGGGAGGGCTGGGAGGTTGCAGACATCTTGTCCTGGTGCTGCCTGTGAGCTGCAGGGCTGTCCCTGGGGTCGCCATCCTTGGAGAAAGCTGTCATGGCCCTGAGCAGCCTGCTCTGTGTTTGAAATTAGTTCTGCTTTAAGGACGTGGTTTGACAGGAGACCTCCAGAGCGCCCTTCCCACCTCAATTATTCCATAAGCGTGGTGGGAAATGGCTCGGTTTGCTCCTGCTTGGGCATGAGCTGCTGCTTCTCTGGTGGACACAGTCCAGACACTTCTGCTGGAGCAGTCCAGTGCTCCAGCTCTTCCTGAAGCTGCTGTTCTGCCTGTTGGGTGGCCCCTGGTTTGTGGTTTCTCCTTTTCCAAGCCCAGCTGCGAGCGCTGCCAGGGGAGCTGGAGGCAGCAGCGGAGCGGTGGGGACTGTGTGCTTGGGCTCTGCACTCGGATGTTCCTGCAGGTCACTCTGTCCTCTCTCCCCAGGTCCCTGCGCCGTCCGTGAGCGACACCGAGATGCCAGAGGAGAAACAGCGAACGCCTGGGGAGCTGCCGGTGCCCTCCCCGGACGCTGGGCGAGCGGAGCACTAGCATCTGCTTGGAAGGGAGAACTTTCTTGTTTTGTCTAATCGAAGCTGGAAGTGGTGGAGGAGAGGAAGGAGAAGGGCTGGATGGCAGGCACCCGATTCCCCATGGCCATTTTGCTTTAGTCATTACTCCCCGCGGTGCGGGCGGCGCTGGCCCTGCGCGGTGGCACGGC
>WEIT01029636.1:386538-410865 GCA_013389985.1 Dryoscopus gambensis | reverse complement strand
CGAGAGCCACCACTGCCACCCGCGGGGCTCTGAGAGCCACCACCATGCTCGCCGCACGGCCCGCAAGCCACCACTGCCACCCATGGGGCTCTGCGAGCCACCCCCGCCACCCTGCGAGCCACCGCCACCCCGCGGGGCCACTGCCAGCTGCCCTCAGAGACCGTGCCACCCTCACCCTGCTTCACGGCCACCCCAGGAGCCCCTGCCACACACCTCCACCCCTGCTGGCCACACCACAAGCCCCCAGGAGCCACTGCCAGTGCCCCCATGATGGTCTGGGTGGGTGGACAAGGGTTGCCTGCTCACTGCCCAGTCCTGTCCTCGCCCTTGTGCCGTTTTCCAGCCCCAGCAGCCTCCCAGAGCTGGAGCGGGGCAGGACGTGGTGCCCAGCTCTGGGATGCTGGCGGGGGGGTTATCATTCCTCCATTGCCAGCCTACAGTGCTGCTGTTACTGGTTTGAACTGGGAGGACTCTCCCCCTGCACTTCAAGCCTCCCCTCAACGCCCGTGGTTTGCCTCCCCAGCTGCAGCAGCAGGCACCGTGCCCGAGAGACCCGCTGAGGTCCCTGCCTGGGCAGGGGCAGGGCAGGCAGCGGGGGGCCCAGGAGACCCCTGCAGCGACTGCCGTGGCCGGGCCAGCAAGGCAGCGGTGGCCCACGTCCCCCCGGCATCGCCCAGCCCCGAGCGCTTGGGCTGCGGCCAGGGGCTGCACAGCTGAGCCCTGACCCCAGCCCTCCTGCGCCAGCCTGGAAGGAGGAGGCCGGGGAGGACCTCCCGGTTGGGCTGTGGCCAGCGTGGAAGGAGGAAAAGGCTTCTGGGCCGGGAGACCTAAGGAATCTCTGGCTCTTCCTGGCCTGGCCTGCTGCCCACAGGCAGGTGGGAGCTGCTGAGCTTGGCCGTGCTCCCTGTGCCCCCTGTGCCACAGCAGTGCCAGAGCCCCTGTACTGCAGCAGGCAGCCGGGGCAGAGTGGGCAGTGGGCACACGGGCAGTGCTGGGCACACGGGCAGTGCTGGGCACACGGGCAGAGGGGCACGGGTCAGTCCCTTCCCCGGGTGTGCAGGGTCGGTCCTGGCAGGGCAAGGATGGGGTCTGCCAGGTCCCAGCTCACTGAGCAAGGATGCCAGGGGCACTGGGAGAGGGGTGGAGCAGTCGTAGGAGCCCTGTGGCCTCCAGGGGGAACAGGGAGAGCTTCACTTCCCACCTCGGGCTGGCAGTGGATCTTCGGTGTGGCCGAAGATGGCCACGAGCTCCTCCAGCCCCACCACCTGGGCACCACCAGCATCCCTCAGTGCCCACGTTCATGGTGGGCTGATGCATGTGTGAGACCCCCGGAGCTGCATCCCAACAGCCTCCATGGTCCCCCACAAGGATGCGGGTGCCCTCCCGAGGAGGAGGATGGGCAGGCCCAGGCTTTGTCCCGTCCCCAGGGAGCATCAGGCCTTCGCGCTCGCTCCGGCATTTCCGCCGGCAGTGGCAGGAATGTGGTGGCCGCGCGAACAATGCCGGCACCTTGCGCTGGTCCCCTCCGTGACAGCCCGGGAGCAGCTGCCCAGGCACGGCCCTGCTCCCAAGGAGGCGGCAGGAAGCAGATGGAGATGACACCGGCCGCCATTTCCTGCGGCAGGACGCGCGGGCTTTCTCCACCACCGCTGCCCTCGCTGCCCCAGCAGGGCCTCGGGCATCGCAGGCACTCGGGCACCAGGCCGGGTGCTGCGCAGGGCACCAGCACCCTGCTGCACCCGCTGCCCTGGCTGGACTCAGTGCCATCCCCATCCCGGTACGTGCCACCAGCCACTGCCGGGCAGGCCACCGGCGCTGGGCTGCACCGTGTCAGCACATCGGGGCTGCACCCAGGAGCCCAGCCAGCAGGAACCAGCGGCATGGGACGCTGGCACTGTCCCCAGCTGTGCCCAGCAGGCTGCTGGAGAGGCTGGCTGGGGGAGAGCCCAGCCCTCGGCTGCCCCTGGAACCCTGGCCAGGGCTCCGTGGTGGTGCAGAGCTGCGTGAGGGGGGGCAGGCGCGCCCGGTGCAGCCCCCAGGCCTCGCACAACGGAGGTTTATTTGGAACGAACAGTTTCCCAATAAATTATGTAATTTAAAAACTTTAAAGGAAAAGAAAAAGGCAGAAGGGAGGGGAGCCCGCGGCAGCTCAGCCAGCGCACGGGGACCGCAGGGCCGCAGGACACCCTGGGCTGAGCCCAGGCACCGGCGGGGGCTCTGCGACCGCAGCCCCCTCCCCTTGGCTTTGGCCTCCTGCACCTGAGGCCGCGTGGCCCCACAGGCCCCTTAGTGTTTCAGTGGGACAGGCCACTCTTGTACCCTCAGTCACCAGCCCCAGGGCTGTCCCCTCAGCCAGCTGTACGTGATGCTTGCACTGCAGCACCCCGGCACAGCCCCCCAGCTGCTCCTCTGGCCCCCGAGGAGCATTTCTGGCTCCTTTCAGCTCCCCAAACCTGCACCCTCTGCTGGCACCCTGGGGAGGAGAGAACGGACTCCATCCAGTGGCACCTGGGCATGCAGCCTGTCCTACCCCGACACTGTAGGCTGGGCTGCAGGGACAGCGCTCCCATCCTGCTCAACACACACAGGACAGCCCAGGGGGAGCAGAGGGCAGCTCATGGCTCTGCCTGACCCTGGCCACTGCAAGCCACCCACGATCCTGTGTCGCCAGGGGGAAGCTGGGGCAGGGAAGGGAGAGGAGAGCGAGGGCAGAATAGGGGCGCAGGGACAGACCTGTGTGCCAGGGCCCCGTGTCCTGGGAGGGAGGGGAGAGGGGAAAGGCTCTGACGAAGGGGAGAGGCCGAATGTCCAAACAACCTTCCTGGGTCAGCACGGTCCAGAGCACAGTGACGGCATCAGGGCTGGCAGGGCTGTGTGGCAGAGGGTGGCACATGTCCCACACCACTCTGGGGCGGTGTAGGCACCAGCACACGGACCCGGCACCGGAGGGATGCCGTGTGCCGCGGCCTCCGAGAGCACCAGCCATCCCCACCCTGCTCCACAGCAGCTCTTGGGCGATGGGGGGACACAGAGAGAAGCGTGACTCGGGGAACTGGTGATACTGCCACGGGACCACGGGTGCTGGCACAGTGCTCGGCTATGGGCAGATCCACCCGGCCCCCGCAGAGAAGCCGGAGGCTCCCGTGGCGGATGGCAGTGCAGTGAGCGTGCAGGTCCTCTGCAGCGAGGGGTATGGCGTGGCAGGGAGCGGGGAACGTGTCCCTTCCGACTGTAAACACGGCACTTGGAGAGCTTCGAGCCTTTACCCCTCGGAGCTGTGAGAGGCCCGGCTGGCGCGCGGGCCCCGGCTTTGGCACACGGCAGGAGTCATTCTTCGTCCCCGGTGAGCAGGAAGCCGCAGAGGAAGTTGATGGCACGCTGGCGGTCCTGCTGGGTCTGCCTGGCCATCAGGTTGGGCGGAGGGCGCAGGAGGAGGCTGGAGAACAGGGCGGCTGTGGAGGCAGGTAAAATCTGTCACTGGTGAGGAACGAAGGTGCAGGAAGAGGCTGGGATGGAGCGAGGGCTGCAGAGGAACAACACTCACCGATCATGGTGGCACTGACGTTGTTGTCCTCCGAGTACCTGAGCAGCTCCCGGAGGAAGGACATTAGGTACCGAAACACGTTGCGGTGGCAGCTCGGCAGCTGAAGGATCACCTGCAGGGAAATGGCGTCAGGAAGCTCTCCCAGCTCCCACGGCTGCAGCCTGGGCACACGCGGCACCCTGGCTCCAGAGCAACTCGCCCACAGCTGCAGCCCAGCACTGATGGCACTTGTGGGCTGCAGCTCCTGGTGACACTGCTTCAAGGAAAGCTGTGCCTGTGCTGGGGCTGCTTCCTGCTTGTTTCCAGTCAGATCCCAGCTCTCACTGCCCCAAAACTTCCCCCTGTACTCAGGAACATGCTTGGCCTGGCCTGCTGCCCCATCAGCTGTAATGAGCCGTGCACAGTCCTCCATGGAAGGACAGGAATTGTAGCTCTGAGCAGGTGCTCAAGCCCTCAGGACCAGGGGAGGCTCGGCCCCTCCCTCAGGCTCCTGTTCCCCATGCTCGGGGTGACACAGGGCTCACTTGGGGTCTCTTTGGAAGAGCTGCCTACTCTCCCAGAGCCACTGCCAGCCCCTGGGTAGGGAGCAGGAGCCAGGCGGGCCCAGGGCCACGGCACAGCCCACGGCAGCAGCCCCCGACGTTGGCACGGCCCCGCACCTGTCGGCACAGCCGGCTGCTGTGGGACACATCCAGGCACCGCTGGTACAGCTCGTAGCAGATCACAGGCTCCGGCAGAGCCTCCAGGAAGATGAGGAGAGCCTCAGCCACAGAGTGATTGCTGCCCGCTGGACCGCTGGGAATCAAGGGTCATGCTGAGCACAGAGATCCCCTCCCTTCCCGGATGCTCATCTCCTTGGAGGTCAGGCAAGTTCCCTGCCTGTCTAACCTCTCCTCTCCTCCTCCTTCCCCCCCACTGTCCCCCACCCATCAAACACCCTGCTCCATCCACCCTGCACTGCGTTTCCCACCCTCTGGCTGCACAGGAGCCCCCTGCTCCATTAGCCTCTTCTCCCGACCGTGCTCCTCAGTATCCCAGCTCCCACACTTGGCACAGCCCTGCAGAAGCTTCCAGAGCCCCCCGGCTGCTTTGGCCAGCACAGATTCAGCTTTCAGGGAGGCTGCAGGGGGACCAAGGGGAGCCCGTCCCTGGCAGGATCCCTGCCAGGTAAAGGTGACAGACAAGCTCTCCCGAGAGTGAACTCTCCCAGCAGAGCTGGGATCCATCACGGAAGGATACGGATTGTCTCAGGAATGCTGGTGTCCAGGCACTCAATGATCTGCTCCAACTCATCCTGCATGCCTGGAGTCTGGAACAGGTCCTCCTGTCAAAAACAGCACAGGGATGGACAAAGTCACCTTTCCCACAAAGGCTGAGGCACATGATGACTGGGAGGTGAACCCTGGGACACCCAGCCCACGCCTTGAGCACAGGGAAAGGCCTTGTCCTGTAAACACCAAACTGGGGCTCATCGCCAGGTGCTTGTGAGGAACCAGGTCACCAGGAGAGCTCCAGTGTGACAGAGGTNCTCCCACGGCTGCAGCCTGGGCACACGCGGCACCCTGGCTCCAGAGCAACTCGCCCACAGCTGCAGCCCAGCACTGATGGCACTTGTGGGCTGCAGCTCCTGGTGACACTGCTTCAAGGAAAGCTGTGCCACCACGAAAAAGCCCCCACTGTGCTGGGGCTGCTTCCTGCTTGTTTCCAGTCAGATCCCAGCTCTCACTGCCCCAAAACTTCCCCCTGTACTCAGGAACATGCTTGGCCTGGCCTGCTGCCCCATCAGCTGTAATGAGCCGTGCACAGTCCTCCATGGAAGGACAGGAATTGTAGCTCTGAGCAGGTGCTCAAGCCCTCAGGACCAGGGGAGGCTCGGCCCCTCCCTCAGGCTCCTGTTCCCCATGCTCGGGGTGACACAGGGCTCACTTGGGGTCTCTTTGGAAGAGCTGCCTACTCTCCCAGAGCCACTGCCAGCCCCTGGGTAGGGAGCAGGAGCCAGGCAGGCCCAGGGCCACGGCACAGCCCACGGCAGCAGCTCCCCACATCGGCACAGCCCCGCACCTGTCGGCACAGCCGGCTGCTGTGGGACACGTCCAGGCACCGCTGGTACAGCTCGTAGCAGATCACAGGCTCCGGCAGAGCCTCCAGGAAGATGAGCAGAGCCTCAGCCACAGAGTGATTGCTGCCCGCTGGACCGCTGGGAATCAAGGGTCATGCTGAGCACAGAGATCCCCTCCCTTCCCGGATGCTCATCTCCTTGGAGGTCAGGCAAGTTCCCTGCCTGTCTAACCTCTCCTCTCCTCCTCCTTCTCCCCCACTGTCCCCCACCCATCAAACACCCTGCTCCATCCACCCTGCACTGCGTTTCCCACCCTCTGGCTGCACAGGAGCCCCCTGCTCCATTAGCCTCTTCTCCCGACCGTGCTCCTCAGTATCCCAGCTCCCGCGCTTGGCACAGCCCTGCAGAAGCTTCCAGAGCCCCCCGGCTGCTTTGGCCAGCACAGATTCAGCTTTCAGGGAGGCTGCAGGGGGACCAAGGGGAGCCCGTCCCTGGCAGGATCCCTGCCAGGTAAAGGTGACAGACGAGCTCTCCCGAGAGTGAACTCTCCCAGCAGAGCTGGGATCCATCACGGAAGGATACGGATTGTCTCAGGAATGCTGGTGTCCAGGCACTCAATGATCTGCTCCAACTCATCCTGCATGCCTGGAGTCTGGAACAGGTCCTCCTGTCAAAAACAGCACAGGGATGGACGAAGTCACCTTCCCCACAAAGGCTGAGGCACATGATGACTGGGAGGTGAACCCTGGGACACCCAGCCCACGCCTTGAGCACAGGGAAAGGCCTTGTCCTGTAAACACCAAACTGGGGCTCATCGCCAGGTGCTTGTGAGGAACCAGGTCACCAGGAGAGCTCCAGTGTGACAGAGGTCCTCTCCCTCTCCCTCTCTCTCACCTGGTGGAGGGCATGCTTGAATAGGTGGTCCACCAAGAGCCAGATCTCCTTTGGCACCTGCAGTGGCACCTCAGTTGCCTCCTCGCTGTCCAGGGAGCCCATCTGCAGGATGGATTTCTCCTGGGGAATAAGAGCACACAAGGGCTCAGGGAAACCTCAGTCCCTGCTGTCTCAGGCCCTTAGTCCCTGGTAGGGAAAGCCGGGACAGGGGAAGCAGCAGGACCCTGGGGTGCTCCAGCCCTGACTCTCACAGCACCGGCCATCGCTCCCCAGGCCCCGGCTCCTCTCCCTCCTGCTGCCCCGTGGAACAACCTGCCCGCTCTCTCCAGCAGCTCCAGCCCCCTCGGCCCCCCAGGACAGGGCTCCGGCTGCCCACGGTGCCCCGGCCCCGTCCCAGCTCCCACTCAAGCCCTTGTGCTGCGGGAGCTGCCCCGCTGGGGCCCGGCCCCGCTCACCCCACACCTCCCCTGGCCCCGTGTGCTCCAGCCATGGCTGCTCTCAGGGCTCTGCAACCCTCCTGATCTCTGGAGCTTCTCCCCCGGTTTTCCCAAGGAGAGGTCTCACTCGGTGCACACCACCACGGTCACAGCTCCTGCTTACTCATGTGGAGCAGCTGACGAGCTCCATGGCTCAGACGTTTCCATCACACCAAGCTTTAACTGGATCCATGTTCTGGGCTTGATTTTACTCTCACTTCACCATCACTCACATTCCTGTGACCTCCAAGGAGGAAGCCATGCCCAGCACTCCCAAAGCACCCAGAACCAGCACAAGCAGGAGCACAACCCCGCCACCAGCAGAGGAGTCCCCAAGCCACACAGAAAGCTCCTCACTCCAGCCGAGGCGACAGCTGCCACGGCTGTCCCTGCAGCACACACAGCCACTGACCGCAGCCGGGGGTGGCTGCCCCGCTGTGCCCCCAGACACCCCGGGCTGACACGAGCCTCGGTGGCACGGGCAGTAGCCCCACTTGCCACACGGCACGGCACGGCTCTGCCCTGCCCAGCCGGCAGATGAGGGGTCATGGCTGCATGGCTGCACGGCTGCCTCGCTCAGCCACCTGCACTGGGAAGCTCGGGAAGCAGCGTGTCGGGCAAGAGCATTAGTGAATTCCTCTAAGAGGGAAAGGGGGAGAGCTGCAGACCGTCTCCCAGGGCTGTGGACACTCTTCCAGGGCTGAGGCTCTTCTGCAGAAACCCCAGGGCATCGCTGGAGCCAAGCGCTGGAGCCGCCCTTGGCATGACTGGGAGAGCTGTGGAGACCCCCGTGCAGGAGATCCCCGGTACCGAGGGAAGAGGAGGAGGAGCAGAGGAGGAGCAGCAGCAGCAGCAGGCGGCGGTGCGCGCTGGCCGCGCCCCGAGCGCCCTCTCCTGCCGCGGGTGAGGAAGGGAGGCGCGGCCGCGTCCTTCCCACGGGAAGATGCTCCCGCAAGGACGGCACCAAAGCCCTCCCTTCTCCTCTGCCAGGAGGGAGTCTGGGAGCTTCATGCGGTTAAACACCCGAGCTCGAGCCCCTCTTAGACAGGGAACATTCCTTCCCTCTCCTGTTTTACTCTGCCGCTGCGCTGACAGCCGGAGAGGAACAACTCCCTCAGACCGGGAGCCAGCACAGAACCAGCTCAAACAAGTTACAAATGTCAGAGGCAGCGCAGGGAGAGCAGGAACACCCCCAGCATCTCCCCCTTGCTCTCTCAAGGACGTGTTTTCCTTTCCTGGCTCCAGCACCGAGCACTGGTGCCAAGGGAAGCAGCGATCCCGCTCGGGCACTGTGGCCATCAGAGGCAGCGGCCCCGGGTCCACTGCTCGAGGAAGCACAGAAACATCCACCTCCTGCACAGGGCCCTGCCCCGGCCTCCACAGGGACACAGGATGGAAGGAACAAAACACCTGAGTTTCCTACTCCAGCCCTCTTCCCACAGGTCTGAGAGGATGCTGTGGTGAACTCTGCCTTATGGTCGGAGGTACGTCAAAGGCTGCCAATCTTTTATGGGAATATTCAGCATCGCTGTCATGATAGGAGAGTAATTTTTTTTTCCCCAAAGCAAATTTGGTGAGCTTTAACNCCTACTCCAGCCCTCTTCCCACAGGTCTGAGAGGATGCTGTGGTGAACTCCGCCTTATGGTCAGAGGTACACTAAAGGCTGCCAATCTTTTATGGGCATATTCAGCATCGCTGTCACGATAGGAGAGTAATTTTTTTCCCCCAAAGCAAATTTGGTGGGCTTTAAGATCTCAGTTGGGCTTGGCTCCGGGGTCACTGTGTGCTTCTCTGTGCTCTCATCCAGCCCACAGCTGTGCTAAGAAGCTTTGGTGGCAGCGTCCCCTCTGTGCTCCCCTCCCCTTCCCTGTGCCGCAGAAAACGGGGGAAAAGCTCTCACTCGTTACAAACACACCACTGAGGAGCAGACTGCCACACAGCAATTGCTTGTGTTACCTTTTCTAAGAAGCTGTCTTCTTCCTGAGAGCAGCAGGAAAGAGAGGAGAGGAAAAAGTGTGGTTAAGAGGGAGAAAGCACTCTCGGATTAACTCTTCTGATTAAGCAGAAGCCTAATTTGCATTACAAGAACCCACTGAACACCAGGTCCTTAACGCATTTTGCTGACATGGCCAGAGTTAAACCTGTGGCGAGAGATTTGCCTGCCAATTAGCAACAATCCTGCTCACATGATGCACAGCCTCGTCAGGATTTCTGGAAACCCCTCTGAGGGGCTCGGACAGCACTGCTCACTGGCCAGCAGCCGGGCCATGGGCAGGTGAGACGCGTCCGCCAGGAAGAAGCTCCCTGGTCAGAATCACTGTCCGTGAGTTATTTCAGCCATCTTCCCTTGTGACCAGGCCAGAGATAAAACGTTCCCTGGGCTAAATCTGTGTTTCTGAGCGTGTGGCAGCTGTGGAGCTCGCAGGGCCCCTAAGCAGCTTTGGGTACGGTCGGGGAAATGAGGGTTTGTGCTCCAGCCCGGCTGCTGCTGCTGCAGCCTAAGAGCATTAGCACCGTACAGAGAGGAGCGTGCCAAGCCCTCCGGCAGCACAGCCAAGCCCTCAGCACCCCCAAGCAGCCATCCCTGTACGGCCAGGGCTGGCTGGATGTGGCTCACGGAGTCTGCAGGAGGCAAGGGAAGCAGGCTGTCCGTGCTGAGTCCTGGCAGATCCCCCTCTCAGGGTGGGAACGGCCCCGGCGCGCTCCGGGCTGAGCTGGGGGCAGCTGCGCTCCCACGGCACGGGGACACCGGGAGGGAGCAGCATCTCAGGGTCCCCCGTGGCCTCTGCGGTGCCCGCTCTCTTTGGGGGCTCCCTGAGCTCTGACAGAGCCACGACAGACCGGCCTCTTCCCGGGAACAGCTTGCTCCGGACAGGAGCTGGCACGGGTTTCTCTCCTGAGGCACAGGGGGAGGGACACGCTCACAGGTTTGGGAGGGCAGACAGCCACCTGCACGTTTTGTAATGGGTGAGTCATCTCCAGGCTCAGCCCCCACCCCGAGCCCGGCTGCTGGCCTCTGCACAGAATCGTGGGGTGGTCTGGGCTGGGAGGGACCTTAAAGCTCACCTTGTTCCTCCCCCCCGTGTCCATAAGGAGAGCTGTGTCCCTGCTGCAGACACTGGGCCAGGTGCTCTTTGATGATTGTTTTGCTCCCTGTATTTCTAGCTGTCTCACTGAATAACAGGAGAAGGAAATCTATAGGTAAAGGAAGCAGAAGAAGCCTCCAAGTACTCTTACAAATCTAACAGTGTGAGGGCAAAGCCCAGAGTTTGGGCCCAAGTTCCTCTGTATCAAGAAAGAAGTTGGTGCCGAGTCGGAAAAAGCAGGTGGAAAAGCAACCAAGGCCAGTGAAATGTTCCAGACCCACTTCTAGAACAAGACTGACTTTCAACCAGATCCTGAGAAATCCTAGGAGCCTGAAGCCTGGACCAGATGCTTGACCTGAGGAGGGAAGTGCTGTATCTTGCCACCTGGATCCTGCCTAGCCTGATTTTGTGTTACAAAGTCAAAATTCTGGTATAAAACTGACTTTTCTGTATATTAGACTTGTGAGAAAAGTAGATACCTACAATAAAAGATGGGAACCGCAAGAGGCAGGGAGAAGCACTGGACAATTGCTGAAGGGAAGAGAAAATGTGGAAGCAATGGCAGTGGAAGCTGGCAAATGTACAGAGGTGGAAAAGCAGCAGCTTACTGGACAAAAAAAGTAAGGGTGAGACTGTGAGATAGGAGAGGAGAGGGAAGGAATCACATGGCAGAGACTCAAACAATGGGGCTGAGCTTTCAGGTGGACAGAAAGAAACTCCTCTCCTGGCTCACAAATGGGGACGTGAACTGGCACTCAGGAGCTGCTGCACCTCACTGCAACACGGCCAGGTAAGGCAGTAAGAAGAGATGAATGAAACCAGCCTGGAAATCAGAATTACATCCCCAAAATGGGACTTAACAGGACAAGAGGTGACTAGGGCACAACTGCACCCTCTGTCACGCACACGATGAGCTTTGGGAGGAGGAATATTGATGCTGGGGGCTGGCAAAGGCTGGGGGAAGGAACAATTTGCTGCACCACAGAGAGACATCTCACTGATGAGTTATCTCCCACCCGAGGCGTTATCTCCCACTGTGGTTGGTGTGGGAGGAAATGGCCAGAGAGGCCGTGGCACTGCTCAGCTGCTGAGCTGCGTCCTTCAGCACCCCACACCCACACCACAGACTTTCCTTCAGTCCTCCTGCCTCAGCTTGCTCCTTCCCCTGAGCAGCGGGAATGCATCCAGAAGGAAAAGGCTCCCAGGGCATTCATCACGCCAGAAGAAGCCCCAGTACCGTGGAGGAGAGGACCTCAATCCCACCTCTTATGACACAGCAGTGCCACTCAGCTGAGCCTGCCAGCACCAGTAACACCGACACGAGGAGCTGGGATCACTTTTTTGGCCCATCAAACAATATTTGATGAGCCTACTCAGAAAAAAGGGATAAAGTGCAGGCTGTCAAAAGCCATTAGCTGTGGCAGACGGGAAGAATAAAAGAGCACCTCAAGCTCTGTGAAGTCACTCAGCTCAGAGCCAGCACAGCCAACCTGAGCTGCAGGCACTACTCCTGCTCTTGGGAGCCATCAGAAGGGAATCAGGCCTCTCCGGGTTAAAGGAGCTGCTTCAGAACTCACCAGGTCGATGAGTTTGGTGACTGGAACTTCTCGGATCGGTCGCTTCATCCGGCACAAGGCCTCGAGCGAGGTGCCAAAGCAGCTGGGCAGGTAGGTGCCACTGATGGTCAGGAAATAGTCCTTCCCTCGGTCCAAGTGCAGGACAAGGATCTCCTCGATTTTATCCTCGCCGGAGTTCAGGAGGGTGACCGAGTCCTTGCTGACGTACACGTCCAGGGAGATTTCTGTGTGCTCCTCTGCAACACACCGGAGCTCTCAAGGACACAAGGACACGCTCCAAAGGGGATGCCAAGGACAAACACACAGTGGCAGGGACAAAGGCCATGACAGAAAAGACACACAGACAAGACTGATGGCAAGAAAGGTGGGACGCAGGAAAGACAGGCAGGACTGGATGGAGATGGGATGGGGGGTCTACAGCAGTACACTCACCTGGCTCCAGGTAACCTTCACAAGGCTCAGCCCGAAGCCATGGCTTGCAGTAGTGGGTGTCGTTGAGCTTTGGGATGAAGGAGAAGTGACAGGTGACCTGCCCGTTATTGGTGATCTGGAACTTCTGTTTCTGCAGCTGACGGAACTTCACGTTCTCAAACTCGAACTGTAGAGCAAAGAGAAATCGAGTGATATTAGTGGCCAGGGTATGGCACATGGCCAGCCCCCCCAGACTCTGCAGTGGCCCCCCATGGCTGAGAGGAGCCCACCCAATGCAGAATTCCTCACAGAAGTCCTGCCAAGGAGCAAGACAACATGTCCCATCTAACCCAATTCTTGATCATAAGATAAAGGACAGAGTTCAATTCCTATAATCCAGTTTATTGAACCAAAGTATTGAAAGTACTTCTGGCACTTTGAAGGCTGCTGTGTTTGGGCAGTGACAGTGATTCCAGTTTCATCCTCACCTCTCTCCTGCTCAGCTCCAGTGAAGGAAGAAAGTCATTCTCCATCCTGTCCATTATACGAACAATGTCTTCGAACAGCTTCCGATACTTCTGCTCATCCACAACCTTCACCTGTGGGAGACAAAAAACACTCAGCAAGGTTTCTGACTGGCTTTCACAGGAACTCTCTTGATCATGAGCAAACTGCAGAAGTGAATTATTTCTCTAAGCACTTGCTTGTGCAGCTGAAAGACTGAGGGTGTCCACAGACGTGGGTGCAGTCCCAAGCTGCATCTGCAGCTTTACACAGATTTCACCCCTCCAGATGTTACCAGGGTCTGTCTGGCCACTGGTCACACACCTGGGCGATCACTGGAGCCAACCTCAGCGGGACAGCACTGGCATGCTGCAGCATTCCTCATGATTCTCCAGAGGGAAAGGAGAAAGGCTTTTCTTTAAACGGACTCAGCCTGTTCTGCTCAGCCAGGTGAGGCACACACGGAGTGCTGTGTCCAGATCTGGGCTCCCAAGCACAGGAGAGGCATGGAGCTCTTGGAGCAGGGCCAGCAAAAGCTACAGAGATGCTGAAGGGCCTGGAGCATCTCCCTTACAGGGAAAGGCTGAGGGAGCTGGGGCTGTTCGTCCTCAAGAGGAGCCCCAGCTGAGAGCGGCCCTCAGCCCGGGGTGTCCCTGTCTGCAGGGAGGGCTCTGAGCAGGGCCTGGGCTCTGCTCCATGGGGCCCAGCAATGGCACAAGAGCAATGGGCAGAAACTGATGCCCAGGAAGTTCCACCTGAACATGAGGAAGAACTTCTTCACTGTGGGTGACCAAGCACTGAAACAGACTTCCCAGAGAGGCTGTGAAATCTCTCTCAGCAGAGTCCAGAACTGCCTAGACACAATCCTGAGCCGTGTGCTCTGGGATGGCCCTGCTGGGGCAGGGCGGTGGGACCAGACAACCCACTGTGGTCCCTTCCTTCCAACCTGACCCATTCTGTGAGACCTGAGCCACCCAGGGAGCAGGAGGTAGCAAAAATGGACACGGAGTGTCCCCATTTGCTGCACCAGAAAACCCAAATTTGCCGCCACTCTCCACTGAAGACATTCAGGTGTGAACCAGATGATGCATCCAACACAGCACAGGTACAGCCAGGCCCAGGCTGCTGCTGTGTCTCTGCATGGAGGAGGGAACAGCAGCACTCACCACTCGCCCATCCCAGTGCTGCCAGCTGCAGCACCCCACGGCACCCACGCCTCAGCTGGCTTCACCCGTCCTCCTGCACCAGCCTTAGCAGAGCTGCCCTGACTCCCTCACCGCCTCCCAAAGCCGTGCCAGGACTGCCTGGCAGGGCTGGGATGCTGCCCCAAGGTGCACACAGACCTACCCCGATGCGGAAAAGGGCGCTGACGGGCTTGTGGTCACTGGTCTTGAGGTCCATGTGACTGCAGTAGCGGAGCTGATTGATGTTCCCCCCTCTCCAAAGGATCCGATCACACCACGCTGGCACACGGCACTTCCCGCTACAAAGACAAACAGGTTCCAGGGAATCCAACAATCCTATCAAGCCATCCAAGCTGTTCCTCTTCCCAACAAGGCAGTTCCCTCCACCCACATCATCACAGCAGTGATGGGATGAACTCCCATCACCTACCCCAACTTGAATGCTGTTATTTCTTCTGCTCTCTTCCCCTTTCCCAATACAGCAGATAAAATCCCCATCATTTCCAGCACCAGGAAACAAAATAACCCTCAGTCAAGTCCATTTCCCCAGCCCGAACCCGTGTGTGCTGTGACCCAAGCTGCACGACTTTCTTTTGCTGCCAGACAATCCAACCATAGCTCGCTGTTTCCACTACAGAAAGTCCACTCAGTGACCACTGTTATGTTATGGAGCCTGAGTCCTGGGTCATCCTTCTTCAGATTAACTACTGCGCTGATTCATAAACACAGCAGAGTCAAATTCAATCACCACATGGTTTTAAAGTCCTTCTTGGGAGTTCCTCCCTTTGGAGCAGCCCCTGCAGCAGATGCAGCCCTGTCTGTGGGAGGCACCAAGCAGGAACCATGGCTGCTATCGCAGCGCAGCCACCCCGGGGGTGTGCAAGTCAGGGGACAGGGTGACTCAGAGAGCCTGTTTCCTTCGCTCTTCAATTCCTTTTTTATACTCTTTGCCTGTCCCTGGCAATAGAAAAAGCCCCCAGTGTAGGGTCACCTGAGCTCACGAGTCACCTGCCTTCATCCAGCAGGACCAGCAGCAACAGAGGTTTAAGGGATGTGCCTGGTCAAGGTACACAGGGGCTGCTTATTGCAGAAAGAGGGACAGAAAGGAAGGCCAAACATAACACTGACAGGGATTCACAGCTCTAGGAAGCAGGAAATCAAGTTCTGTGAGAAAATGCATTCTGTGTCACAGGTAAATACACCCAGTGGCGGCCAATGTACCTGGAGTCCCAGCGATCTGTTTTAGAGTCATATTTATACGTGGGGATGAATTTAATATCTCCCTCCATGAAATCTGCAAACGCTTTCTTCTGAGTGCGCTGAATATTCAGCTAAAGCAGAAAAAGAAAGCTTTAAAAAGAAAAACAAACCAAACCCAAGAAACCCTCCCCTGCCACAGCAGTGTCAGAGAGCAGACCCAAAGGCAGAGCAACCACAGCCTGTGGCCATTCTGTGGCACTCACAGACACCCCCAAACTGCCTCTCAGACCTCACACCTTGAACAGAGGTAAAAATTCAGCCCACAAGTGGAATGTTTTCCAAACAGACTGAGTACAGATGGGCACGGTACTGCTCGCCAGGCCATGCAGGCAGCATCGAACAAGAGAAACACTAATTACTAAATGCCTTCATCAGTTTTCAGGCTTGAGATTGCTATCATTAATCTTTCCCCACCAATCATTTTAGCAAGATCCTCCAGGACTGCACTCGCCTGACAACTTGGCACCACCCCCTCCTTTGCTCCTTTCCTCTTCCCAAAAATCTCCTGGATGTTTTCCTCGCCAAGACCTGAGCTACAGCTGTTTCCTGCACGAAGCCCTGCAGTACAGCAAAACGAGCTGCAGAGGACAATCGACTGAATTTGCTGTTAACCTGCCGGGGTGATGCTGCACCACTGCTGCTCACGTTTCACCTGCCGCCAGTTTCCGTGCGCTGCGGGGCAGGGCCGGGCAGGGAAGGCGACAGCACAGAATTCAGGTCAAACTGGCTGAGCAGATTCGGGCTCCAATCAATACCTCTTCCACAACACTGACCACAGCAGCTTTTGTTGCTGTTACAAATGCCTGCACTCTGCTTGTAGTTCGTAGTTAAGAGAGTGCTCCTGCACTGAGATGCAGACACACTTACACAGTGACTGCCCGAGCCACCCAGAGAGCCCAGGACAGACAGACAGGTTTTGTTCAGGGGGCTGCTGCAACCAGCACACCCAGAGCTCTGTCAGGGTCCAGTGTCTGTGGCTGTGTCCAGACCCTTGCTGCAGTGTGTCATGGAACTATGGAGGCTGGAAAAGCCCTCCAAAACCAACGGGCCCAACTGTCCCCCCAGCACTGTCACACCCACCACTAACCTCTGTCCTCACGTGCCACCTGTCTGTTAAATCCCCCCAGGAATGGGGACATCACTGCCCTGGGCACTCTGTGCCATGGCAGGACACCACTTTCCATAGAAACATTTTCCCTGATACCCAACCTGAACCTTTCCCAGCACAACTTGAGGCTGTTTCCTCTTGTCCTGCCAGTTGTTACCTGGGAGAAGACACCAACCCCCTGCACTGCACCCTCCTCTCAGGGAGCTGCAGAGAGCAAACGTCCCCCTGAGCCTTCTTTTCTCCAGGCTGAGCCCCCCAGCTGCTCCTCATCAGATCTGTGCTCCAGCCCCTTCCCCAGCTCCACGTCTGCCAGCTCCTCCCGAGCAGAGGCACATCCCAAACCACAAGGAGCTCCCAGGGATGGGGCGCACGTGAGCGAGTTCCCTGACCTGGTCGTACGTCAGCAGCTTCTGAAGCTCGTTCTTGCCGATGAGATTCTTCACTTCACCGGCATCTGGCAGACACAGCCTGTAGTTCAGGTCTCCCAGCCAGATAACGACACTGCAAACAAAGATACACACCGAATCAGAATGGTCTGGTTTGGAAACGAGCTTAAAGCTCATCTTGTTCCAGCCCCCTGCCATGAGCACGGACACCTTCCACTGTCCCAGGCTGCTCCAAGCCCCGTCCAACCTGGCCTTGAACAATTCCAGGGATGGGGCAGCCACAGCTTCTCTGGGCAGCCTGTGCCAGGGCCTCCCCACCCTCATGGGGAAGAATTTTGGGAGCAGATCAGCCGTTAACAGTTCCCTTTTTTAAACCACATTAAGGCTGAGACATGTGGAAGACAAAAAGGAGACATTAAAGACTGAGTCCAACAGCAGAAATTTCTAGTGACAGCAGATCCTACAGGACCAAGTCCATCTCCTTTGGATCTCCCCAAAGATTGAAGACTCGGTTCAGTAGAAGATAACGCGTTTGTCTCAGCCCGAAAAAAGCCAGAGAACAGCACTGACTCCCTAATGAAGCAAAACCAGTGTTCACACAAAATCCAGCTGGTATTGAGGCTCTTCTCACGTTAAGAAGAGGGCGATGGTGGAGCTCACGAGGCAGACCCAGCCTGTCAGCCAGCGGGACAGGTGAGCACCTCTATCTGCAGGGTCACCCCTCACGTGACACCCTGTTTTTACCTCTTGGTTTTTCACTGCCATTCCTTCAACCAGAGCAGGCCATTGCTGCACCACCTGCTGAGCCAAGACCACCTGACGCACAATTAGCAGGAGCACAATCAGGTTCCTGGAGTTTAAAACCTTCTGGACACTGTCTCCCATCTCGGCCATCGGCCACACTTCGCCAGCACCCGCTCCCACCCTGCTCCTCTCCAGGGCTCCAAACAGGCCTACAGCCTTCCTGTTATCAGCAGCTAAAGAAACACTCATGGGACTCACTCTTTACTCCATAAAGGTTTCATTTAAAGATTAAAATTTAAAACCCTCTCTAGTACCAAAGCTCTTCCTGTTTATAGTCAAACCTCAACGTTTCCATTTAGTGGATTATCAGGGATAATCTAATATTTGAAGTTTTTTTGTGTACTAATCCACTCTACATTTTAGGTTTTCAAATGGTTTAAGTATTAATTACAGAAGTACCAACCATTTCTATTCTGCTTAGGCCTGCTGAAAAGGAAGTTATACACAAGTGCAAGGAGAGGGACGTTGGGGACTGCAGTGAGGAGGTGACCAGTTTGTGTACAGGAACTGCAGCACACCACAGCCCTCGGGACTCCAAATTATTTCATCAAGCCAGAAAACTTATCTGCGTGAAACCTCCTGTTGCTGCAATTCTGACTTGACTTGGGTTACTCGACACCACTTTGCAAGGGTGCAACTCACTCGTGCTTCATGATGTTGAGCTCAGACAGGCTGTCTGAGCCGGGGATCACGAAGGTCATCCGGGCACAGATGTCCTTGTAGTCCTGGTTCCGGCGCTCAAAGTCCTCCACGTGGGCAGCCAGGTGGGAGTTGACCACGCAGAAGGTGGTGTTGTAGAACATGAACCGGATGGCCACGCCACCCTTGTTGCCCTGGGGACAGGAGGGACCGGTGGGGTTGGAGCAGGTGGCGGGTGAGGCACGGGGAGGGGACTGGGATGGCACAGGTGAACCAAACCAGACCGTGCCACCTCTTGCGTGGATGCAGGGAAGCCACAAGCCGGCCTCGCTGACTCACCATCTTTCCCATGACTCCTGTGCCCACAGACTCTGTCACAATCTCTCTGATATTGCTCAGATGATCCTTCTTCGCAAATATGAGCAACATCATCCCAACCAGGCGGACCATTTGCACCTGCAAAAATAAACGTGGTCCTGAGCTCCCGGAGAGGCGGTGGGAACGCAGCTCTGATCTGCTCTGGCTCTCCCTGCTCCTCATGTTCTGTGCTCAATCCCCAGCTGCAACAACAGAACCCAAAGGGTCTCCTGCCCACAGCAAGGTTCTTGGGGTCCATCTACCACCCGCCAGGAGCTGTCAGCAGTGCTGCGCTCACTGCATTCCCCACTCCGGTCCCTCCCTGCAACAGGGTGGGCAGAGAGAAGCTGGACCAACACGCAGCAGGTTTGTGCCTCGGCCGCAGCCCTGGCCGTGCTCTGCCCAGCACAAGCAGGGAAGCCCCCGAGGGCTCCAGCCAGGCCCAGCGCTGGGGCTGTCCTGAGGCTGCACTGGGAGTCACAGCTCACCTTGGCTTACTCCGGGCTCCAGTGCAGAGGGGAATGCACAGAGACGTGCTTATTTCCCCCAGGCAGACGTGCCTGATGCACGGGATGGCAAAAGGCATCTCTGAGCTACACAGAGTCATTTTCAGGAAATACTCGTTCCCTAAAGCCAAGGGCCTCTCTGGATCTGAGCAGTGATCTGCTCCTGCAGAGCTGAGCCCACAGGGGTCAACACCGTGCTCATGTGCCCTGTCCCCCTGGGGGTCTCAGGTCTGCTGCTGATCTTCCACACGTGCTAAGCCAACACTGCCCAGTCCGTGACCTTCCTGCACCTCCACAACGCTGGCACCACCACTCTGAAACAGTGACAAGGCCTCAGCTGCTTGAGCACAGTCTGCACGCTCACCCCCGTGCACAGAAACATTCACGTGTGCTGGGATTAAGTCTCTGGCGTGAGGTAGGAAGCTGAGAGCAGGGAATTCGGCTGCAAGGGGCCAGCACCCAGTCTGCTCTGCAGGAGCAGAATTTGCAAGTGACCACAAGCCTTATCTACAGCTTCAGCCACTTCCCCCTCCTGCAGCCATATTCCGTGCTCTCCCTTTCACCAAGGTGGGAGAAATCCACCCAAAACTCAAGTGAAGCAGAGGGAGGGGAGGGAGCAGGAGCCTCTCTGCAGTTCAGGCCACGACTCCTGGCTCCCTGGACAGGTCTCAGTTCAGCAAGATGCTCTATTCCCTGCTCCATTCCCTGTAACACCTGCCCTGAGCTTAGCCCAGAGCGAGCAGGATGGGCTGTGACAGCAAACACAGGGGCTAAGGAGGAAGGGGAAGCCCAGTCACGTATTCAGGACTGGTCCCTGCAGCAGAAAGGTTTGTCACACAGAGATAAAACCAACGTCTTGCTCTAAACCAGCCAGAACAAAGTCCTGCTGCCACAGTTGAAGCAATTCTGACCCAAGGCAGCAGCCTCTGGAAGATTTCACTTCATAAATCATCCCATTCCTTCAGGGAAAGGCTGTTCATTTAATTTACCAGCTCAGGACACTGCTGGCTTCTATACTACAGGATGAGAAGGTAATACAGGTACAGAATTTGAACCTGCTGCTTCCCTGGCACCTACCTCCTATTTGATAAAGGTATTGTGATCCCCACCTTTACAAATTTCTGCTTCAAAGCACAGTATTTCCCTACAACTGTGGTGCACACACAGACTCTCCAGATTTAACTCGGCACATCTGACACATGCCCAGGCAGGAACATGCCCAGGATCACCCTTGGTTTCTCCAAGCCTTGCTCCTTGGACAGGCGAGGAAAGGGAAGCCCTTTTCCTTTCACCTTCCCATCGTGCCAGCTCCACGAGCAGACCCCACGCCGCTGAGCAGAACTCACTTTCTTGTATTTGGCCTTCGGGTGCAGGGCCCTCTCCACTGCAGACAGCCACTCCTGCTCCTTCATGGAATCAAAGTAGAAAAAAGCCTCCGTGCTGAGGTCCAGCTCCTGAAACCTGGAAACCCAAGAGCTTAGCACCTCCAGCCCTCCTGCACACCCCCCTCTTCCTACAGGAATGTGGAACATCCAGCAACAGCCCTTGCAGGAACAGCTCCTTACGGCCACTTGCTAAATAAAGCAGTAGAATTTCCGCACAGCGCCTCTGAGATCCTACCCCAAAGCCCCCAGCAACCCTCTCCCAGAGAAACACCACTCCAGGCAGAGGGCAACGAGCGAGCTCTGCGGATGCCCCCAGGGAAATCTGTTCTGTCAGGCCAGCTTTGTTCAACCTGATCCTCTGCCTCATCCGATGGCTTTTTGCCCTCGGACGGCCCCTGTGTGACACAGCTCAGCCCTGTGCAGGCTGTGCGAGCACGACAGGAAAATAAACCAAACCCAGCCCTCCCAGATCCCAGCAGGAGCAGCAAGGATCCCCCCAGCCCTCACCCGATGCAGTAGAAGTCCGGAGGCTCCGTGTCGTACACCAGCCAAGGAGTCAGGAAGCTGTCAGGAGACTGCCCATTCACATTCCATGTTCCCACAAAGAACCTACAACACAAAAGCAGCTGAGCTGCTGGAAAACACAGTGAAAACCACAGCAGCAGAGCCGTGTTCCGGCTGGAAGCACGCACTGTGAGCTGTCCCTGCCCAGGCCGCGCCAGCCACGGGGGAACTGAAAGTCACAGAATCATCGGGGCAGGAAAAGATCTCCAGGATCATCAACCTGTGCCCAATCCCCACCCTGTCCCCAGCCCAGAGCGCTCAGTGCCATGTCCAGTTGTTCCTTGGACACCTCCAGGGATGGAGCCTCCCTAGGCAGCCCCTGCCAGGGCCTGACAGCCCTTTCCATGGGGAAATTCCTCCTGGTGTCCAACCTGAATCTTCCCTGGTGCAGTTTGGGGCATTTCCTCTTGTACTCTCCCATGTTCCGTGGGAGCAGAGCCCAACCCTCCCTGGCTGCACCCTCCTGCCAGGGAGTTGGAAAGACCCAGAAGGTCCCCCTGAGCCTCCTTTTCCCCAGGCTGAGCCTCCCCTGCTCCCTCAGCTGCTCCTCGAAAATCCTGCCAGGCTTGGCTCACTCCCAGTGACACTCCTCTTGGAGTAAGACATTCCACCAGCAAACATCTGGCTCTGGTAACACCACGAGGGGCAACACCACTATGGTGGGACATCCGTCTTCACCCTCTCTGCCCACCTGCTCCAGCCTTGGCAAGGCTCAGGAGATCTGACGCACACCCAGAGGAGACAAAAGGAGCAGCTGCCCCATGGACACTTGGTGACTTTTGGGCTGTGCCATCCTCGCTGGTCACCTGAGCTGCAACCCATCCGCAGCTGCCAGGGCCCAGTCCTGGGTGAGATCCGAGCTCACGGGAGAGACCCCGCAGCTTTGTCCTTCCCTCCCAGGCCTCACCTGAAGTTGTGCAGGTTGATGTAGGCCTTCTCCCTCTTGGCCAGCACATGTTTGATGAGCCCCTCTCTCTGCCCCGACTGGGTGCTGGGCAAAAACATCTTGCGCATCGTGTTGGTCACCTTGGGCTGGTCTCTGGATGTACCTTCTCTCTCTCGCTGAAATCTAGGAAGGAGGCACGAGCAGCACTAGAACTAGTTCTGCTGTCTAGGAAGAAAAGTAAAAAAGGGAACAGATCCCTCTCCTTACTTACTGCTTATTCTGAGGGACAGGAGGAGGCGGGGGTTCCCGCCGAGATCCCGCTTGGTGGTTTTGCATGTTCCTTTTCTCTTCTAGGCTCAGAGTGTTGAAGTCATCCTCAAACCCCAGAGCTCCTGTAATGAAAAGTCCAAGAAAAACACCCTGGGAAACAAGCTGAAACAGCTCAGATCAAGAAGGAAGAAACGTAACTCCACAGAAAGCAAAAAGACCAAACGACAGTAGGAATATATCAACTGTGCGACCCTGGAAGTGGGAGAAAGGGGCACGAACCGCAAGTCAGGGTAGGAAGGAGCTTAACATGCACAAACCAAGGGTGAAGGCAGCACTCAGGAAGGAATTAACAGACAAGAGAGCAGGGCCAGACCCAGCTCCCACCCTGGGCACGCCAGCACCGCACAGGGCCCGGAGCAAAGCCAGCTGTACCTGGAGACAGACCCGTGAGGCTCTTCTCCACCTGATGCCAGATGGCCGAGTCCTTAGGCTCAGGAAGAGACGCTTTCAGGTGGGCTGGAAAAAACCCCATCGCTGTCAGAAAGTGCTGGCAGAGCATTTCACACGCGCCGGTGCGAGCCTGCTCACCTTCCTGTATGCTCTGCACTTCGGACAGGAACCCCAAGCAGCGCTCCTCGTCAGGGATCTCGAAGAGCCGCTCCGGCGTCGCGTCCCCCTGTATCCGGACCTTGCAGCCTGCTTCAAACACACTCACCCAGTCAGCCCAGGCTGCCTCACACAGAGCTTCCAGGCGCTGTTTGTGATGGAAACCTGCACCTAAGTTACTCTCCCTGCGCTTCTGAGATCCCCCGCCCTGCTTGGGGTACCCCCAGCACGTTCTCCTGGCTTTAGGAATCCTTCTCCCTACTGCAATCTCGCAGAGAAGAGCTCTAAAAGCAGGAAGAAAAATTGCGAACGTTTCAACCATTTGCGTTTCAAACCTTGTCTGTCATGACAACCGAGCGTCTGACAGAGCCAGGTGACAACACCAGAGGGAAAACAATCCCTGTTTGAGCAGAGGACAAACACAGAGCCTGGGGGAAGACTGGAGGGCAAAACAAGCTCTGGTGGCTGTTCCCTGACAGGACCTTTAGCCACACTGCCGCCCTTATAAAACTTACTGTTTGTGGCTATATCAATCAGCAGAGTCTCTTCGGCCTCTAGGAGAGAGAAAAACAGGATCAGTAGAGCTCACACGGGATGCTGCACTAATTGAGGACTCTTATAATTACACTGCCTGCTACCAGCCATAAAAGAGTCCTGACAGAGGAACAAAGAGCTCTAATTTACATCCGTACGTTCCTAACGGGTCTGGAGAGAGAGCCTGGACAGGCACCTCCCAGCAAGTGTCCCAGGGAGACTCCCACCCACGGTTCTCATACACCTGGGTGTTTTTTCCCCATCAGTGCAGCTCCTTTGGGAAAGATCAACTTGACAAGGAACTTCAGAGCTTCTCTACAGAGCAAGACCAGGGTCAGAACATCATTGAACTGCACACAAGGGAATCAGCAAATCCCAGGAAAAGGTGCTTTTACTCCCGACAAGGATTTGCCCCAGTGCCACTCGCTGCTATTTAAGTCCTTCCAAGACAATGCCTAAAGCCTTTCCTGATCCAGCATGGAGCTGTTGGGAGCTGAGAGCTTGCTAGACCTTATGGAAGTTTAGATGTAAACACACAGGAGCCAGCCAACAGCTCCCAACTCCTGGCACAGCAGAGAAGCCCAAGAGACAGACACCAGCAGACACCAAACTCCAGACCCTGAAACCAGGTTCTGCTTGTGCTGGCTCTGTGTGATGCCAAGCCCACCACACCTTGGAGCCAGCCAGATCCTCACAAGTGCACGCTGACATGGACTGACAACCTGCCTGGATGAGGAACAAGGGGATTCCATAAAATGTGGGTTGCTGTTTCACAGGGAAAGCCACTGGCTCAGGAGGCAGGTCAGGAAACACCACTAAATTTGGGCTTTGTGGATGAACAGCAGGCGATTCTCAACTGTTCCCCCAGCAGTCAGTACCTTGCACACACTTAAAGCGGCTATTGATGGGAATATAATCCGGATCGGAGTTTTCTTTCTCCTGGGAGCGAATAACGACCCTGCAGACAGAAGGAAGGCTTGTAAAGACCCGGCAGCAACGCCCTGCTCACACACACGCAGCCGGGAGCTGTGTGTACAGAGACACGGTGTTTGATCTCGATCGCTAAGCTCCTGGGGCACGAGGAGGAAAAAGGCAAGGGCGCGGATACCCGGCGGGAGAAGCAGGAGCTGCCGAACTCTCCCCGCCACGGGGCAGGTCCAACCCCGGGGTCGCAGGGGCTCTGGCTGCCCGAGAGCACCGGGGAGCCGGGAGGGCACCTCCGGAGCGCCGGTCCCGCAGCTCCCCGCCCGCAGCGCTCCCGAGAGCCACGACGGCTGCGGCAGCTC
>WEIT01029636.1:327548-337986 GCA_013389985.1 Dryoscopus gambensis | reverse complement strand
GACTCCCGGGCGGCCCCGCAGAGCTCCTCTGTGGGGATGTCCCCGTCAGCTCCTCCGGGTGTCCCCTCATCTCCATCCTGGCACGGGCAGGGCGCCGGCGGTGCTGGGGACAGCGTTCGGGGCTCTCCTGCGGGTGTCACTCTGCAGCCGCTCCGGGGCTGCCTGGGAGGGGATTTGGCCCAGAAGAGGGAAGGAAAATATTCCCCATGGCCTGGCATGCTGTCAGTGCTGCTGATGGCTGAGAGCTCTGGATCTGGGTGCTGGTCCCCCTTGGCCTGTTCTTTTCCAGTTGCTTTCCCTCTCCCGCTAAAATCCTGGACCTCGCTCTAGTTTTCTGCCTCTGGCTCGGGCTCCCGCTCCTCCTGGGCTGCTGGTGGGGCTCTGAAGGGCTGCGGTAACTCATGAGAGATGGAGCTGGTGGGAAGCAGACACGGAGGAGAGGACCTGCCATGGGTGCAGGTTTATTTATGATCCCCTTTCATCCCTGCTCTGACGCACTCGGCTCTTCTGAGCCTCCCACACCTTCAAAAGCCACTTGTTCCAGTTTCTCTTCAGGTAAAAATTCACCTTTGGGTTAAAAAGCTCTTTTTGGAGGAAGAACTCATCCAGCAAATCCACCTTAAACCTCTCACTGCTCAGGGCCCTTCCTCCCACCTCAAGACACAACCACCGGGCCCCAAAATGCTGGGGGCACGTGCAGCCTCTGCCCACTCACTGCCCATGCAGCCCCTAAAGCCCCTCCTGCGGTGGGGTGAGACGGGGCAGAGGATGCTCCTGGCGAGCCCAGGGCTGTGCAGCAGCTCCGGGGGGAATGGAGCAGCCAGGGCTGGAGAGGGAGGAAAGCGATGGCAGGGAAAGCGCGGAGCTGCGATTTCTTTTGTCGGGAAATCAGTAAATCAGCGGGTCTGGCACTCCCTCGGCGTCCCATCCCACTCAGACACGCCGGCGGGGAGCAGGCGGTGCAGGGAGCTGGGGGCTCCGCAGTGCAACTGAAGTCGGAATCCAGGAAAGACCTAAAAATAGCCGCCAGATGATCCCTGACCCCATCAGCCATCTCCCTCCCCAGAGGCACGGACGAGACCAGCCTGGAGGTCCTCTCCTCCCCTGCGGGAGCTGCGCTGAGAGTCCAGCAGTGTCATTCCCTCTCTGGTGGTGAAGGTGGGCTGGGAGGTGGGGTGGGAACGCCTCTATTTCCATTTACAAGGAGATCCACCCGAGACAAAAGTGGATGTTTTTGATTTCTCCTTTCATCTCGCAGCAGTTGCACCATTTATTGCGTCCCAGCATTTCTGGCCATTTCAAACTCAGGATTCCTGGTGAAAACAACCAGAAGAGGCACTTGATGGTTTAACTTGTGACGGTTTAATTCCCGGTCCCCTGTCGGCATCAGCTGGTCTCCGTTTCAGGATTAGCAATGGTAATTGATACCTGAGCCCGGGCTAACTGCTCCTGGGCTGCGCTCCTGTCAGCCCCAGTGACAGCTCCGTCAGTCACCAGGTGATTTATGCGCGCTCAGGGCCTCACGGGGATGGGTTTTGGTGCTCCCGTTGCAAAGTGCTTTTGTTTTTCCCTCACTGCCTCGCACAAGCTGCTGCTCATCGTTTCCGTGGCTCGCTCGTGTGCGCGGGGACGGGGCGAGCGCTGCAGGTGTTACGGGGGCACGGGGGGGCACACGCACATCTGGAGCTGCCGGCGAGCCCGCACCCCGCGCTCCCGTGCCCGCCAGGAGCAGCTCTGGGATGGAGCCCCGGGCAGCTCCGGGGGCGGTGGGCAGCGCCTTGCGGAGCCGCGGGGCTGCCGTCTCTGCTCCCAGCCCGTGTCCACCCGCAGGGGGGTCAGCGTCCCGCCCAGGGGTCCTTGGTTAGGTGGCACCCCTTGGGTGGGAGGCTGGCGAGCACCTCAGCACAGGGGCTGTGCCCACCCGCCCGCAGGGACCGGAGCTGTGCCATGGAGCCTGTCTGGCATCACCGCAGGACCCTCGGCAGCCAGCCTGCGCCGTCTGGCAGCGCCTGCGGGGCGCCCGAGGCTGCCGGAGGAGCTCCCTCGCGGGCTGGAATGAGGTGCTGTCTGCTGGGGAGGGTGGGGAGCTGTAGCCCTTCGCCCGGACGTGTGCGGTGCCGCCCCGAGGGATGCGGTGCCGGAGCAGCTGCTCCCCGCGGGGAAGGCTCGTGTCCCACTCACAGCCCCGTGCTGGAGTCACCTCCCTGCCTGGGGCCGGGCATCTGTGGCCACGGAGAGTCCCAGCTCCGTCTGGGACACGTGGAGGCAGACGCTGCCCCGGGAGCCCGGGATGGCTCAGCAAGCAGCAGGGAGGCACCGGGAAAGCGCTCGCCAGAGTTAGCACGCAGCCAAAAACTAAATGAAAGGCCCTTTGTCCGCCCTCTCATTAGCCCGTGTCTCCCCGTGCAGGGGAAGTAATTATCCATTTCTTCACGCTGTTGCGTGCCCCTCACACTGCCGCGGTGCGTGCCCGAGCACCTTGTCTGCAGAGTCCGTCGGTGCTTCTCATTCCCCAGTCCCTGAAAGCGCCCTGTGCTCCTTGTGTTCCATCTGTTTGGCTTTTGTCTGCCTTTGTTTGGCTTTTTTTTCCTCCCTGGTGCCCACTTAATTAACCAAATAGGGGCAGTTTTGCCTTTAGGGAGGGATTATTTCCCACCCGGGAGGAGCAGCTCCGGCTCTCCAGGCTGTGCCCGTGCTCCCGGGCAGGGATCCTCACCGGGGCCGAACCAGGGCGGGAGCTCCCCTCGCACGCAGCCCACAGTGCCTTTGATAAATCCATGGGGGTTTTCCTCATAATGCCTTGGTTTCTCCTGTCCAAAGGGGTTTTTAAACTGGTGTTTCGCAGCTGAGGTGTGGAGATGAGGTTCACTGTAGAGCTGAGATCGCAGCCTTGTAAGGAGGCTGTTCCCGCAGGAGCGGGGAGCACGCAGGGCTTTGGGATCCCAACCAGACCCAGGCGTGGGGCTGCTCCATCCCGAGGTGGGGATGCGAGACACCGAGCCGAGCTCAGCCGGTTCCAGGTGGGGCAAGAAGCGCTGATGTTGGTGTGGCATGTGGGGCGCGTCCCACAGAATCGTGGAAAATGCCTCCTCCCTCCGAGTGCACCGAGTGCCTCTGTCCCCAAGCGCCACACCCGCGCGTCACGGGCCCCGCGCGTTCGGGGCTGTCCCTCCTGCCTCTGCCCAGGGCCAGCGGGGGCCGGCTCACCGCGGGGTGCGTGGGGCTGCTCTGACCCTCCTGTTCTCACGGAGCAGCTCCAGAGTTCCCCACTGTCACACACAACTTTGTCTGTCTCGCAGGAAACAAAAGATCAGAACAGGCTTCAGAAGAACGGCTTCTCGGCAGCTTGGCTCTGAAAAAGGAAATGGGTCCTCACAGAACTGAAGTTTCTGACTCTGTTTTAACCACTTCTTAATATTCTAAAAATATTTTAAGGCATTTTCTGAGCTTACACCGGGGAGTTACTTTGGGAGGGGCTCTGTCATTGAGGCCAGCAGAGATCTGTGACTTCTTCTGGGGACAGGCTTACATTTTTGAGTTAAAACCTGCTGGAAAGTGTCACCTGTCTCTGGTTCCAGTGGAAGATGTAACCCATCCCCTCACAGCCCTGCTGTGAAGGGTAAAACCAGGAAGCACCAGCACTTGTCACACAGCCTTCACAGGACTGTCACTCCTGTCACTCCACCTGTTTTTCTGCTACCGGGCAACCACAATTGTCCCTAATTTAGATCAAGTGGTGCCTCAGCACCGCAGTCAGGGCCAGGGCAGCGAGGGAGCTGGGTGCCCTTCACCCTTCCAGGGACAACGTGCCACTGGAGCAGCCGGACAGAGAGCAGGGGCCACGCCGTGGGAGTCACGTACTTCCCTACATGTTCAGCCAACACTCATGCAGGGAGGGAACGATATTCCCTGTGTCTGATTAGTATTAAATATTCCCCAAGCCACGAGGTCCCGGTGTGCACCAGCATATGGCAGAGCTGCCTCGGCGCTGGCCACCGAGAGGGGGGATTCATTAGTAAGACATTTTTATGGATGAAAAGAAAAACATTCCGATCCCTGCGGCTGGCAGCAGGCTGGTGTTCTGCAGTTCTGGGAGGAAGAGAAGGATCTGCTCGCTGGCACGCTGCCCTGAAATGTTTATCAGCAAACATTTGTCCTTGTTTTCTTAAATAAAAAAATTGCATATTGCGTGTTGGAGTAACAGTCTGCTGGAAATGGGCCCTTTGGGAGGGAATGGGCAGTGGAATCTCTGGCTGCAGAGGTGCACCTCCCCACCTGTAATCAGAAATATACACTTGGCTTGGGGGAAGTTTGGCTGGGAGGAGGAGGGGGAGGATGGAGGAGGCTGGTAGCAGAGCCACTGGGAGCACTGGGAAGCAGAGATGGAGATGCAGGGGTGTGGGAGCAGCTGGGGCTGGGAACTGAGCAGGGTTACAGCTGATGTCAAGCTTGGGCTGAACCCAGAGGCAAATTGTGCCCAGACCACAGCACACGCTGCTGATCAGAAGGAGCCTCTGCCCCAGCGATGGGAAGGTGGCACCAAGAGACAACATCACACGGGGATTTCTCTTCCAGAGGGCAAACGGTGCAGGAAGATGCCCCGAGCCAAAGGGCAGAACACTGCGGGCAGTGATGCCGTCGGGGCACTGAGTTAGCAAACGTGGTCCCCAGACAGAAAATCCCCCCAGTAAATGCTGGACTCCTGAATGTGTAAGAGGCTGCTGCCCTGGCTGCAAAATTGCTTCCCAGTATCCCAGCTGATCCTACCCTTCATCAGTTTGAAGCCACTCTCCCTTGTCCTGTCCCTCCATCCCTTGTCCCCAGCCCCTCTCCAGCTCTCCTGCAGCCCCCTTGGGCCCTGGAAGGGGCTCTGAGGTCTCACCCGAGCCTTCTCTTCCCCAGGCTGAACACTCCCAGCTCTCCCAGCCCAGCTCCAGAGCGGAGGTGCTCCAGCCTTGCATTCCCCAGGCAGGAATTATTCCTTTCCCAGCTCTGCCAACTTGCAAGACATCTCCAAGCCATGGTGGTGTTTTATGGATTAAGGTCAGGGAACTGAAGGAAACAACACCACAGATCCCCTCAGAGAAGTCACCCAGCCCCGTAGGTGCCTTGGTGTTTGCTCTTGTTGCCCCCAGTGTGGGCTCGATGTGCCCCAAAGAACAGATCTCAGAGGTGGGGTCTGGGCACTCGAAGGATGCAGGGCCCATCCCAGGCTGTGCTGCTCCTGCTGGGTTATCACCACCTCACGCGCTGGGGAGCCCCATTTCACCAGTGCTGAGGCAGCCACGAGCACCTCTCAGGTCTCATTAACTTCCCTGGAATGCATCCACAGAACCAGCCTGCGAGGACAAGCCTTTTTGGAGAGGGCAGCTTGGGAAAAGAGTGGGAAGGAGGAAAGAGCCCTTGGAGTGACTCTGGTATGTGTAGCCAGAGGCTCCATCCTACCTGGCCCAGCCTCACTGCTGGAGTCATTCCCTGCACTCGGCTTTTCCCAGGTTTTACCCCATTTTTTTATTTCACACAGACAGGACTCCCCACCTTGTGCCACAGCAGCCGTGAGGCATCGGGGCCTGCAGGGACCAGGGAAAGGCGCAGCAGGACCGTGAGATGTGGGAGCAGAGCTGAGGGGGGGCTGCCAAGGTAGGCTGGGCACTCCAGCCCCTTCCCAGCCCACCTGCACCCTCGTGCCTCCCCAAAGCCCCGCTCTGCAGCAGGAGCTGCCTCTCAGAGTCCTCTCGGAAAAGCCCAGAGCTCTCCAGCACTGGAGGGGAAGGATCTGATCCCAGGCACATTTGGAAATGGTTTTGATTTCCCCAGAGAGGCTGCAGACGCAGTTCTGAAGGGAGAGCAGTTAATGCTCAATTTAGCTCCGCATGACCTAATTTGCCACCGCTGATTCAACGAGGGGGAAGCAAGGGAAGAGAAATCCTCGCACGTGGACCCTGAGAGCCAACACATTCCGGGGTGCAGAGGGAGGGGATGTGTCTGCAGTGGCACTGGTGCAGGCAGAGGATGCCCCGTGGGTTGGGTTAGGGGACAAAAGCTGGTGGACAAAAGCTGGTGATCTCTCCAGGATTCCTCCAAAGCTGGAGGAATTCCTCCAGTGCCAGTCTTCCACTGAGGCCATGGCTAATGTGCATCTCCTTGGGGCCTCTCCTGGGGAGGTTCCTGTGTGGAGAACTCAGGGCTCACCTGCTCCACCCCCCTGTGCCCGTCCTGTGCTGACACCAGTCACTCCTTCTCCTGACCCACTCGGTGACCCCCGCGCTTTAAAGGAGATGCTGTCATTTGGGAAGGGATCAAAAGGAAGTTTTCTGTGCTGCATCCCAGGCCCGTGAAGAGGCTGAGGGGAGCTGAACCTGCCTCCAATTTTCTCCCCACAGCCACCAGTGCAAGGACTTGGGGAGTGGGGCCACCAAAGGGCTGGCCCTGGGAATGCCTGGGAACAGCAGGAGGGTCTGACTGCAGGTGACCTCAGGGTCCCCAGGATGGACCCTGAAGCTCCGACGTGCACGGCAAGAGCCGCGCTGGGGCCCTGCTGAGGGAGGCAGAGCTTCTGGGTCTGCAGAAGCTGCTGAGAGCAGGAGAGCGGCGCGGGGCTGGCCGGGCTTCCCTCGGGAAGCTCCCACCTGGGGTGGGCTTTACTCGCTGCCTGAGGCGAGGAGCTGAGTCAGGCCGTGTACCTCAGGAAAGTCCTCGTGCCCAGGGGCTGCAGGAGCCTGGTCAGCCCCTTGGGAACTCTGCGTGACTGCTGGAAAACCCTTACATGTATGGAAACCCCTCCCGCACTCTCCAGCTGTTCGCCAGCAACCCTCTGCCAGGCAAAACCACAGGACCTGAGTGCTGCACAGAGGAGGTGAACACCCTGCGAGAGTGGTCTGGTGCCTCGAGAAACAGCTGACACCCCCAGGGAACAGATCGTGTCTCTTCCTGGAGCTGCTGACCCTCCCCTCCCTCCCTGCCCTGCAACTGCTGCTCTCAGGCACTGCCAGGCTCCTGGAGCAGCAGCACCCGGGGCTCCTCCAGCTCATGTGATGGGCACTGAGGAGGAGTTGCAAGTGGCCTGGTAGGGTTTGGAAGGGACCTTAAAGACCACGTAGTTCCAAGGCCCCTGCCATGGGCAGGGGGGCTGGGATGCCCACGGGGTTTTCCTGGGATGCCCAGTAGCCCGCTGTAAATACCCCGGGGATGTTGCAGAACACACGTGGCCTTTGGAAAAACACCCACATTCCCTGAAATAGTTTCCCAGCCAAAGCTGAGATGTTATTTAATGAGCCTCGAGTTTGGATGAGGCTGGTTTAAGCAGATCCTTGGGTTTTCTCAGCTCAGAATGAGCAAGATTCCAAGTTTCTGCCAGGAACAAATGTGTGTTTGCACAGATGGGAGGGTTACCTGGTTCTCTCCATCTGAGATGGGTTATTTACCATAAACATGTTTGCACTGGAGTTGTGAAATGAAGGCATGCTGATTGAAAACCTTGGAGCAGCTGTTGTCTCGGCATCCCCCAGGAAACTGTCACTGCCGCCTTTTCTTCCCATGGAAGTGACACTGCAGATCAGTCTCGGGAATGAGTGCTGTGTCGAGGAGGGGTTTCTGTCGTGCTGCCAGGGGAATAGCAAATTCCTGTTTGATGCATTAAGCAGCATGTAAAAATTTAATCAAAACTGCATTTATTATACATGATAGTGGGGAAAAAGCCCAGTAAGGGCTTCTGCTCTTCATTAACTGCCTTAAAATGGCTCAAGAGGAGAGGGGAGGTGCTTGAGCTTAGCAGAAAAGCTTGAAAATAAGAGTGCTGCCATTAGTATTGTTGAGGGGACCCACAAAGTGTTTGGAGCAGATAAACTCCTCCTGGATAAAGTGCAGTGCCCGAGCCAGCACTCAGGAACAGCCCAAGGGATTGGGATGGGCTGGGGTCTCCAGCCCCTGGGGTCTCCAGCCCCTGGGCCCCTCCTCTCTGGCTGGTCCCTGCTGCGTGGCCCCGGCTGGGGCTGGCCCTGGAGCAGGAGCTCTGTCTCTGGAACTGGCTGTTCCCGTGCCACGGACACAGCCAGGGGTGGGACCCTGCATGGGAGCTCGCTTCTCCTCCAGGCAGGGCAGAGGTGTGCCCGGGGAGCACCAGGCGTGGGCAGCTCGCCTGCCGGGGCTCAGGGTGGTGGGGGCCTCGGGTGGGTGCTGGGGCTGCCACTGCTGCTCACGATCCCCGGGCGCTTCCCCAGCAGACGAAAGCCCTCGTCCCCCTCGGCTGGCAGAGCAGGGACTGGGCTGCAGCTCTGCTCTGGTTACGCAGAGGTTTGGTGAGCCCAGGAAGCGGGTAAGCAACATGAGCCCGGGAAGGTGAGCAGCTGTTAGTGCCGAGGTCAGGGCTGAGTGGAGACACCACAGCGTCCTGCACTGATGGAGTTTGGGAAAACGGGCAAGGAGGAGGCTCTGGGACTGACGCAGAGCAGGACGCACTGCAGCAGGGTGAGGGGAAGGAGCTGGGGCCTGGCGAGGGATGAGAAGCTGTGCTGGGCTGCAGGGTGAGCGGGTATCTGGGAGGGCTCCTTGGTGGGACTCCTCGCGCTCGGTTTGTGCCATCCTCCCTCGCTCCCTGGAGCTGGGGGCACCGAGCGCGGGGCAGGGGAGCCCACGGGAGGAGAGGGCTCGTGCCCGGCCCCGTCCAGCCACTGCCCACCGGGGCGAGGAGCAGAACCCCAGGGAGGTGTCATGGTTTGACACTGGATGCAATGCCAGGGACTCACTTCCTTTTGAACCAGGACAGAGGCCACCCCTGGGAGAAGCCTCCTTGGCTCGTCTCCGCTTGCTGGGAGAGCAGGAGCAGCTCCAGCTCCCTGCAGGGACTCGGGCATGGACGGGAGAGTGCAGGGCTCTCTCCTCACTCCTGGCAGCTGCTGTCCTGCCACCGTGAGGGGCTGAGAAAATACGGGCAGGGTTTTAAGGAAAGGGTAAAAGCCTCAGGTGCGGGTTGGAACTCTCAACAGAGCACGTCCATGGAGCAGCCCCTTCCCTCAGGAGTGCAGCAGCACTGCCAAGGCCGGGAGCTCAGCTGGGCTTGCCTGGGCACGGCTTAAACGGCTTTGAGGGGTCTGGAGGGCTCAGTCTGTGGGAGGGGATGGGGCAGCTGCGATGCTCCTGCCCTGCACCCCAACACCAGCGGTGTCAGAAAGTGTCCCCTCCTCTTAAACAACCCCCTTTGCGTTCCCCCCCTGCCTCCTCGCTGCGGCTGCAGCCCCGGGGCAGCAAGGGGAAGGCTGGGGTTGGCAGTGCTGAGAAATCAGATGGATCAGGAAAAGAAAACTTTTGGTTTTTTCCCAGCTAAAGAAAAGAAACACAAAAAGGCAAAAAAAAAAAAAACCAACACAAAAACAAGAAGAAGCAGCAAGAAATGAAAGGAGCAAGGAGAAAAGTGGTGAGAGGAAAATTAATCTGGAAATCAGGTGTCTTGGAGTCAGGGGGAAATCATTTTCAGAGAGAAAATTATTGCAAAATACCGCATGAATAGGATTTTGCCCCGTCAGACAAAAAATGCAGCTGAGGGAAAGGCCGGGCTGGTTCTGACTGTAATTTAAACAAGGCAGGAGCTGCTGGAGCAGGGCCTGGCAACGACAGAATTCTCCTGCTTGTAAGAGGAGCTGGGTGGCCCGCTGCTGGAAAACAACTTTGCTGAAATGTTTAATTTTGTGATTTTTTAAAGAGAAAACAAGCCTATTTCTCTTTCCAAATTAATGTTCTTAAGTGCAAAGTGGGGGTTTTTTTTCAGATTAAAATGAAACAAATCCCCTCCCAATGAAATAGTTCAATAAGAAAATGGTAATATTTTTATTTTGGAGAAACCCAGAGTGGTTTTATTTATTTTCTTGCTTTAATACTGGGCTGAAAAACAAATACTTTGTCCTGATCTGGTGCGTGTTTGTGGGGGTGGAGGGGCTAGCTGTGCCTGCTGCAGAGTCTGGGAGCCCTGTTTGTACTGAGGGGAGAAAATGCTGAAATGCAGACAACACGTGTCAAGAGCATGATGAGGGGTGAGGAGGTTGTTTGGCTCTGGCTGCATTGTTGGGTTTTCAGTGGAAAATCAATAACAATCTTGTCCCCGTGTGTCAGCAGCAGCCAGCCAGCCTCTTGCAGATCCATGGGGGTGAGCTGGTGGCTCGCGTCACCTGGATCTAAACCCTTGGAAGGTGTGGGGGAAAGGGAGAACTCACTGAAGGCCAACACGAGGTTAAAATGTGCTCGTTTCTGCCCAGACTCGCTGCCGAGGGATCCCCGTCCCCACCACATCCCTCTCGCTCCATCCCTGAGCGCCTTGCCTGGAGCTGCCAGCCAGGACCCGGCAGACGCCAGAGCCGTGGCCAGCCGTGCCCAGGCCAGCCGTGCCCAGGCCAGCCGTGCCCAGCCAGCAGTGCCCGGCCCGGCGTTGCCCAGGCCAGCAGTGCCC
>WEIT01029636.1:317052-327321 GCA_013389985.1 Dryoscopus gambensis | reverse complement strand
CCCAGGCCAGCAGTGCCCAGGCCAGCAGTGCCCAGGCCAGCAGTGCCCACCCAGCAGTGCCCAGGCACGGGCCCAGACCAGCACCAAACCTTCGCTCCAGCCCAGCAGCGCCAGAGGGCTCCCAGTTCAGCCCAGTTTCACACACGGGGCACTCCCAGGGGTTGGGAAATCCAGGGATGTGTCCACGCCTGTGGTGGCTGCCGGGGCTGTCACCAGCCTGGGAATAAAAAAGAGAAGATTTTTATTTAATAGCAACCGTTGCCATAAAAGATGGAAATATTGACTGAATGTCCCAGAACTTCATCACTGTCCATGGATTTTATTGAGGCAAGTTACAGCTATGGCTCACATGCAAAAGCTGCCTCCTAATGATTCCTGGGCAGAAGCTGTGCTTCCCCATTTGTGCTTTTTTGGTTTAATGTCATGTCCCAGCACAATGCCATCAGAAGGAGCCAGAGCTGTTAAATCCATCCAAGCCATGTTTCCCAAAACAGCTCCTGGATTTCCTTTCTCTCTCTGTGCTATTTATACTCCTTGTGCTTATGGAGAGAACACAGCTCCAGCGCTGCCTTTTCTGCGAGTAAATAAACCCTCTATTCCACTTTTTTATTCCTTTTTTTTTTCCCCTGGTAGTCCTGAAATTAACACTCAAGCGACGGCAGCGGGGTGCAGGGGGCTGCGAGCTGGGGCTGGAGGGGTGAATTCCCCTCTATCCAAAGGCATTTGGTGGGAGGTGTGTCACAGCCAGGCGTGCTGGAGACCCCAGGGCGGGTTCAGCAGGGCTGGGAAGGGTGCAGGAGAAGGGAAGGCACCACCCCACCGGAGCTCAGCCTGGCCCCTCTCCACACCACGGCCACATCTCGGCCACCTCTGTCACGGGCAGACCCCCTGCAAGCCCCGGATTAAGCTTCGTCTCCTTTTTTAAATTTAAAATCCAGCTGCCT
Source organism: Dryoscopus gambensis (assembly GCA_013389985.1). NCBI lineage: Eukaryota > Metazoa > Chordata > Aves > Passeriformes > Malaconotidae > Dryoscopus > Dryoscopus gambensis. Next base: position 326,377 of record WEIT01029636.1, on the reverse strand, counting down.
GCAGATGCATGTGCAGCTTCAGTGACTCCTCGGCCCAAAAAGCTGCTGAGTGGATAAATGGTTTGAAATGGTTGATGCAGAAACTGGGTCTTGGCATTTCCAGGAGGAGGAGTTCCCGTGTCTTTTCATTTTACAAAGTGCTTGGAAATGAGTTAAAAGATCAGCTGAAATGGAATGGAAATTGTTTGAAGTTCTCTAAATATGTGTATATGGATACACACACAGGGGAAAAAAGGGAGAAAGGGGGAATTCTGGTTTCAACTGTTTTCTTTTTGCCTTAGGTGTATTAATTTTATTTCAGCTTTTCATCCGGTTTTGTGAAAAGACTCCTACTTTTTACTTCTAATTTTCTTGACGTTGTTTTTGGGATCAGGACACAGCATCAGCAGCCCAGGGAGCGGGGAAGGAGACCGGCACAAAACCTTGGTGTGTCCCGGGGCTGGCGGTGACAGAAAGTGCCCGCGCCAGGTGTCGGGGAGGAAAGGAAACCTTTGTGCACGAGTGCGTCTGTACTAAAGGGTTACACAGCATCCAAACTGCATCCGAACTACAGGGCAGAGGTGTGATTATGTCCTCACGCAATTATCACCGTCAGGGAGGCGTTTTCCAGCACGGGGCTGAGGAATTCCAGTGCTGATGCGATTTCCTTCCTCTCTAATTCCTCAAGCCATTAATCTGAACAGACTTTTATCACCCCCTTGCCGCCCTCCTGTGCACGCAGGATGATAAACGATCCGCGGGCCGCTCTGGGTTGTTGTGCTGTAATTTACTGCCCGGCGCTGGCTCTGGGGCTGAGCTGGGCTGTCCCTCCCTGCTGTCCACAGGTTGGGCTGCCTGAGCCTCGCAGGGCAGGGAACCACCACCCAAGACTGGGTTTGGGGACTGGAGGGGGACTGTATTTTTCATCCAGATAGCAATTTCTGCTTAATTTCCAAGACTTGGAAACACAAGCGTCTTTGGAGGGGGTGTGACAGCATCCTGCAGTGATGGCAGGTCTGGAACTGGGGGCTCTAAGCTTGGGATGCTATGTAGGGAAAAAGGCAGCTGCTCCTGCTCATCCTCTCCACGGCGCCTCTGTGGCACCACCACTCTGTTTCTGTGGCTCATCCCGTGCTGGGGGGTGGTTTGGGGGTGGCACAGGGGTGGCGTGGGGATGTGTCCCCCCCCATCACCTTTGCTCCCACGTCACACCATTACGTGCTTAGGTCCAGCACCTTTGGTGATGGAGGGGATTTAAGTCCCACATTTGATGGTGAGCTAAAGGTGGGAGTGTGCACTATTTTCCCCCCAAAAAAACTCGGTGTGGTGGTTTGTATCTGTTTAAACCACGTTTCTTCCCTGGCAGCCAGCACGGCGTGCTGCAGCCTCACAGCGGGTTGGGGAATGGGGAAGGATAACAACACAAAGAGGACATTTCCCCGGCCCCTCCATGTGTGCAGTCCTGCTCCATGTACCAGCCCAATGCTGTGCTGAGCTATCTTACCACCGTCTGTTTTCTTTGCAAAAGTTCATTTGAGTTCCCAGCCCTGATGCTGTGGATGTGCTGGACATCCCTCGCGCTCTCACTGCCTCTGAGAGCTCTCCTCTCCCTCACTCCGTGGGGCAGGGCTGGCCTGCGCTCCTCCTCCCTGCTTCGAGGGCGACAATGGCTGATCCCCTATTCCAAATGCCTCGTTCCTCTTCTGGGCTCATTTTCCAGCGCGGGAACGCTCCCTCTCCAGCATGGGTGCTGCATTCCAAACACGCTGCAGAGCCTCCGACAAATTCAGTTCAAGGTCTTTCCTCTAATAGCCTCGGGTTTATCTTCTCAGAATCATTCCAAAGGTCTCGCTGACGACTTGGGAGGAACAAGGGATGTGCTTGGTGGTGTCATTGCGGGTGTGAATGTTAATGGCAACCCGCGAGGTGGGTCTGAGTGAGCGGGAGGTGACACCCCCTGTGTGCCACCAGCCCTGCGTGCACCTGCAGATTAAAGGGACCAGTCTAATTAAAACAATATAATCTGGGTTTCCTGAAGCTGGGCTGGTTAATAACGTCTCACGCCGCAGCATCCTGGAGCTGTGAAGGAGCCTGGCGGTGCCTGGCCCCGCGAGCCGCGTGCCGCGGCCAGGGCTGCCAGCGCCGGGCTCTGAGTCACATCCGCTCGAGGCCGTCTCCAGCAGACTAGAAAGGCTTAATTCCATGAGTTCAATAAATAATGTGTCTGCTTTAAACACAGGCAGTAATTCATGGCCTCTGCGTAACAGTAGCTCAAAGATCTTAATTTAAAGGTCTTTGTGAGGATGGTGCTCTCGTGTACTGGGGATGGTTATGGAGTCTCTCATTTTCAAATTACTGGGTAGAACTGAGCCCTGTTTTAATCCGGCCATTAATTAGAGGGAGTAATTGTTGCCCAGTGTCTCTCCGGGCTCTCTAATGCGAACAGGAGCAGTCATTTAGTGTGGCGCTGGTGGACGGGTGCCTGCGGCGCTCGGCTCTAATTGGGTCCCAGCCCTGGAGAGGCCGGGACTGAGCGGAGCCGGAGCCCTCAGGCTGCCTCGCTCGCCCCTCCGGCTGCCGTGAATTCTCCGTCTGACTCCAGTGACCCACGGGCGGGGACGGTGCCTATTTTTTTGTTTATTTACTGCCCATTTTTTATCAAAGCAACTTCCCAGGGCTGGGGCAGCAGCGCCAAAGACAGGTTTGGGTGCTTGTGGGGAGCCCAAGGGGTGTGCAGAGGGGCTGGGACATTCCCTGGGCGTCCCTTCCTCCTTGTGCCAGCACCTTGATGCAACAGCAGGCTCTGCTCTCCCTCACATGAATGATTGCACAGCCTGACTGCGACCACAGGCAGCCCCCACCCTCCAGAGAAAGCTCAGATATTTGGGATAAAATGATGTCCAGGCTGAGAGGGACCCTGGCATCGTCCCAAATGGACCCCTGGCAGGGCAGAGCCAGCCTGGAGCTGCAGCCCCTCATCATCCCTCAGCACTGGAGCGACTGCAGCTCTGGGAGGGACAGGAGCACTGGAGTTAATGGTTGGGGAGCAGGATTCGATGTGCTTTAGTGTCTGTTTGAAGAGTCATGAAACACTTGGGGCTATTTAATTGAAAGTAACTGTGAAAAACCCAGAATTAATTCTTATTAAACATCCACAGTGACATTTTCTTAAGTGGAAATTAAACAGGGATTAAGGTGGAGCCTCCTAAGACTCTCCCTGTTGTGACCATGAATATTTTAAGGCACCGGAGCATGTTAAATTTGAGGAGATGAGCTGATCTGGATGCACTTGTGTTTTTCCCTCTGTGTGTGTGGCTGCTCAGGCGAGCAGGGGGAGCTGGAGGTAGAACCACAGAAACAAGGAATCATGGAATGGTTTGAGTTGGAAGGGACCTTAAAAACATCCAGTTCCAGCCCTTGGCCATGGACAGGGACACCTTCCGCTATCCCAGGTTGCTCAGAGCCTCCTTCAGCCTGGCCTTGAGCACTTCCAGGGATGGGGCAGCCACAGCTTCTCCGGGCACCCTGTTCCAACAGGAAACCCCATGTGAGCTGTCAGCATTTGAGGAAGGGCAAAGAACGGACAAAGAGAAGGCCGGGAAGAAGTGAGGGCTGGGAAGAGTGGCCAGGAGGGATGGAGTGTCAGGGAAAGGGGCAGCTTGAAAGCCCTATCCCTCTCTGGGGCTGAGCCACACGGGTCACACTGTCCCACCGATGAGAAGCACAACCTGCTCAGAAGATAAAAATTTGGCCGGACATCAGGGCAGGAGATGTCCCGTGGGAATTATGGGGACAGGAAGCTGGTTTTTAGGATTATTAAGCTCCCAGCAGAGGCTGTGGGACTCCGTGCCCAGAGCTGCGAGGAGGAGGCTGCCGCCCACCAGCTCCGTTCAGCGCGAGGCTCCCAGCTCCAGGTCCGGCCATCTCCCCATCCAATGTGCTATTCAATTAATTAAATATTCCCTCTTCCAGATTGCTGGCTGAGGGTGACACACGCTTAATGAACAGCTGCAGGTCCCTAATCACATTGGCAATTAGGAATGTAATTAGAGCACTTGCAAATGGTTTTCATGCTGATAAAACATGACAGAACGGAGTGTTTTCACTCACTGTCAGCTGCCAGACAATCTGTTACCCATCTAACGGCAATTTAATTACAAATTCCTCCACTACCCTGGCCTCCGGTCGCTCGGGCCCGTGGCTTGACTGGGCAGCTCTTGGGTTCTGCTGAGGGCACCTGGCAGCACCGGCCTGGACCTGGGCATGGAGCAGAGGGATTTCTGGACAGGAGGTCCAGAAGTGGCTCCCTCCCGCCTGGCTCCTGCTGGGCCAGTGTTTGGACAACGTGTTCAGGTGTCCTGGGCAGGGCCAGGAGTTGGGCTTGATCCTGATGGGCTCCTCCCAACTCACGAGAGTCTCTGATTCTATGGTTCTAAGGGGATTGAGGGGAAATTCAGGTTAAATACGGCGCAGGGGCAGGCCCAGGTATGTGGGAAGGGCTGTGCAGAGGGCACAGGGGGCAGATCCCAGCTCCCATGGAACCCTGCATGGTCAGATTGCTTTACATCACCTTGGCCAATCCAGGGGAGAATCCCACCTGGCTGAGGAGCCCTGAGAAGGTGGGTGCTCCGAGTGTGACAGCCGATGCACCCGTGTCACCAGGAATGAAAGGCCCCCGTGCCACTGACAGCCCCACCCTGCCCCAGTGCTGCCTGCCCCGGGCACGTGAGGGATGCAGCGGCACAGGGGGAGCGTCCTGACCTGGCCGCTCCCCCCGTGCCCACCTTCCCAGGCCACGCAGGGTTTGGCCATCTCCGTGCTGGCCAGCTTGGGCCTCTGTGGTGCTGACTGGATGGGGAAGCGCCTGTGGCTGCAGCCGGGGCCGTGTGTGGCTGTGCAGGGGACGCGGCTCAGGCTCCATGGTGGCACGAGGACGAAGGTGCTCAGTGGGCTCAGAGGATGCTGCTGGGTGTTTGCGCAGTGAGTGAAATAAAAATGACACCGTAATTTTGTCATCAGCAGCACTTCTCTCCATCCTCCAGGTGCTGTGTGAATGTTAAGAGCGTGTTTAATTCATTATCAGGTGGGGCAGGATCAAAAAGCCTGTTTTGCAAATGAAGGCACCACTCGAGAGAAGTTATTCACATCAGGGTGACACGTTGGGAACAGAACAGAGGGATTTTAATGACAAATGAAGGGCAAAGGTCTGCCAAATGATGGACATATGTTTTGATACATGAAAGCTCAGAGCCCAGGTAGCAATTAAATCATCAAACCGGCTGAAGGTGGTGATGGTTCCTCGTGACCATCAGTAACCGCGGCAGCCGAATTCGTGGCTCTGATGGGCCTCGAGGAAACCCTGCAGCTCATTTTCTCGTTGTTCTGGTGTTCAGCTTCCTAGAATCATGGAATGCTTTGGGTTGGAAGGGACATTAAAAACGATCCAGTTCCTTCCTCCAGTTCCACCCAGTTCCTCCTGCTCTGCCCTGCAGCCCCTCGCCCAGGGCTGCTGCCCTGACAGCTCAGCACTGGCCCCATCTCTCAGGGGGCTCCAGACGGGCCGTGGTGGCAGAGGCACCTGTGCAGGGCAGCGGGATGGGGATGGAGCGAAGGCAGCAGCACGCGGATGCAGCTCCATCCAGGCATCTGGCTGATCAAAGGCAGCGAGCCCAGCACAGCTCCTGTCAGCGAGGAGCTGTAATGAGGATTTTCACGCAGACAGGCTCTGCGCAGAGAACGCCAGTGATGGATGTCAGCCTGCTCGCCTGCGTAAATAAACAGGGACGAATTAAGAGCCGGGGAGGCAGGAGAGCCAGGGCCGCGTGGAGAGAGGGCGCTGGGCTCAAAGCAGTGGGAAACAGGGGGCAGGGAGGCTGAGGCTGAGGCTGAGGGGCGTTCTGAGGCTCGGTTGCTCGCCGTGGCTGCACAGGGCTGTGCGTGCCTCGGGGACCCGGCAGCCCCTGCTCTGTGCACCCTGGATCCACGGCCTCGCGCAGAAGCACCCACGGGAGCCTTCCCGTGCCCCCCTCCCTGGGCAGGACTGGGACCCCACTGCTCCTGTGGCATGTGGTGACGGGGGCTCTGCTTCAGCTCCGGGGGCCCCAGGGTCCCCCTGCCCCCCAGGTCCTCGTGTCTTATCTTCTGGCTGGTGTTTACGTTTGGAACCCCCGGGAGTGCTCGGCTCCTCGCATCCTGCTCTGACCCAGTTCTCGCTCGTTGCCATGGAGAACTGGACCCAGTTCCAGTAACAGTCCCCGTGCTGCTCCTGCCTGGCTCCCAGGCTTGGGGGACGCAGTGGTGAGCCCGGATGGGATGTTCTCAGGAGAGGGGCCAGGTGGGATTTGCCAGGGCCAGTGAAGGGCTGGAGTTTCTAGCTGCCTGCTCCGGGTGGGTCAGGACAGTTCCTGCAATCCAGGACGGGCTCCTGGAGCTCAGAACAGGCTTCTGGAACTCAGAACAGGCTCCTGGAGCTCAGGATGGGTTCCTGCAGCTCAGGATGGGTTCCTAAGGCTCAGGATGGGTTCCTAAAGCTCGGGAGAATTCCCGAGGCTCCCCCCGCAACCATTTTTAGTCTGAGACACAAGCACTGATGTCCTCACCACCTCCCTCCTGCCTCCCTCCCTCTCCTTCACATGTCTTAAAACCCAGAAATTCTTCAATAAGGGCTTCTGGTCTAATTCCAGAGAGATGGCTCTGCCATCCCTCCACAGCCAGGCCAAGAATATTAAGTGATGCTCAGATGTGTCTAATGATCAAGAACACTCAGTTTTAGGGGCTGGTTGTTCAGATGAGCATTTAAAATCTCAAATTCCATTAAGGATTAATTTGGGCCAGCTCAGACTCTGTAACTCGTTTGCCCTGCCCAGTCTGTGAGCAGCTCAGGGTGTAATTTCTTTTCTGCCCATTTATTTAACTATTGGGGTTTTTTTTCCAACCTGGAGTGAAATCACCAGTTAAAGGGATTCTCATTCCCGGATGGGAGGGCTGTAACATGTGTTCCCAGTGAGGATTATCCCATCCCAGTGCAAGCCATTGCTGCTGCAGATGGGACATCTTGGTGTCACTTGCTATTTAAACCCAGTGATTTCTCTTAGCTCTTCATTTTGCAGCTCCCCGGAGCAGGGGGGAAGCCCCAGGGTTCCCAGGCAGTGGGTTTCTAAGCTTTGTCAAGGGAGGGATTCTTTTAATTTCCTATTTCATGAACTACAGAAGAAACGAAGAGTAAAAAGCCAACACCAACCTTCCCCTCAGGCCCCCAAAACTTGCCATGAGCCTTCCCAAGCCCAAGCCACACGCTGTTTTTTCCCCTCCCGGCTGACTTGAGGAATCCGTTTCTGGTTTGGTTTTCGGTATTTGTGACGCTGAAACCTCTCGTGTTCAAAGCACATTCCTGGAAAGCAGCGGCACAGCTCATTCCACCACCTCGGCGCAGCCTTTCCCTTCCCATGGAACAGCCTGCCGCGGCAGCGAGGGTTTTAAATCGGCTCTCACAGCGAGGGATGCCGTTTCCTGGAAACCCGAGGCTGACAGGGAAAGGCACCAGATAAAGCAGGAGGAGAAGGGGAAAAGCTCGTCCTGGCACCGGCTGTTCCGGGGAAATGGGTGCCCATGGTTTGACCAGCTCCCCCTGGTTTCCAGGCGTTGTGACAGAGAGCCCTGGGCAATCCTCATGTGACAGAGAGCCCTGGGCCATCCATCCCCTTGTGACAGAGAGCCCTGGGCCATCCCCGTGTGACAGAGAGCCCTGGGCCATCCATCTCCTTGTGACAGAGAGCCCTGGGCCATCCCCGTGTGACAGAGAGCCCTGGGCCACCCCAGCACCCGGCAGGGCCAGGGAACCGGCCATGCTCAGCACCAGCTGAGGGACAGAAGAAGGAAGCCCAAGGTGGTGACGGCTCTCGGGGAGTTTTGGCCACAGCCAGAGGGCACAGACGTGACAATTCCCATCCAGGGAATGTTCCTGCTTTGGAAGGTTTTACCTCAGTTTGAAAGGAAAGAAGGTTCCCCCGCTGTGTCAACCCCACGGAGAGGGGAGCAGGTCCTCTCCCAGGGACGCCTCTCCCACGGTGAAGGAGAGGACCTGTGTCCCCTCGTACGCCCCGGGAACAGCCACATTTTGGCTCTCACAGTGTCGCTGCTGCTCGCTGGGTGCCAGGGCTCAGGGCAGGCTGGGTGCCAGGGCTGGGGTACCTCTGGCTTTTGGGACCTGTGTCAGGATCTGCTTAACAAGCAGCCAGAGCCCAGCAGCACCTGCAGATCCCTGCCAGACCCCACGCTCTTGTCCAGGACGTGCAGCAAACCAGGCTGGAGCAGAGTGATGGCAGGGGTGAAGGGGATGGGCTTGGCACAACTCCCTGGCAAGCTGCAGTGGTCTGGGGCTACCCTGCCAGGATCTGGACCAGGGAATACTGGGTCTGGAAATGGAGGCTGTGAGCCCTGGGGACTGCAGCCCCCCACTCCTCCGTGTGGGGTTCTTCGTGGCAGAAGCAGGAGCCCCAGCCCCAGCATGTGGCCCGTCACTGCCCTGTCTGTCACCGACACCCCACGGCAGGGGCAGAGCCCTGAGCAGCGCAAACGCCACCGGTGTGTTCGTAGTGGAAGCAGCACCTCATTCTCCAGGCAGGTTCCGTGCGCTGGCGGTTAATCTTTAACAGGAAAAAGCCTGGAGCAAAGGCATAAAGTAAGAAATATTTAATTCCACCATGTTGGTTTGCACCGTATGTTTTCCACTCAATGAATATTTTAGGCACTTACGCTCCAAAAATGGGCTCTGTCTTTGCAGGTTTGTGTGTCTGTGCTGCCGCCGATGCCCCTTCTCCAGCAGTTTCTGCCCAGGGGCCCCATTCCAGCACGGGGAGTCCCATCACCAGCTTGGTCCCGCCACCAGCTCCATCCCTGCCCTCTCCAAGGCCCTGGAGGGCGAGAGCACCCGGGGCTGCAGGAGGACACTGCTGGCACTCAGCAATGTCCGGAATCCCCGTGGCCGTCCCAGGCTTGGGAAAGGGCAAGCTGGCACACTCAGTGTCCTGGATAATGAGACACCACCCAGGGGCTGGCAGCAGGGTGCTCAATATTTATGTGTACAGATGTTTTTGGATGGAGCTTTGGCCTCCCCTGTGCCCAGCCAGCCCACGGGCTCTCCAGGCCGGGCTGAGCCAGCACAAGGAAAGCTGCTGCCAGATGGTCCCACACAGCCCCTCTGCTCCTGAGGATGCACGGCCGTACGTTCTGCCAGGCTTGGGGAACACTGTGACAAGAAGATCCCAGGGTTGTCCTCACCTCACGGCCTCCCCCACACACAGACACACCCAGTAACGTATATATATTATATTATATTTTTTATATA
>WEIT01029636.1:258025-317013 GCA_013389985.1 Dryoscopus gambensis | reverse complement strand
TATATATATACACATTAACAAAGAAGTTGCAAAAAAAAACCAACAAAAAGAGAAAAGAAAACAACAGGAAGAACAACCCTCCCCCCAAACGGAACGGAAGCAGGAATGTGACAGGTGGGAGGGGAGGCTGAGGGGAGCCGGGAGCGCACACACCCCGAACTCGGCGCTGGTGCCAGCGGGGGCAGAGGAACCAGCAGCAGCACCCTGGGCCCCCTCCACGTCCCGAGCAGGGCCCAGGGACGGGCGGCTGCGCCCCAGGTCGTGGTGGTGCTTGGGCGGGCTCTGCTTTCAGTACCACAAGAGGACAGTGTGGGTGACTGGGAAAGGCCCCCGGCCCCATTCGGGGTGTGGGGCTCTCGCAGCCCCCGCCTGGCCGGGTACGAGACGCGCGTGGGGGCCAGGGGGTCCCATAATTAGTGCAATTTCATCAGGTGCAAATGTCACGTTAAGGGCTCGCGGTCTTTGAGCTGAGGATGCCGAGTCCTCCCTGAGCCCGTCCGGGACTCAAGGTGAGGCTGCCCCAGCCCAGAGCCGAGCAGGACAATGCCCGCCCCGGTCCAGTGGCCCCAGGACAGGGATTTCCCTCCTGGCTGACTGAGATCCAGCTGGCCATGGACCAGGACGCCCAGGTCCCTTCCGGCAGCTGCTCCCTGGGCTCTCGTTCCCCAGTCCACCCACGCAATCAGGATTGCCCCATCCCAGGCGCAGGGTGCCCCCACAATGTCCCAGCCACTCACATGCCCACTGGCCCCAAACTGTGCCACAGACCCCCACTGTGCCACGGGGACTGTATGCCAGCCCAGCTCCTCCTGGCCTCTTAAATCTGGAGACTGGAGCTTGGCCAGGGGACTTGATGCTGGTGGTTACTGGGAATACTGGTGACAGCCAAAGAGCTCCCAGCTTTGGGTCTCGGGGCCGCTGGGACGGACTCAGTCCTTTGCCACAGAGCAAACAGGATGGCTCCGCACTCCACACCACCACAGAGTCATGGAACTGTTTGGGCTGGAAGGGATCTTTAAAATACACCCAGTCCAACCCCCTGGCATGGTGGAGAACAAACCAGAAGTCAAGATTTGGGGCCATAAATTGAGATTTTGGGTCACAGAGCATAGAGGTGGTCTTCGAGCAGGACTCTGCTGCAGGCTCAGAGCAGGACAAGGTGGTTTTGCTGCTGGGACACCAGGCAGGACACTGATGGAGGCCTGCGTGGAGCAGGGCACTGCCGGCCAGACCCCACTTTGGGAAGGAGCAGCTGCCAAACCTCTGTGCCAGGGGCCAAAGCCCCTCAAGGATGCAGCCCTCCCTGGTTGCTGGGAAGCTCTCAAAGGAGGAGATGGTGGGGTGGGGGTCCGTGGCTCTCCACTGCAGGACCCCGAACACGCATCAGGACCACGCCATCTGCAGCCTGGATGGCCACTGGGAACACCCTCAGTGCCATCTTCTCTCCCACACACCACTACCCTCCGTCCACGGGACCACCATCCACCCCATAACCGCACAGTGCTCACCAAACCCGAGGGCTCCGAGCCTTATCCACCCCACCAGGGAAGCCACCGAGCCTCAGCCACACGCAGAGTCCTCCCTGGAAAGTGCTGCTCAGTGCTCTGGGTCCCCACACCAGCTGTCAGCGGGCTCCAGAGCCCATCCCTCCTGTCCCAACCTGCGCCTCGTGGCACACACGAGCCATTCCCTGACTGCCACAGCACCTCAGGTCACCCTGAAACCCGCCCCGGCCTTTGCAGCCCCCAGGGGAAGACAGAACCATCCAGGTGACAATCTTCTTGGGGAGAGATGGGAGCCACCGCCAAGGAGCTGCTCCAGCCACCCCTGTGCACTCTGGAGCTCACCAACAGCAGTTCATTCCCAGCCGTGGTTCGAGGTTCTTCCACTTTTCCATTAAAATAAGACGGGGCTGGTAGTGGACGGCGCTCGGTCGCTCGGGCGCCGCGGCGGCTCTCTGGCCAGCGGGCAGCTCCGGCCACCGGCGCCCACCGGCACGGGCAGGCTTGGGCAGCCTAGTGACAGGCTTTCATTCCTGACACGTACGGGGACTCCTGGGGCCGGCAGTTACACTCCTGCTGCTCGGGGTAATCGATGAAATCCGGGGCGGGCAGCCCCGAGAGGATCATCAGGGATTTGTTCCAGATGGTGAAGGTGGGACACACCGGCAGGATGAAGGAGACTTCGAAGGTGTGGAGGTGGAGGGAGTTGGCTGGGTCGTAGAAGGAGAGCGCGTTGTTGTCGTAGTCCAGGAGGACCCCGAGGCGCTTCATCTGCGGGTGCACCTCCACCAGCATCTCCTTGTTGTTGTGCCGCACCACGAAGTTGTTGTTGCAGCGGGAGAAGACCCAAGAAGAGGAGTTCTTCCCGATCCACTCGTTTTTGGGGGCTGACTTGTAGGCCACGCCGATGGCGTACCTGCGGGGAGGAGAAGCTGTGCTCAGCACCCTCCAGCCTCGGCACAGCACCAGGCCCAGCCCTGGTGGCCACGGCACCCCGTGCTTTCAGAGCCCACCTGCCTGTGAAAGGGCACAGGGTGGGCATCTCCGGCAGAGGCCGGGCTCGGAGAGCATCCCCCCTCACACGGTGGTGCCTTACCAGGTGGAGGATCCCACCACAACCTCCCAGTAGTGGCAGCCGCTGTCGATGAAGACGTTGCCGGCCGCGCCGTAGCAGCCGGTCCCGCTGAACCTCTCCGGCGTGTGGCTCTTCTTCAAGGAGCTCTCGTCCTTCTCCATCTGCAGCCCGTCGTTGGAGATCTTCAGCTTCTTGTGAGCCATCTTGGGGTCCAGCTTGAACGGCTGACCTGTGGGGAGGAGACACACGGATTAGGATTCGCGTTGTCAGCATCATGGTGCAGGAAAGGGGCTTCTTCCCATCCCGTGCTCTCAGCTTTGCATATTTAATGGTGGTTTGCTTGGGTGTTTTCCCCAAAACCAGAACAGATGTGGGTGGTGTTCCAGAGCTTCAACTAACTCCTTGTTTGTCAGTGATTTCCCTCTGGAAGTCCTCAGACTATCCCTGGGTCTGCAAACAAAACCCCGAGATGCTGCCAAGAAGCAAACTGAGCTCAGGTGGGCTTTGCTGCTGTGTGTTCACGCGAGACGCAGTGAAGAGCACGCAGGCACTGGAGAGCATTTCCACAGGGATTCACCTGCTTCGGGACAAAGCAAATCACGGCTGCAGAGATCACCCCAAGTCCTGCCAACACCTCCATCCTCACATTTTGGTACCCAGCTCGGGGCATGACGAGCTGTGTCCTCCTGCACGCTCCCATTTTTGGCTACAGACATGGAGTCCCAGCAAGGAGAAACACTGACACCACCACAGCCTGAGCCTGGGCTGGGGACCCCTAGAACAGCCAGGAAACCTTGCAAACAGACACACAAGGAGAGCCCCAGGACAGCTGGGAACGTCTGCAAAGAGCTGCAACATCAGCAACAAGGGCAGCTGCAGATCAGAGCTCATCCGTGCCGCGCTCCAATACCTGGTGGTAGCTCGTGCTGGTTTTCCTCAGAGCCCAATTTGCTGAATAATTGAGTTGAGAAGCCTGAAAGTAAAGCTGCAAATTGGGAGTGACCTGCCCCCTCCTTCTTATGGCTGCTCTGATCTTTCTGCCGTATCTTTTCCTGGCAGTAATGCAAAGAGACAAGCTGAGGAAGTGAGGTATAAAAATACTTGGCTGCGTCGGGAGAGAGACACTCACAGCCCTGTTTCCAAAGGCGACCCCTTGCTAAGGTCAGTGTGAAGAACTGGAGCCCAGCCCTTGTCACTGGTTGGTGCTGGCACGCCCTGGAGCAGGCGCTTGCGCCGCATCCACGGGCAGGGTGTGCGAGGGGCAGGCCGGGAGGCAGCAGCACGAGGGCCGCGATGGGTCCCAGGGTGTTTCAGAGAACACAGCCGGGCACCTGCTACCATCAGCCCCTTCCCAAAATATCACTCTGGCACCGGGAAAAAGAGACTTCACAGAGGTCATGACGGTCCCAACCTCAACCCCCCGGCATGGGAGCTGCCAGAGGAAGTTCTGACTTCATAAGAGGGCAGAGCAGCCTTCACTGCCTGCTCCCCCACCATCACCACCCTCTGTGCCTCCCAGCCACTGCTCTCCAGCCCCCCAGAGAGCCAAGGGCTGCTACGATTCCTCTCATCATTAGCATGTATGTCCTGGGCTGGTCACTCAGATCACCTTTATCCCACAGATTCATCTTGCTGGGATATTCACAACAGCCTTTTGCTGGTCATCCCTGCACAAGGCTTGGGAGCCGTGGGGAAGCAGCCGGCTTCAGGGCTGGACACAGCCGGCCGTACCCCTGGGGCATTTATCAGCTGGATTATCCCTCCCTTCCCTGCAGAGCCGGAGCGAGCGGGGCAGAGGAAATCCTGTCTGGCACTGGGTGTGCGGGAGCGAAGAGGAGGCGGCCAGGAACACGGTCAAGGTCAGTGGTGTGTGGGGATGGAGCCAGGCAGAGGGAGCTGTGTGCTGGAGCTGCACCCCCACCCTGCAGGGCCCCAGACACCCACCCCGCTCCCCGGGACCTCGCGGGGCCCCTGCACCCAACACCGGCGTGGGACGCTCCTGTCCCCCACGCGGGGGGACAGCGAGGGCAGGCTGCCTGCTGCTTTGCGTTAGAGCTGCGGAAATAACTGGACCGAGGGCCCCAGGAGCAGGAGGCAGCAGCCAGCACTCAGCCACATCGGGGAGCAGCAGCCCACGCCTCCGGGGTCAGTGCAGGGGTGCCCCCGTGCCCTGCAGCACAGCAGCCCCTGTGTGCCCCACTCCCCCGGCTGCGGGGGCACAGGGACGGGCAGAGCGGAGAGGGCGGGCAGCTGGGACTGCTGGAAGCGTGTGGAGAGAAAGCAGGGATGGACGTGTACTCTGCCACCAAGGATGCTGCAGGCATCCACCACGGTCTGCCCAGAGAGCAGGCGAAGCTGCAGGGACACAGGGACACAAAGCCAGCCCTTCCTGCCTTCTGTCCCTCCTCTCTGCCCGCAGTGGCAGCGTCCCTGCTCCCACCAGCCATCCAAGGTGCCACTTGTGGGGCACAGGACACCCCAGGGCACGGCTGCCAGCACCATCCTGTCCTCCCTGAAGGCATCACCTTCTGCAAAGAAAGAAACAAAGATGCAGCACTGTAATGCTGAGTCATCGAGTCATAGAAATGCCACAAATCCATCTAAATCCATGAATCTTGCCACAGATTCCCCGCTGGGAAGCTTCTGTAGGGACCATCCCGCTCCTTAAAAACACCTGCACTAACACGGTTCAGTCAGAGGCAGGGACCCCGCAGCCCATTGCTCAGGCACCAAACCCGCCCCTGACATCTCGCGTGGGATGCGGATGGAGCCATCCTGTAGCACACTGAGGTCTTGCCAAGAGATGCAGAAATCAGGAAAAGCCAGAATTGCAAGGGAAAATAAGGCCAGGATGCAGCGGCCAAGGCAAGGACTGTAAAACCCATTTCCCTGCACTTTATTTATGGCCAGAGCCGGGCCTGTCCCTGCATTCCAGCACTTTCAGCAACTTTTGGACACTTGCTCCTAAATAAGTCCTGCTCAGGCCCAGCCTCAGCAGAGGATGGTGTCTCTGAACCAAACCTGTTCTCCCAGGCTCCTCTGCTCAGAAGGCAGATTTAGTGCCGGTGCTGACAGCGCCGACGCTGCGGAAATCGATGTGTCCTGACACTGACCTTCTGGCGATGGAGAGATCTCTCCAGACATCACTTCAGGAACAGAACGGGCTGTGAAATATGCTAATGGGCCATTCCTGTCTTGAGCGGCTGACACTTCCACCGAGGTTACAGCAGTGGGAAAGCGTGGGTGGGATATCCTCCAGAGAGCATTGGAAAAGGAGAAACCCTGGTCCCAAACACCAGCAGAGGAGCAGCCAGTGGGGACATGCTGGGGCTGCAGCACGGGGCGGCAGCACCACTGGGCACCCAAAGGAGCCCTTGTCCCTTAAGAAAATAAATCAATATATATTATATCCATATTTATGGCTAAATCAAACTTTCAGGAATCCAGAAGTCTCCACAAACACAGATTTTTTGGCAGAGGAACCAAACTGGTGGCAGAGAGGGATGTGCCCATCAGTGCCACAGGCACTGCCCAACACCTGAGTGGGAAGGGAGGGACAGGTCCCTGCGGAAGGGGCTTTGGCACACACAAAGCCACAATCACACACAACCTGTGCAGCGTCTCAGTGGGGCTGCTCGGGGTTTCAGACATGCAAGAAGCTGCTGCAGACACAGCCCTGCAGCAAGGGGGGCTCAGCACCTGACTGGACTCTGACCGAGCGCAGTCCACCCCCGAGCAGGAGCCCTCGGAGCTGCAGCTCTGGTGGCTGACGCTCAGCTAAAATCACCGAGAGCAAGCCCTGTCCAACAGGAGCTGCCGCCGGCGCCAGCCGCCCTCGCTCCCAGCCTCCCAAGCCACCCATTCCTCACTCCCAGAGCGAGCACCTTTCAAAGCTGGGGAGGCGCTGAAAAACAGCAGCTGCAGGAGGGATAAATTTTTAATGAACAGGCAGATTGGGTTGGAGTTTGCTCCTCAGCAGCTCCCTCAGCCCCACTGCCTCAGTGTTGTTTTATTCAGTTTAATGTCGCGCAAAGAAAAGGAGGAGGTGAGGTGATAAATCATCATGAAAGCCTCGTTCAGGCAGAGGCGATGGCTGGCAAAGGGGACAGATGGGAGGGCTGCGCTCACCAGGAACACGCAGACATGCGAGCACGGAGCAGGCAGGAGCCTGGAGAGACAGCTTATTCCTCCCCCAACAGCTCACCTTGTCGCTCCTGTGTCACCCTCCAGGCCATGGGTGCCAGTGCTTCTGCTGTCTCTGCTGCCTTTCAGTGGGAAAAGGTTTCCCACCACAAACCCCAGAGCTCTGCCTGTGCCAGGACAGGTCTAGCTCCACTGCCCTCAGAGTTCAGCTTTCCCTAAACACACTTAACCTTCCTTGGCACCTCCAGGGCACTGGAAAGAAAAGCTTCTGCTTTGTGTGTGGCTGCAAAGCCCCATCCACCACCATGGAGACACTTTTCAGCCCTATGGCTCTCCAAATCACAACCCTCTGCACCCTAAGCCACACACCAGAACGCGACTGCCCTGTGACTCCTGGAATTGGCCCCAAAAAGCCCAGGGACATAAAGCCACCAGAAGAATGGACCGTTATGACCCAAGACCCCAGGGACAGGTGCTGACAGGAGCAGAGGGCTGACGGGAGCCCCTGGCACCACACGGGGTATCAGGAGACCACCCCTGAGGCAGGGAAGGAACGGAGGCACCAAGGGAGGCGGGCGCTCCAATGATTTAACATCCCGGGCTCTCCACCCCGCTGCCAGCCACTGCCCACTCACCAGGAGTGGGTGGCCATAGCCCAGGCACCCCAGTGCCCAGGAAAGTCTCCCTCCCACCTGCCACAGCCCGGGGAGTGCCTGGGCACCTACTGTTGGTCTTGAGGCGGGCGGGCTCACTGTTGCGGCTGCCCGCCTGGTTGATGGCCTTCACCAGGAAGATGTAGCGGGTGCCGCTCTGGAGCCCGTGCACCGTGTAGTGGTTCTGCTTGATGTTGGGGACGATCATCCAGCTGTCCATGGAGTTGTAGAGACCTGCAGTGCGGGACAGGGGGACAGATTTATTCCCAGGGAAGGACAGGACACAAAGCCCCCGTGCTGCTAATGCAGAGCTCAGGACCGCGTGTCCCTCGGGAGGCTTCACCGCCTGCCGGCGAGTTCCAAGCGTCCGCAGGGAAATGCCCACAGATGATAAATCCCAGCAGCTCAGGATCTTTTTTATTATCACAGAAAGGCAATGTTGGTGAGGCCGAGACAGGGCTGCAGTGCTGGCACCGTGGGATGCTGCCACGGAAAGTGATGGGGAAAGGGTGCAGAGAAAGGGAAGTTCAACCAGCAGCACCTTCCAGCCGGGGCAGATGGCAGAGGCAGCTGCTGGAGGGGGTGGTGGCCACCATCCTGCCACCATCCTGCCACCATCCTCCCGCCATCCTCCCGCCATCACTCTCTCCCATGTCTCTGCTCCCAGAGGACAGCCTCCCTCCCACTCCAGGGCCACAATTATGCAATTCCAGCAGGAGAAAGGGACATATTTGCACCCAAATCGATGTGTTTGTGACTGAATCTTGCTCCTGCCCAGTCCTCAGAGCTCCAGGGTGGGAAGAAATAATCCACGGCTAAGGGATGCTGATGCTTGGCTCCTTGAACAGACTGGTTTGCAGTGTGGTTCAAAGAAAATGAGCTCCCAGTGAAGGGATCCAGATGCTTGGAAATCATTCAGGACACTGAACTCTTTCTGGAAATGGGCAGGAATGAAGAATCTGAGACCACGGAGGTGCCAAGCTGACTGCTGCAGTGATTTGCAGTGTCCGAGCTGCAGTGCTGTGCCTCGGGTGGGCTGACAGTGCTCCAGGAAAGGGGAAAAGCCTTACCCGGTGCCACTGAGGCTGTTCCTGCCACCAGCACGACTGGGATGAGGATCACCTGCAGCTGGCACGAGCGCCTGGGTAGCTGGCACTGGGGGACAAGGACGCTGTGGGGCTCAGGGGAAGGCAGGGCAGCTCTCACAGCACAGGGCCAGGGCTTTGAGCCAAAAGAGGAATAAGGAGGCTTGGAAGAAGTAGCTGGAGGCTTCCTGGATTTGGTGAGAGATGAGGAGTGCATTGTGAATTCGAGGTGACTGGAGGGGGAGGTTTCAGCACGTGCAGGGCCGGGAGGCAGGAGCTGGGAACGCTCCACACCTCTTCCGCAACGGCTTCCAGTTCATTCACCCTCGGCGGCTGGCTCAGCCGCAGGACAAGGGCAGGTTGCCGTCCCTGTCAGCCTGAATTTGGTGTGGGATACACGTGGGAATGGCCGAGGGGCACAGAGCGGTGTGAGGTGAAGTAGAAAATAAGGCAGATGTGATCCTGACTGCAGCTCTGGCTGGAGCGCGCAGCTCCCCGCCCGGCACCGGCCGGCGTCCCCTTCCCGCGGGAAGGACCAGCTGGGGATGCCCCACCAGCAAGAACAAGGTGGCTGAGAGACGACAGTGAGAAGGACTTGACCTTCCAAGCAGGTTTCTTTCCCAAAACAACCTTGAAGAGCTTGGCCTTGAAGACCAACCTCCTCGCTCCTGCCCTCGCCAAAGCTTGAAAAAATCCTATTTATTGTAGCATTCATCATCCATAAAAATGTCTGGCTCTTGCCAAGCTCTTGGCTCTGACGGAAGCATGAAGGGGATGGGTTCTACAGGCCAACTGTGTGCACCTTGGAAAGGTATTTCCTCTCCTGGTCAGCCTCCCAGCTCCTGCTCAGTGTTCCAGTGTCTCTGCACACGAGTTCAGCCAGGGCTCACACGGTCCCATCACCCAAACTGTGCTCTTCCAAGGGACAGCAAGTTATTCATTTTCTTCTCAGGGACTTAACTGATGTTTCCTTCACTCCTCCTACGAAGAGCAACCTGGAGGTTGCTGGCTGGCCAAGGAGGACACTTCTAACGTGTGACCCTCAGGGCTCTCCTCCAGCGCTGCCCTCACCATTCCTCACCCTCTCGGCCTCCACAGCTCCTCCTTTCCCAATGCCTGTGCAGACCCCAGAGGTGGGCAGGTGACTCATTCCCAAGTCCCTCGGTGTGTGGGACCCCAGGCTGTGTGTGTCCAAAGTGGCACGTGGGGAAAGGTGAGAGCCTTTCCTTCCCTGGCAGCCCCAGGGCAAGGGCGCAAGCTGCAGCAGGGGAAAACCTGACTGGAAAAGGACAAAATCCTTCCAGTTGAGGGTGAGGAAGCACCGGATGCTCCATCCCTGGACATGTCCTTCTTCCTCAAGGAGCAAGCCCTGAGCAACCCATCAGCCCAGCTTGCACGGAGCTGGCACAGGGACCTTCAGATGTCCCTCCCTACCAAACCCACTCGGTGACACCAGCAAGTGCCCGTCTCGCTGGAGCTGGAAGTGCAGGGGACATGGAGCTGGTGGCCATCCAGGAGCAGAGCCAGAGAGGTGGCTGAGCTCTCCAGGCTTGCAGAGGACAAAGTGCTGGAGACAACATGCTCTGCCTGGGAAGGAGAGGAGAGCCAAGCAGGGCGGGTCTGGCTGCGGCAGCACCAGCACCTGACAGCCTCTGACCAAAAGGAGACGCATCATCTTGTTTTCCAAAACAAGGGCAAAGGCTGGGCCGGGGCTGGAGAGGTGAGAGCCAGCTTGGAAAGTCACAGGGAACTTTCTCTGGCAGCTTCCTGCACAGTTCAGAGTGCACTGAACAGCCTTCCGCAGCTGTGACACCGTGCTGCTGGCGGGACAGACCGACAACACGCCTCTGAGGCACCGAGGCAGCCCTTCTCACAATGGCAAGTGCTGCTAGGATAAACAGGCATAAAACTTCCTCACAGGCCATCAGTGATTCTGTCCTCAGTCCTCAAATCCCATTCCTGTCAGACAAATCTGTGGCAGCGCAGAAAAACAATTGGGTATGGCAGTAATTGCCGTGAAAAATGACCTGGAAAGATGGCTCAGAGCTGTTCCAGAGGGTTTGTAAGCCACGTTAGTTATCAGCCACAGAGCAGCCAGTGCTGCTCAAGAATCATAGAATCCCAGAACGGGTTGGAAGAGACCTCTGAAGGTCATCTGTTCCAGCCTCCTGCTACGGGCAGGGACACCTCCCACTGTCCCAGGTTGCTCCAGGCCCTGTCCAACCTGGCCTTGGGCGCTGCCAGGGATCCAGGGGCAGCCACAGCTGCTCTGGGCAACGTGGGACTCCTTCCTGAAGGGGGCTGGGGTCACTTACTGATGAAGTTGGCCTGGCCGGTGAAGATGGTGTACTGGAGCTCGTAGGAGCTGACGCTGAACTCGTCCTCTGAGATCCAGTGCACGGTGATGGTGTCGTGGGAGGCCGTGCAGAGCTCCTCGCGGACTGACGGCGGGTTCGGTGCTGGGGGATGGCACACACCACACATTCTGGTCACTTTGGGCTTTCCCTCCTTAAAAACCCAGGGCTTTTCTGCTCACGTAAGGACTGAGATGGGCTGGCGGCAGGAGTAGAGTCTCTCAACAGCAAAAACTCCCTCATTTTATCTGCCATTGTGTTTCCCACTGAACTAAACTTTTAGTTTAACAAGGCACCCAGAGGTCAGAGCAGAGTGTTTTCACTGCTGCTCCACCAGGTCTGACACCCTCTCCCCAACACAGGCTGGGAACCCACTTCCACACCCACCTACTGCCCTGCACTGCTTGTGGAGCGAGTGTTTTATCCCATAACTGATCTGGACATGCTTGTGCTAATCTTTCACTGAAAGCTGATCTGCTTCACGATGATAAAATCGGATTTGGGTGAGTGAGGATGTCCTCGCCTCCCAGGACCCTTCATCCCTCCAGTGCTCCAGCACAGGCTGCTCCAGCAGCTGCTGCTGCCAGACCCCCGAGGGCAGTGGTCAGTCTGTGCTGTGGCGTCAGGGCACCACTGAGGGGCCCAGCGAGGTCCTGCCCAGCAGGGTTCATACTTTAGGAACAAGTGACCCACAAAAAGGGCAGGAAAAGGGAAATGTTAAAGCACAGAGCGCCTTAGCAGTATAATAACTGGTTAATTCATCGTTCCTCCTCTGCAATCCTTATGTAATCCTTATCGCTCTTGTGTCCTTACGGACACCAGCCTCCCCCCGAGGTCATGAAGACCATAATTTTTAAACTTTCTGGACTTTTCCATGGGTCCTCCAGGAGCAGCAGGGTGAAACAGAAGGCTGGGGACACGTCACTGCCCTGGGGACAGCACAGCCCCTGCTCTGCCACAGCTGACCTGGCGCTTGTTACTGGTTAAGGCTTAAAATAGGTCTGCCAGCCCTCGGGGGGGCGCAGGGCAGGGGGCTGAGGGGAAGACAGAGTGGGGCACCCCTGTGCACTCACCTGTTAGATAATCCAGCCCCTCCAGCAGCTTCTTCTCTCTGGAAAAATCTAAAGCAAAGTTTTCAAAGGCATCATTAAAATTGATATCTGGTATCAGGACTTGCGAGGATGCAGTTGCCATGGCGACCCTGGAAGGAAAGAAGGGACCATCAGTAGGCAACAGGGTGCGCGCGGCGAGGGAGGCACGGGGGTGGGGGCAGCCTCACCCTGCCTCACCTGCTGGCAGGACACCTCTGCCCCCACCCTGGAGGGTGGCCTAGCCTGGGGACAGGTCCCCTGAGAGTGGGGGGCTCCATCGCTGGGACTCCCAGCTTTGACTGGCCCCTGAACTCCCTCTGCATTGGCTTTTCCACCGCTTTCCTACCCCAGGGAAGGGGGCTTGCTTCCACAGTCGTGCAGCACCTGTCCTGTGAGGGACGGGAACCTGACCCGGGGTTTGTTTGAGGACAGCACGGAGGGAGGCTGCAGGGACGGCTGGGGATCTCCAGGGAAGCGGCTCGAGGGGACTGGGTCATCTGTGGGCAGGGACTTAGAAGCAGGGGCCAGCTCCAGCACCGGTGCCCCGAGCCCAGCCCACCTCTCGGCCACGTTCCTGGCGGTCTGCAGGAACCGCGCGTGGTCGTTCTCCTTCAGGATGTGCTCGGCCTGGTTGATGAGGACCGTGGAGCGCTCCAGGCACTGCCGGCAGTTGGCAACCTGCTGGGCCAGCTTCCGCAGCTTCATCACCTGTCGGAGGAGCAGAGGGAGACAGAGCTGCTCAGGAGCTCCAGAGGCACAGAGGGAGCCCCATCCTGAGCCAGGAGCAATTTACTAACAAAACCACAAGCTTTTGCTGCCCTTCTGACGTTTGTCATTCCTCTCAGCCATGAGCAGCTATGAATCCTGGGTGCTCCCTTCCCCTTTGGGGTGGGATGCTGCACACAGAAACCACTGGGAAACACCTGGGACCACTGGAGGTAAGGTCCAAACACCCCCACAAAGACAAGGGCGAGCAGCAGCTCCCCCCCAGCTGTGCTGCAATGCAGAGCGTGCAGCCTCTGCTCTCTCTGCAGCACTGGACTGTGGTCCTTCAGTATTAATTCCACATTATTCTATTAGAACCACAGTGGTGAAGAGCCCTGAGGAAGCTGTCTGGAGTGATCCAAGCCTCTGCGCCAACTTGTCATGCTAACCAACACGCTGCTCCTCCTCCAGCCTCAGCCAGCGCGTGCTTTGTCCTTGGTGGAGGAGCCCTGGGGCAGCAGCAGTGATGGACACCTGGATGTGGGGCGGCATGGAGGGCAGCAGCAGCACGGGACACCCAGATTTTGGACAAGGAGATGCACCGGTGGCTGCCCAAAACAGACCCTTCACGGCAAGGCGAGGCGGGCACTGCAGCCCATCTGCCTGGGGCTGGCACGGCCCAGAGCCACTGCCTGTGGGAGTGCTGCTCCCAGACAGAGGGGCAGACCCTGCAGCGGCCACCCCGTGGGCACAGGAGGGGACATGTGACCAGGGACACACGAGCTGGGACCCCTCACCTTTGTCTCCTTGATCTTGACGGCGATGACCTGCTTGCGCTGGCGGATGATCTCCATCAGCTCGTCACACTCCTCCATCAGCTTGGCCTCGTGCATGGCTGTGTTCACCTGGCCAGGAACAGCAGCGCAGGCGTTGGCAGGGACACACGGCACGCTGCCCCGGCTGTGCTCACAGGGGTGCACACACAGAGGGGCACAGGCAGGGGCTCCAGTCCTCTGCCTCCAGGGAACACCAGTGTCCATGGGAGGATGGACAGGACCGGACAGGACAGGACAGGGGGGAATGCACTTTTTGGAAGAGGAATCAAGCCCTAGCACTTCATTAAAGCACACTACAGGACAGAAATCAGTTTTCCTCGTTTCATACTCCCAAATCCCTCTGAAACACAGAGCAGTCCAAAGGCAGCCTTGAGTGAACCACATTTTTGCTACAGGATCTTTTTTTAAACCTGGCCAGCAGATTATGCAACACTGGAGTGGGAGACAGCTGATGGTCTGCAAAGAGAGCTCCACAGAGGAAAAGCAGCGGAAAATCTTCCCAATCTGCTGCACGTAGCGGGGGGCAGGGAATGGCCCCGGGGTTTGGAGCCTGCAGCAAAGGCTGTGGCAGAGCTGCCGTGGCAGAGCTGTGGCGGTGCTGTGGCACTGCTCCTGTGGCTCTGCTGCTGTGATGGGAAGGAAATGTTGGGCCAAGGGACAGGAGGGGAGGTCGGGGCACCTCAGCTGCCACCCCACAGCCCAGCTCAGGCCTGCAGCGTTCCCCTTCCAGGCTGGCTACAGGACAGCGTAAATCTGTAGCCACCCACAGCCTAAATCTGAAAACCTGCCCAGGGCAAGAAATCTGCCCTCAAGCACGTTCGTGTTCTGAGAGGCTGAAGGCAGGTAAAGTTGCAGAGGACACCACAGACCCTTTCCCAGTTGCCTTCTGCCCACAAAGGAGCATTTTTGAGGCTGGGGTTCCCCCAAAGGGCCAGCAGAGCATGGAGGGGGCACTGCAGACCAGCACTGCTCTGCTGGCAAATCCCTGGCTCAGGAACACCTGGACGCTGGCCAAACCACTCCGTAGGGATGAACCAGTTCCCAGCAAATGCTGGGTTTGGGGGTGAAGACTCAGCAGGTGCTGCGGCTGCAGGAAAGCTGGGCAGCTTTTAGTTGTAACGAGGGAGAGAAAAACACTTCGCCCACCTCAGTGCTGGGGGGGAATGTGCTAGGGACAACAGTCCTGGAATAAACTCAGCTCTGGGAAAAGCCTGTCCTGCAGCTCATGGGGAAGAGAAACAGCATCTCAGCCCACAGCCTGACTCACACACAGGCAAACCTCCTCCTCCTCCGCGCCCCGGCAGCTCGGGGAGGGCGCAGAGGACCCCATCCCACCTCCACAATCCTCAGCAGGTTTTTGGCTGTGCAGCAGCCGTGCCCTGGGGACACCAGGAGCTCACACCGGGGCTGCCGTGGCACAGAGGCCTCGGTCCCACAGCGCACGTGCAGCCTCTGCTCTCCCCACAACGGGGACGCTGCGCTGGTGCCATCTCTATTTCACACACTCAGCTTCTCACAGGGCTGTTATCTGCTCTCCTTGGCCCACATCTCCCTCACTGCCACAGGATTTGGCCATTCCAAACTCTCTCTGTGCAGCCCCCGTGCACGAGGCTCACTCCGAGGAGCAGCACAGGCTCAGTGCCTCGAGAACACTTGCAGTGCCCTTCTCCGGGGTGAACCCCTGTCCCTGGAGGTGTTGGTGGCACCATTCTCTGGCCATGCCATGGGATTTACACTGAGCGTGGCTGAGGGGCAGAGCACACGGGGATCGCGTGGGCCTGCCTGTGTGCCACGTCCACAGATAGCTCAAAAGCAAAATTCCCTGGAATCAGATTGATGGGGAGTACAGATATTTTCTGCTTCACAGTTTACTGTGCTCTCTGCAAAGGTGCCTCCGAGGGCCCGGCTGCGTGTTCAGCACAGAATGAGAAATGTTATTTGAACTGTTATTTTAAGCAGAGTGTCTGACAAAGCTGAAAACTCCCAAACTCTGTCAAAAATGACAGCTCAGAGGTCTCAGACTCCGAGGATCAGACAGAAATACCAAATATTTTTCAATTTATCCTATGTCAGGTCATTAAGACATTGGAGCTGGATTCAAAGGAAGAGGTTTGGAAGGACATCCAGCCACATCCCTGCTCCATCCCTGGTGGATTCTCAGAGCCAAAGCATGGCCCATCAGAGCAGCAAGGGCTGGTGACTGTCACCAGAGCTCTGCAAGGGCATCCTGGCTCCTCCTCTCTCTGCCAAACATCCACTTGCTATCTGTTTTCCCAGACTCACTCCAAGCCCACTGAGCCCTGGGGAAGAGGAAGCCCAGGAGAGCCGGCTCCAACAAAGCCATTCCTGCTGCAGAGCGCTGCCCAGGCAGAGAGGAGCAGGGCCACGCCAGTGACACAGCGCAGCGGCGCGGGAGGCCGGCAGTGCTGCAGAGCCACGTGGGATCTTTCCGCTCCTTATTTTGGCTGGGAGTTCAGAGCATCTCAGCTCCCTTCTCTCTGCACATCGTGACAGTGGCTGCCAGCTGCTGGCGGCACACTCAGCCCCGCTGGCACTCACAAAAAGGGCTTCTGCACTCACTTCCTCTTGCCAGATCATCAGGACATTATTGAGGGAGTGGAGAACAAAGCGCTGACGCTGCCTGCAGGAACCGCGGGCTTTAAGCACCTTCAGGGCCCCAAAGCCCCGGCTGCTCTGAGAGGCAGGTGGTGAAGGACAAGCTGCAGCTCCCTCAGCAAACGCATCCCAGATGCTTTGCTGTGGGCAAATGGCTCCAGCCAGCACAGGCAGGACCCCTTGTCCTGCTGCAGCACCCCTGCATCCTGCTGCAGCACCCCTGCATCCTGCCACAGCACCCCTGCATCCTGCTGCAGCAACCCTGCATCCTGCCACAGCACCCCTGCATCCCACTNCTGCTGCAGCACCCCTACATCCCGCCGCAGCATCCCTGCATCCCGCTGCAGCATCCCTGCATCCCACTGCAGCACCCCTGCATCCTGCTGCAGCACTCCTACATCCCACTGCAGCATCCCTGCATCCTGCCACAGCATCCCTGCATCCCACTGCAGCACCCCTGCATCCTGCTGCAGCACCCCTACATCCCACTGCAGCACCCCTGCATCCTGCCACAGCACCCCTGCATCCTGCCACAGTACGCCTGCATCCCACTGTAGCACCCCTGCATCCTGCTGCAGCACTGCATCCCACTGCAGCACCTCTGCATCCTGCCACAGCACCCCTGCATCCCTCCATCTCACTCGCAGCGTCCTGAGCAACATCCCCACGCCCCAGCACAGCATTCCTGCATCCCGCTGGCTGCTGGGCCCACGGGACGGCTTGGGGGAGGTGCAGGGGAGGTTTTTGCACCCCCCGCAAGGCCCGGGGTGCCCGAGGGTGAAGTAAAACAAGTGTTGTGTTCTCTCAGGCGCTGGCAAACTCCCCCCGAAGCCTTGGCTGTGATCCCAGCAGCAGCCTGGGGTTTAGTCCTACGGGAATGAGGTTCAAGGAACTGCTGCGTGATGGTGTCAACCAGCTAAGCCCTTGCTACAGGCTCAGTATCACCCAGCAGATGAGCCTTGCTACAGGCTCAGTGTCACGGGCTGAGCCCCGTTTCCACACTCGGTTCTGCTCACTCTTCCACCAGAAGCACAAAGCAGCGGGCAGGTCCCCCTGCCTGGAGCCCGCCCAGCAGCCCACATCTCCTCCCAGAGGCTCCCAATCGTGCCAGCTCCCTCAGACCTACAGACCCCCGGGAACCATCCCTGTGTCCTCCACTGCTTGGGAATCCCCCCACACTCACTCTGCTCCCAGGGCAGCCCCAGGGAAGGACTCTGGGGTGATCCATGCATTGCCTCCCTCGCGCTGGGAGCTGCCCCGGGCACTGCCCCAGCCCCTCCTGGCCCTCACCCACCTCCACTTGCTGGCAGATCTGTATCAGCTTGGCCATCTGGTTTTCCAGTTCGCTGTTGCGTTTAACCAGGTTGGTGAGATTTGTCTCCAGGGTTTGCTGCAGGTCCAGAAATGGGAGAAAGAAGAAAAATACAGAGATCAGCAAAGCTGGAGTGTCCCCTGCCAGCAACTGAGACCCTCTGCCACCCAGCACACTGCCTGAGGGAGGGACACTGGAGTAGCCTTGGGCAAAGGCTCTGGGGCTCCTCGGCAGCTCCTGCCCGTGCCAGCAGGCTGTGCCACGGGGGAGACACTGAGCCAGCACTGCCGTGACCCTGGGGTATCACCAGATGGAGAGGACAACGTGGGTGTCTGCCCTTTGCCACTCCTTCGGAGAGCAAATTCTGGCTATTTTCACCACCAATTTTGTTCTGCACAGGGTAAGGGAGATAAACAAGAGCCTGATGAGCCATGGGAGAGGGATGTCTCCTCTGCCAAGCACCTCAGCTGGAGCAGCGATGGCACAGGCAGGGAGAGCTCCGCTGCACTGTGCTGGCTTCCAGCCCCCAGCCACGCTGGCCTTTGCTCCTCAGAGCAGATCCCAGCCAGCAGATCCCAGCCAGTGCATCTGGGCCAGATGACTGCGAGCAGTGGATCACGGGCAGTGGATCCCAGCCAGCAGATCCCAACCAGGAGGCCATGACCAGTGGATTATGCCATCAGATCTCTGCCAGCAGATCCCGACCAGGAGGCCATGACCAGTGGATCGTGCCAGCAGATCTCTGCCAGCAGATCACGACCCGAGCAGGACGGGGATCCCTGGGCCTGCTTTGGTGCCCACAGGCTGCAGTGCTCTGAGGGGAGGAGGTGACCCAGTGAACCCCATCTGAGGGGATGGCGATACCTGTGGCCGTGGGGGGAACACAGTTTGTGGGTGTTGACAATTTCGGCGACACAGCATTGCCAGCTCCACGCGCTCTGCTAACGGGAGCGCGTCACAGCAAAGCGCTCGCTACCTGTTGCGGCGCTTGTCAGGAAACGATATCCTATTAATATTTTAAACTCCAGGGCTGGAAGAGGGTCCCTGAGGTGGTTCATTCATCTGCAGGTAGGAACTGCAGTCTGAGGCTTTCATCTGACTCCAGCAGACCCATAAACGCAGCCCCCCTCTGCACAGATGGGTAACTGGGGGCTACTGAGCCAGGAGAACTCGAATTGCAGGCACGGAGCACAGGCAGAGCACTCATTCCTGAAAAACCACTGGCTCCTAAAATACTCTGAGCTTATTTGCAACCCTGAAAATTGCTGGCCAAGGGTAAGGCAGAACACAGAAACATGCTGGAGAAACAGAATAAAACCCGGGGTGCCTTTGCAATGCTGGAAGGGTTCGCAGAGTGGGGCTGTATGTAAAATGGCAAAGCCCGCTGCTCCCACCTCCCTCTCCTCACAGCCCAACATTATAAACATCATCTCACTACAGCAACGAACATTTCACTTGCTAATTACCTCCCTCGTACCAGCGTGGCTGCACTGAGGTTGCAGCTTTGAACTCGCACCAATCTGCTTTAATCTTCCAGGGTGTGATGGAGGGCAGGGCGGGGGCTGGGGGTGCAGCTTTGAAGCACACGTGCCAAAACCCCATTTGCAGCATCCCGAGATTTCTCGGGGACAGCATCACTCCTCCCATCCATAAACACACACAAACCCTGCCCCCGAGCATCAATCCCTTCATCACACATCCTCTGTGGTGATGCTGGGGCAACCGGTGGTGCTTTACTGGTGTCAGCGAAGGTGTCCCTGCCCAGGAACACGGGCGGAACTGGATGAGCTTTACGGCCTCTTTTAACCCAAACCCATCTGTGATTCCACAGTTCTGTGTTTTGAATCAATTCCCACCACCAAGAAAAAAAATCTTCAGGGAAAACTCTGCAAATCCAGTCAGCTACTGGGCTTCACTTGGAGAATGTCCCTAGACAACGGGACAAGTGACAAAGAGACAGGACTGAGCTGCCACGTGTGACACTAACGCAGTTTAAGTTGCTTTGGAGCGAAACAGACTGAGCAAGAGCTGAAACCTCTGCCAGCATTCGGGGCTGCTGTCACCCCACTGGCAGAGCTGACCTAGAAAGCAAGCGGCTCTGCACGGCATGGGGCTGGGGGGGCTCTGATGGTGCTGAAGAGTCAAGAGCCAGAGCCTGAGCCAGGCAAAGGGCGCTGGCAGGGGCCCCAGGCATGGAGGGGATGGGGACCATGGGGATGCACTCGAGCAACACACTCCTGAGGGTGTGGGGACACGCCCTGCGTCCCCTGATCAGCCTGAGCAGTGAAGGAGCAGCTCCAAAACCATTCATCAGGTTTAACGCCTGGTGATCCGTTAGGTTTAAACCCTGACTGGCTCTTTCTATGCTCACCTTCAGCTGGGAAGCAGCTCTGGAGGGAAGCTCCCTATGGGGAGCAGGGCTGGGGATGCAGGTGACACAGGGGTAGGTTTGTCACAGCCAGGGCTCCCAGTGCCCAGCCTGGGGGTGGCCCCAGCCCATCCCCTTCACCTCACAGAGCGTACAGGGAAATCCCAGCCTGGCACGACCTAGGGCTGGACCCTGCTCACAGTGGGGTAAATCCACCATTTCACTGGCCATGCTCCAATTTGTAAATGGGATGAAAGCAAGGAAGGAACCATCAGGAGAGTGCAGGAGCAGCTGTGCTGGGCTGAGGAGGGGCTGGGGGCAGAGGCAGGCAGGTGGGATCCATGCTCCTCTGCATAGCAGTCCAGCGCGGGCTGCATCAGCACTTGCTGTGTCTTGCGTCTCCTTGGGAATTTAAATTGAGGAGAGGAAAAAATAAAGCAGAAAAACCCGAGTAAACAGGGCGAGCTGAGCGTGGGATTTGCAGCCGCTGCACGTGCTGCTGCCGAATCAGCACACACTGGATTTGCGTCCTGTCGGCTCTTCTGGAGCATCTTCTCTTGGGCTGAACCAACCAGCATCGCCCGAACCTGCCTGGTTTTGGGGAGCAAACCTGCCGCTTGTCCCACCACACGAGCCAAAAGCACACTCCGGACCTGTCACGCAGCTGCCTCCCTCGCGGTGAGGTGTCACTCACACCCGCGCTCCTGCCGGACACCCCATGGTGCAGCAGCTCTGCCCACAGGGTCCCGCTCCACCCGGTGCCTGTGGCAGTTCTTGGACAGCCCAAGGGTCCAGCTGCACCGACATAATCTCTCTGAAGCTCAGCACTTTCCTGGAGCTCAGCCCTCTGGATGCAGCCACAGCCAGAGCTTCACACAGCCCCAGTGCCGCCAGGCGCGGGGCCATTTCCAGCGTCACTCAGCCCTCTGGCCATGGCACGGGGCCAGGCTTTGCACAGTCACACTGCTGCCAGGTCCAGGACTGTCCCCAGCACCGCCCTGTCCCTGTGGCACAGCCTTGCACACACCGGGGACACAACCAAAGCACATCCTCAACCACGGTGGAGAGCCCAGCCTCACCCGGCACACGCGCGCACGCCTGCAGAGCTCCTGCCTTGCTGGGGTACGTCTCAGCTGAAGAAATGAGAGGCACAGAGATGGCTGCAGGTAAATCGTGCTCTGTCACCTGCCGACGGAGCGACCTCGGGTCCCCTCAGCTCCTCCCACTGCCTCACTCCTCAGCCTCTGTTACCCAGAGGTTCCAACGTGACCAAACGCTCCTGCGGACAACCTGAGGACCAGGGAGCGCTGATAATTCTCCTGTAAATCAAAGCTGTCCCGGGGAAAAGTCACAAGCAGGAAAAGTCACACAAATTAGTTTAATGTTGTTGTTTCTCCAAAGTCGCTGGTTACTTGCAGACTTGGTCTGAACATTGTTTTGGCAAGGTCTGTGTCTGGCTGTCCGGTGCAGCTCCAGGGTGCACATTCCCTGTCCCCCGTTTGCCCCGTCCCTGTGCTACTTAACAGCAACAGGGGCTTTGCTTCCAAAAATAGTCCCTCAGGCAAAACACTGCAAGAGCCCGAACACCTGGAAGTCCTTGGCACAGGCCGCCCTCGCTGCAGGGAGAAGAGGAATGGCTGGCGGAACCTCTGCTGCTGGAGCTTGGCCGCACACGCACGTCTCCCGTGGAACGAGCTGTTCCTTGGCAAGCCACGCCGGGCTGTGGTGGGATCAACACACACAGGTAACCAGGGTGACGCCAAACCGGGGCAGAAACGCAGAGAGCGGATTCATTTCAGCACCTCGCCAACAGTTCTGGACGGCAGAGACTCACGGGGACACTGCTCCGTCAGGATAATCCCAGCATCCAGAGACACACGGGGACACTGCTCCGTCAGGCTCACCCCAGCATCCAGAGACTCACGGGACACTGCTCCGTCAGGCTCATCCCAGCATCCAGAGACTCACGGGGACACTGCTCCGTCAGGCTCACCCCAGCATCCAGAGACACACAGGGACACTGCTCCATCAGGCTCATCCCAGTATCCAGAGACACACAGGGACACTGCTCCATCAGGCTCGGCCCATCCCAGCATCCAGAGACACACGGGGACACTGCTCCGTCAGACTCATCCCAGTATCCAGAGACACACAGGGACACTGCTCCGTCAGGCTCGGCTCGCCCCCGCAGGCAGGGCTGCCTGCCCCAGTACATCGGAGGGCTTTGTGCACACGCAGTTTACCCCAAGGCTGTGTTTTTATGATCTCTCTCTCGCCCAGCAGGAGGCTCCAGCATGTCTGTCAGAGTGAGTTACCCCTACACGGGAATTCTACTTCTCAAAACGGGCAGAGGATGAACAGCACTAGGCACAATAAATGCAGTTTTCCCACACTGATGTTCTTGGCATTCCCAGCTGCAAGGTCACTTTGAGTGGAAGTATTCCTGCTCGCCAAATCTTGCGATTTTAACCCTTTCCTCCCACCAGCTGTTTTCCTGGCTAAGGTGAGAAAAAGGATGGGAATAAGGCAGCTGACACCCTCCCTGTCACGGGTGACCAGACCTTCTCCCACACCCAGAATGTGCAGCTCCATCACAAAGCCAGCACAAGGCGGAAGCCCAGCAAAGCACAACACATTCCTGCAGAACTGGAAGGGAAAACCAGGAGCTGCCCAAAGACAAGTTTAGCTTCCACACTTCCACCAAATACACTTCCAGCAGAGGCTGGCTTCCTTCATTCCCGTGACAGGGCACAGCACAGCAGCTTTTGGGGTGTTCTCTCTCCTGCATCCTTCGTTATCAACCAAGACACTTTGGGACAGATCTCGACACCACTTCCAGGCCATGATGAGGCAGGCCACGATGAGGCAGGCCACGCGGCAGCTCGGCCCCGGGCCCACGTGCAGCAGCCAGGAGCCCACGTGAGGCACAGGGCTGCTGAAGCACCAGGGCTGGGGTAGCTCTGAGCGAGCCGTGGGGCAGCGGCTCCCGCAGGACAACCAGCAGCCCCAAGAGGACATTTCAGTGCCACCCTGCACTGCCAGCAGCCCCAAGAGGACATTTCAGTGCCACCCTGCACTGTCTGCTGCCTCCACGGGCACGATGGGCAGATGGAGCCAGCACAGCCAAGGCAGCTGTTGGCACCCGGGCAGGTGCCCCAGTTCCGCCAGCACTCACCAGAATCAGCGAATCCCAGAACTGCTTGGGTTGGGAGGGACCTTAAAGCCCATCCAGTTGCATCCCCTGCCATGGGCAGGGACACCTTGCACTGTCCCAGGGTGCTCCAAGGCCTTGAACACTTCCAGGGATGGGGCAGCCTCTGGGCATCACAGAGGTTCATCCTGGCAGAAATGCACATGGCTGATTTAGGTCCTTCAGTCTTTACATCCTTTAATCTCTCCACAGCAATTCTTCTCTGCTTGGATATTATCCTGGTCTTCTGTAGCATTACAGCAGTGTTGAAAATTGTTTAAATATTTTATTAAATTCGTCCTGACTGTGCTTGTTGGAGCTGTCCTAGTTAAACACCAAGATTTTGCTCCCCAGTTCAAGCCGTGTGTTTTTCAGCTTAAAAGAATGTGATTTTCAGACATCTTATTAAATGTGCTACATTTGCTATAAAAAATTCCCAAACTCCAGCGAGCCCTGAGCGTATTTGCGCATTTCCCACTATTTTTATTTATTCCTTTAAAAAGACAGAGTGGAAGGAAAAGATTTCCAGTGCTCCAAGCAATGCCTTTTCCCAGGAATTTTTCTCTAGTGAGTAATTCCTGATTCCTTCCAAACCAGGAGTTATAGAGGGGTCATTTTCTGATGCTCTGCTGCAGGAACCACCACAGCTGCACAGCCCGAGGGGTGGAAGGGCTGGGGAACAACCTTCCCCCTCCGAGCTCCCTGCAGGATGGGTGATGGTGAGCCAAAGCAGGCAGTGCTGGCAGCAGCCCCAGAGCTCCCCACCAGCCACGGTCCCCCCAACACCGGCCCCAGAAATCTCCAGGGCTCACTTTGGGAGGAACCCAGGAAGCAGCTCTGCTGTCCCCAAGGGAGCCAAACGTCACTGGAATCCCTGCTTCCCTGAAAAACCCCTTCTGTCTGAAAAGTGAGCCATTAACAATGGTCCTATTTTATTTTGCCCACAGTGATGAAACCACAAAAATTGAGGAGAGAGAGAAAAATAAAGAAAGAAGATGCTGCAGATGTCAACCTGCTCCTTCAGTCTCAGCCTTCTGGCCTTCCATCCTCTCGGGCTTCCGCCTCTCCTGCGCAGCAAAAGGGACTCATTTGTCACCCTTTTGGGTCACTGTGGCCTTGGGGATGATGCCCAAAGCCCTCCCTGCACAGGAGGATCGCTCTGTGGAGGCTGCCAGGGAACAAGTTCCTTCTGCCTCTTGGGGATCCTGCTGGATCCAGCTGGAGCTGGAGGATCCAAGCGCTGGCAGCAGCACAGATCCTTCCCAAGATCCTCAGTGTCCTAAAGACACCCAGGTGAACAAACTCCTGTTGCACGTCCTGCTGGACCTGGGGTCTGCAGGACCCCGGAGGGTGGATGGCCCCCACGGTCCCGTGCCCAGAGAGCTCCACCAGCAGCACTGCAGGAGCCTGACGGGGGAGAAGCCCAGCAAGCCCCAGGGCAAGGTCAAGGAGGAGTCACCCACAACCCTGGGAAGGCAGAGATTCTGAGGGACAGGCACAACCCACGGCCTGAAACACAGAGCAACAATCTCAGGCACGGGAAGGATTAGAAACCAGAACACACGGAGGGCCTGGAGGAGCTGTCGGAAGGCAGAGGGATAACCAGAGGACAAACCAACAACAACACAGCTCGAGGAGAGATCAGACCATGAGACATCTTGAGAGCCCTGCACTTGAGGACTGACTTTCAGGCATAAGCCAGCACTGGCACTGCTGGCTTTGAAGCCAAAGTGAACAAAATCCTCTCAAAGCACAAAAGATAGATAATGCTTCATTCCATAAATATGTATATCCTCGTGGAAGAGCCGGCTGGTGGAAAGAAGATGCATCTTTTGAAGGAGCTCTATGAATACATGGTAGGCAAAGAACACCATCAAAGTTCTCCTCAAAAGAGAGGAGGGGAGGGGAGAGAAGGGGAGGGGAGGGCAGAGACAGGGAAGGGCAGGGAATGGCAGGGCAGGGAATGACGCTAGCTCCAGCGAACAGCAGGCTCCAGGGGTGCTCTGAGGACACTGCAGTCGCGTTAACTGCTCTGGCTGCAGGTAACTGGCTGTGCGGAGCCCTTTGTGACACTCACGGGGTGTGTGAGAATTCCGACATGGAACTTCCCGGGAAAAAGCCTGGCACGTTCTGATGTGAGGCACACGGGTGCGTCCGAACAGCAGGAGACTCCGTGTCACCAACAATTACTAAAGGCAGAAGAGGACAAACTACCTGAAGGAGCCTCAACAAACACTTTTTCCATTAAAGTTTCCTCCTCGCCCTCTGAGGCTCTCTGTGTGAATCACAACCAGCACAGTTTCATCAGGGAAAACCTCGTGAGGTGTGCCGTGTCCTCAGGAGCCACGGGACCGTGCCCTGGGCACCTGCGACACCTGGCTCAGGGCACGGCTGGGCTTCCACAGGCTCCCACAGCCTCTCCAAGCAGAGATATCATCTCAGGAGCACAAACACCCATCTGAGGCCGCTAAAGGGAATCTGGGAATTGGCAAGTCATTTACGCAAATTCCTATTTGCACTTAATAAACAGCCAAGTGTCTGAGGCAGAAATGAAGAGATGCAATTCAAAAGGAATGCACTGAGCAGGGAGCTTAGTGCTAGAGAGAAACTCATGGAAGATTCATACATTCCCAAAGAACATCTGGTTCCATTCAACATCAAAAAAGCCACTTTGTGATTTTCACCAGATAACGGGTTTATCAAAGATGTACTAATCACTTCATTCAGTTCCTATCTCACCTCCCAAACCAAATTAGCAAAATTCAAGCAAGAAGTAAGGAAGAATCCTGAAGAAGGTGCCTGTTCCCCATCTCCTCACTATCCAGGCTGCACGTCAAGATTGAGCTCTGGCTGCTCCCGAACTGAATGGGAAACGCATAAAGTGGCTGCCAAGCAGAACTCACGCCTCAACACCGGGAATAAATGGTTTGAATTACAAATACAAAATTAGCTGGGGAGTGAAGCTAAAGCTCCTGCATTTTAAATTATGGCAGGAGACACAGGGAATTCTGCAGAGATCAGCCAGACCCAGCACCAGAGGTCGGTGACAAGTGACAGGGCTGACACCAAGCCTGACTTGTGCTGTGAGCACGACACAGGACTCAGCATTACTGAGCCGAAACATGGCAGAACACGGTTTTAATCTAAAATGTTACACTGCAGAACACAGTTTTAATCTAAAATATTAATTGGCAATAAATGCATAAATTATATCTGCAAGTGGCTCAGGCTCCAGCCGCCTGTTTGTCCCAGCCCGAGGGTTTGTCTGGTGTCTCATCTCCCTCATGCTTCTACTGCCTCTGTCACCCGCTCACTGTTACCTGCCATGGCACCGGCACCCAGCTCCTGCCCCTGT
This sequence comes from Dryoscopus gambensis, assembly GCA_013389985.1. Taxonomy (NCBI): domain Eukaryota; kingdom Metazoa; phylum Chordata; class Aves; order Passeriformes; family Malaconotidae; genus Dryoscopus; species Dryoscopus gambensis. The sequence continues at coordinate 290,728 of WEIT01029636.1, read as the reverse complement.
GGATTTATTTCTCAGTTCCTCCAACCTCCAGGCAGAGCTGGAATCAGACAGTCCATGCTGGAAGGGATGAGAGCTGGAGGAGGACGGGGAACGAGGGCTGAGGAGGAAGAGGAGGAGGTTGCGCTGAGTGACCATGTCTAAGGATGGGGAGACACCACCCGATAGGAAAAGCTCAGTAAGAAACGCAAAGGGAAGGAAACCACCCTGCCTACCCCCATCTCTGGGGCTGTGACACCCATCTGAGAGCTGTGACACCCATCTCTGGGCTGAGACACACATCTCTGGGCTGACATGCATCTTGGGGCTGCAACACCATCTCCAGGGCTGCAACACCTGCCTGGAAGATGTGACACCCATCTCTGGGCTGCAACACCCATCCCCAGAGCTGTGACACCCACCCCACCAGCAGCAACTGAGGTGGGCAGTCAGAAGCACCAGAACCACCTGCCCAAGGGAGCCCCCTCCGCGCCCCTCCCTGCCAGACACAGGGCAGGTGAGTCACTGCCAAGACTCCTGAATATTCGTCCCTCAGCCCCCCTTTTCACAGCCTTCCCCCCTCGCACCCCCACCAGGGGCTTGTGCTGGGGAGGGGGCACCGAGCTGCCAGCGCCTGGTGACGGAACAGAGCCTGCGCTCCGGAGCCTTCCCTCTCCCAGCATGCCCGGAAAATTCATCTTCCAGCTCCGATGATCAAACAAGCTGATCAAATGCTCCAGCAGCTGGGTTTCAATTCCCTGTTGATCCAACTCCTGCGCACACTCAGGAGCCTTTTTCATTCCTTCCCCCACCTCTGCAGCAGCAGCCGGAGGAGCTGGAGCCGCGGGACGTTTGGCTGAGGCAGAGCAGCAGGCGGGAGAATGTCAGGAATCACACGCATCTCTTCACCTGTCCCATATTGAAGGATTCCTCTCAGTTTAAGACCTTTTCCAGGCAAAAGACCAGAGAAGCTCCAGCAGATGCCAGAGCGAAGATCTACTTGCTTTATTTTGGGTGTCAGGTTCTTCCAAGGATTCCCTCCTGTCTGAGGGAGAGCCTGATGGACAGGAAACCCCCAGAACGGGGAAGATCTCCCAGAGAACCATCCCTAGGAAAGCTGCACCACTTGGTGGCATCACTCTCAAAACCTTGGGCACGTGGGGACAGTTTGCTAATGAGGATCGCAGTGATTAGGAGCATCAAATTATCTTCTGCAGCACACAACAAACAATGCTAATGGTGGGATAATGTCAGGCGGAATCACACTGGATTGGAGCAGCACTGATAGCACATGTTAAGCAGACATATAATTACCACTGTGGCGCCTCGATAATATTAATAACGCTGCTAATTAGACTGATATAAATAGCAAGATTAACTGTCACAAAACATCAGTGTCAGGGTTTGAAAGGCAGCTGCAAACCTTGCACTTCTGTCAGCAGTCGGGCACCGGGGCCCTAGGAGACGGCACCCGGCCCCGATGGCACCCAGAGGCTCCTGGTGGCACCTGGTGGCACCTGGCAGCACCCAGTGGCTCCTGGTTATGCCTGGTGGCATCTGGCAGCACCTGACCCTGACGGAGGGAGCTGGCATGAGGCAGGCAGCAGCGGCAGGAAGGCAGAGCCCAGCACTGAGCCAAAGTCCTCCCTATCCCGAAGATGCCTGAACACTCCAAGGACAGCCAGGATGACCCTGGAGCATATCCCCACACAGTCCTGGCAACCTTATTTGCTCTGGACTGACAAGGGAACAGCCTGTCTGAAGGAAACAACCTGCTACTTTCCCTTAATACCTTGAAGACAGATTAGAGTAGCATTGGGAGCCATTGATGAAAACGTTCTTCCGCTGGGGCCTTGCTATGTTCCTGCCCATGGGGGCAAGAAGAGCCCCCGAGGACATTTAGAAAGCCATATCCCAGTGCTGGGAAAGGCAGGACAGGAATAAATGGGGACAATTAAGCCCAGCATGCCCCTTGGGAGACCTCCCCTCTCATCCACAGCTGTCTCCTGCTGTGAGAGGCTGGCATGGAGCAGCACCAGGCATGGGCTGGAGGGTGGCACCACAACCAGGGTCTCCCTTCCCTGCCTCCCCAGGCAGAAGAACAAATTTTGATGGAAAAAGTGGCGGAGCTGGCCAGCAGGGCTGGGTCCCTTCCAGCTCAGGATATTCTGCAATCCTATGAAGCGCAAGGCCCGTGGAGACTGCTGCTGCATAAATAACCTCCTCCCAAACTCCTGCTTCCTGCGGGACGTGCCTGCACTGAACCAACTTCTCCACCTTCCCAGCGCCGGCGTGAGAGCTGCCGGGGGCACGTTCAGCCCCATGCCCCGGGGAACCCGCCCCGAGTTCCTCCCGCCTGGCTCCGAGCCGCGCCGGGGGAGCGGGAGCTGCGGGGCTGGGAGAGCTCTGGGGGTGCCGCGGGCTCCCCACCCCACACCTGGCTGCGGGGGCAGCAGGCAGGATCCTGGGAACGCTGGAAGGAGGCGCAGGCAGCGCTCCCTGCTCCCGGCCCAGCCATGCCCGGGCTGGCAGGTCACCGCGTGGGCGCTGCCAAGGCGCGCGGCAGGACGCAAACCCGCGGGTTTCTCTGGGGAGCAGAACCAACGCGCCAGCAGCTGCCTGGGATGGGGCTCATCTCGGCTGATTTGTTGCTTATGTAAAGGCACGGTGAGACTGTTCAAAGCAGCGCTGGAGATGCCGAGATAGACGCGCACGGTACAAACTGAGCCTCGGGGTGAACGCGCCAGCGCTGGGGAAGGCTTTAACTCCTTGTGCACGCGCGAGCAGAGGGCCCCAGTCCTTCTGCCTTTATCCCTGTGCTGTTCTGCTTCTGGGAAAGTAAACAAAATGCCTAAACGCACCAAAACGTCACCAAAACCATCACCAAGGAATGGCACAAACGGCATTTTCAGAGTTTCTTCTGTGGCCAGAGCGTTGGCGCTGCCTGGGGACTCCGTTTGCCCCGGCAGTGCCTGGGGTGCTGCTTTAGGGGACGTTGCAGAGATGCGGAGGGGACACTGCACTTCCAAAGCCTCTGTATCCCCACGTCCCACCAGGCCAAGGGGCACCGTGGCTGCCGCAGAAACCCTGGGCAAGCAAAGCCCGTGCACTTCCCCCTGCACGGCCAGGGCACCCCTGGTGACTCCGAAGGGTTGAGCCCCAGACCAGCGCGGGGTCCGAGCCCGCAGCCTCCTCCAGCACACCCCAACACGCCCCTGGGCCGCCCCCGGCACTACGCCAGTGCCAGCTTATCCAGCAGATCTTGGGCAGCAGCCCCAAGGATTACTCAAGCTCCAGTGTCTTACAGCAATGGGCACGAGGGAAAATGCCTGGGCAGGTTTTCCCTCCTGGAGCCCAGCCCTGCCCGCTGTGGCCGCCCTGGGGCCCAGGGACACGGCGCGCTGCTGGCAGGTGCCCCAGAGAGCCCGCAGGCAGCGGCTTTGGGCAGTGCACAGGGAGCCCACGTGCCCAGCCCTGCCCTCAGCCAGCCCTGTTGCCCTCCTCGGCCCCCCAAAACCATGACCATTCGCCAGCCAGCGGCAGCAAGCAGCCCAGGAGCTCCCTCGCCCGTGCCGTGCCGCTGGCCGGGGGCTGCCCAAGCCTCTCTGCAGACCACCTGGAGGAATGAGGCCAGGAACCAGCCCAAGGCAGACTTCACCAAAAGTTACAACATCTGGGGAGCACGGAGGGGAGGGAGCACTGGAGCCCTCACGCTGAGTGCAGGGTAAGTGCTCAGGCCAAAGCCTGTTCCAGCTGCTTCAAACTTGGCTACAGCTGCACCCAGCGACGTGCAAAGCTCCCATCAGCCCCTGTTCACTTCTCTAGAAAACACCCATCCGTTTCTGACACATGGAAGAATTCCCTTCTCTCCTTGCACGAGGGAGGAACAGATCTGCTCTATGATGCAGCCAGTAAAGGGGAGCCTGAAGCATCGTGGGCAGGACCCAGGGCCTCCCCAGACCCTCGGGGTGGGCTGCCAAGGGGGCAGCGTTGCTGTCACCCCCTCCTCACACATGCAGACCATCTCCACAGGCACAAGGTTTCCCAGCGTGGGCCAAGCGCATCCAGCTGTTTCCCCGGGAGAGCCCCGGGTTGGGCTGCAGCCACCATCACTGCGGTGCAGCAGCGAGACAAGGGCTCTGGAGGGGCAAGCAGCAGCCCCCAGCCCACGCCGGCCCCTCAGCCCCCTGCCAGCCGCTGCCCACCCACCCTCGGTTGCCCAGTGCAGGCTTTCCATTCCATCCCAGTGAGTCACAGCCCGAGGGAGTCATGAGGCTGGCTGGAAAATCCCAAGAGTTCCAGAAAATAAACAAACACCTTGTGGGTTTGCTTTGTTGTTTTTTTTTTTCCAAGCCTTTGGAGTGGATTTGAGTCAACATTTGAGCTTCCCTCCAAAGGCTCAGCATTACACACATACCAGCCCTGGGATGCTCGATTTGACACGAAAGCTGAGGCTCTCACATCCCTTCTCCTCCCAAAGGAGGGGCTTCCCCAGTCCCCGAGAGCTGGATGGGGTTGAACCAGAGGCACCCTTCAGCCCAGTCAGTCCCACAGGGAGCTGCCACAGAGCATCCCAGCTCCTTGGGGTCTTGGACTGACTCCCAACCCCAGCGGGCAGGGAGGGAGAGTCTGGGAAGCCCAAAGGTCCCTGCAGCAGCTCCCAAAGAAGTTCAGCAGTGGAGCAACGCCTCAGGAGGACCGTGCACATGGAAGGAACAACAGGAATTCCCACATCCAGGAAAGTCGCAGCCTCACCTCTTTGCACCCTTTGCCAGCACACCCGGAGCTCAGCTGCGTCAGCCAAGACACCCAGGCCACTTTCTGCAGCAGATCCTGAGTTATTTTAAGGAAAGGCTGACACAGGAATCCTGCTCCCTGCCCACTCCTGGCCCTTTCCCTGCCTGTTCCCCCTGTCCGCTCTGAGCCCCTTCCCCGCCCGCTCCCGGCCCCATCCCGCTCCAGCAGCCCCTTTCCTGCTCATCCACTGACGGGTCAAAAGACTCTTTCAACACTGAACAGTGTCAAGGCACAAGAATAACCCTCCCACACTGATCCTCCTGGCAGACCCCAGCACTGAGGGTCACTCACTGAACCTTGATCTAATTTGCTTTTCTTCCCTTTATTCCCCCCATCAGTCCGCTCATCTTTCTTTGGAGACGATCTTTGCCAATGGGAACTTTTTGTTCCCTCTGACGCCACAGATTTATGTGCTGGCAGGGCTGCTGCAAGCAGCAGCTTCCACGAGAGGCCTCGGCCTGGGCCCTGGAACAGCCCCATTAGATTCTAATTTCTATTTTTTGACTGCCGTGTTTTACAACAGTTAAAAAGTGGATTTTGAGCACTAAACTCACCACAGATCGTGCTAGAGGTGTGCAGGATCCCTTCACTTAACCAAGGTTACACAAAGCTCAGCCGTGTGCAACTGGAACCATAAACTCCCTGGCTGGGCATGACTTGGATTTAAATTATTCCAAACCCGTCACGTTTATTACTCTCTATTCTCCTCGATTTTCCGCGCTCTCCCTGTGCCTCGGCCCAGCAGCGAGTGGAGCTGGGGCTGCCTCTCAGGCGGGACCCCCCAGGCACCCCCGTCCCGCTCTGCTCACACTGAGCGGATGAGAAAGGGTGGGAAACCCCCCAGCCCAGCCCCTGCAGCCCGGCCTGGGGCAGGAGGGGTGGGGAACAGCCCCTGCTGCCTTCCTGCTGCCCCGGCACGCGGGAAGGTGAGGTTCCCAGTCAGCCTCCCACAGCTCCATCGGGGCTCTGGCCCGCAGAAAAGGGGCTCTGTCCCTGCTGCTGTGTCGGAGCCACGGAGCGGCGTGGGAGGCCCCGGGTTAGTGACAAACCAAGCACTGGTGCTGGCCGATGGCTGGACTGGAGGATCTTAAAGGTCTTTTCCAGCCTCAACAAGCCCACGATTCCGCGCCTCAAACCCACACTCAGAGTTTTGACCCAAACCCACCGCTCACCCCATGCCCCTCAGGGCGCAGCCATCACCCAGAGCCGCTCATGCATTGCATTAATTAATCCTGAGCAGAATATCAAATAACTCAGCATCAGTCTGAGGCACAGCCCCCATCTGGCATGGCCTCCGACCAGAACCCAGAAACAAAGCAAGAGAGAATAAAAAAAAAAAAAAAAAAAAAGGAAGAGAAAAAGCAGGAAGAAAACGGATTAAACTCCAGAGTTCAGGGGGTGACATGTTTAATTGCTAATGTGGCTTTGGGATTATTCTTTTTTAAGACTTTTACCAGCCCAGCTGGTGTCATCCTCTAATACCCAGCGAGCAGCAAACAGATTGCGGGAGACGAGCTGTGCTCTCGCTGCGCTTTCTGCTAATAAATAAATAAATAAATAAAGACAGATCAAAGGAGTGAAAAAAACCCCTTCTGGTAATTTTTTTTTCCCCTTCTGTTTCCCAACTGGTCTCAAACATATTTCCTGCTGGGACTGACAAGGAACACTGTGAAATTCAGAATCACAGCTTTAAGAACCGAGTGGCATCAGATGAAATGGAAATGCTGGGTTTGAACAAGGCATGATGCCGAAGGGGTTGAGCAAATCCTGTCCTGGGCAGAGGCCTGGGCCCCCCAAGGCAGGGGCAGTGCATGGGGTGAAGGGGTCCCTGCTGAGGAGGATGGAGCCTTCGGCCTCCCTGGGACCTGCCCCAGGGTTGTGCCACCCTCCTTCACCCTCCTCCCAGTCCAAAACTTTAATATGGGTTTTTTTCCAGTGGCCACACTATCTCTGTGTGAGAAGGGAAACAAGAAATTTCCCTCCCACTTCATCAGGAAAAGCAGATAAAAATGAGCTCAAGACAATCATTTCTCTTCTTCCAGGGCGTAACAACCATGCTACAACTGAGGCAGGCTGCAGGGCTCAGCGATGGTGATGAGGTGCAGGAGGAACACAGATGCCCAAACTGCGGGTCCTGGCAGCACTCGCCACCCCCAAAACCACGGGCAGCGCCGTGGGGACGTGCTGCTGGGAACGCTGCCTGCAGGGTGGGCTTCCCCTGAGGGGTGCGTGGGAGATGTGCCCAGGGAAGCCAAAACACAGAGGAGACCAAGCAATAAATAACCAGCACTTTGTCTCCAGCGGAAGCACCGGCCAAAGGACCGACACCAGATTCCTCTCCGAGCACTGCTCTGGTCCCCAGCAACCGGCCCTCGCTGGCCTGGCCAGCCCAGCACGCCCGTGAGCCTGCTCCTTCGGGGAGGGAGAGCGAGCTCCTGCGGGAAAGGCTCTGACCCCTCGGGTGGAGGAGCCGGCACAGCGCGGCTCACACCTGGGACTGCACCCTCACACACGCCACCTGCAGCCCGGCTCTGCTGGCAAAACCCTAAAAATCCACCCCTTCTTCTCATGGTTTGTAAGATTAAAGCAAAACCCCAGGACTCTTGCAGCGCCAGTGGAACAGCACCAGAGCCCGTGGCGCTGCGAAGGGACCCACAGCAGCTGTGAGTCTCCCTGGCTCCGATGCACTGCCCAGAGCTGGCATTCCAAAGCCCACGGGCACCCCAGGAGCAACCTGCCACCGGGATGGCATCGCAGCAGGGACTTGCCGAGGCCCACAGCAGTGGGATGCTGTGTGGGAGCCACACCGCGGACACACGCAGGCGTGGGAGTGGGCACAGCCCTTGGCTCACTCAGTTTGCCTCCGTCCCACCACTTCCAGAGCCTCCTGAGGTGGAGGGGGTGGCTGAGGACAGCAGGAATTGCAACCCCTCGGCTTTTGACGGCAGATCGATGCTTCCTGAGGGGCTGGGGAAGAGATGCCACTGCATCCTCCTCTCCAGCCCCACCACTGCAGGACGATACCTCACGGTCCCTGCACTGGTGCCTGAGAGCGTCTGGGAGGAGAATGCAGTGAAAGCCACCACACTGTCCCACCTCCATCCCTGCAACACATAAATAACCTGCTCTGTCCTCGCCTGGCACATTCCAAACAAAACCAGTAAATTCACGTTGCAAACAGCATTCCTGAAACACATTCCTAAACCCGTCGTGCTCCAGCTGCTTTCTCCACAACACCCTCTCTAAGCATCCTTCCACCCTCCAGCCCGCGTGGCTTCCTGCTGGATCTGTCAGGAGTCTTTGCTAACAAAGGCATTGCTGTTGGAAGCCAGACGTAGCTGAAGAGAAATTCGGACTCTCCTGCCTTTAGCCTAGTGAATAGTCTCCTAAAACATCACCATTCTTGACTCCACCATGGGCTCACAGCTTCCCAAGACCCTGGCCCAGCTTTATGCCTGCAGATGCCATCAGGGAACAGTCAGCTTTCAACTTCTGCACCCAATAAACCCACAGTCCTCCGTCCAGCATTAATAAAAAATGGTTCCACGCACCAGTTATCCAGGAAAAACACCATTTTGAGCAGTATGGAAATACTCAGGGTGAGCTATTTTGAGACGAAACTTTACAAACACACTTCAGAAGGAGGTTTGGGTTTTGTCAGGCGTCATGCTGCAGCTCCATTACCCCTGAACCGCTTGGAAACCTCTCCTTCTCCATAGTACTGGGAGAGCTTCGGGCAGGACACAGCTCCTTCCTTGGGAGGCCAGAGAAGGGGCTTGTTTTTTTCATGTTTTCCATTGTAGGCTGGATTTTTATGGATCACTCTACCACAAGCATCAGACTTGGGCCAGGACACAAAGCTGCAGCGAGCACATCCGTCAGGCTCTCTCGTCTCCCAGCCTTTAGCTTCCAATCACCATCATCATAAAAATAAACAAACAAAGCCAAAGAACTCATGCTGAAAGACAATCCGTGCATGTTTTCTTTTGGACACCGGATGTCTGGTTCCCTAAAGCCCTTTGGAGAAGCAAGGGAGGAATCTGGATTTATTGTTTTGGCACATCCCACGTGACACACACCTTCATGCACGTCATTTGCCGAGCTTATCCCATAAACCAGAGATGCCCACAAGAGCACAGAGGGTTTCAGCTGGCTCACAAGGACTTGGCTGCGTATCGTGATGGTTTTGAACGCTAAAATGCCCAAATCCCAGCCTTCCACAAGCAGACGTGAATGCCTGGGAAAGTGGAGTGCTCAGAATGGGCTCCAGAAGGCCCATGCTCAGAGATGGCAGGGTGCAGATTTATCCAACAGCTTTCTCAGGAGGAAAAGGTGTTTCCTGCTGGGACATCCCACCCCATTCCCTGGCCACTGTGGCTGCTCGCAGCTCTGGCCATGGGGCAGGAGCCCGTCCTGCCCTCGGCTGCCCAGGTCTCTCCATTCTGGAGCACATTTGGTGAAGCACCACGGGCACAGAGCTGACGGGGTCAGAGCCAGGGGGAGCTCACACCGGTGGTGGTGCGTGGGAGCCCTCCCAGGAACACTGCTGGGCGTGTTCCCATCACAGCAAAATACGCTCCCAAACCAACCAAACGAGAGGAAGGCAACGGGCAGGAGCGGGAAACGCCTCATCCATGCCAGAGACTAAGACGACTGGAAATATCCCCGCTCCTCATTTCTGACACTTGGTTTGCTCCAAGGAGCGGAGCCAGGGACATGGATCTATGGCCCAAAGGGCCTGGCTCCCACAGGCACTGTGAGCCCCCCAAGACAGCCCTGACCCCGCTGTGCGTGGCCAGACCCAGCGCGGGGCACGGGCAGGTCGGGGACTGAGAGCCTCGTTAGTGTAACGAGCCAGCAGGAGCCCCCGCTGGTGCCGCTCCGGTGCTGCCACCCGGCCCGGCTGCACGGCCTCCCCGCCCAGCTCCTGGCACAGCTCTGTCCCACACCTGCCGACCCCAGCGCCGCGACACCCCGCGAGCACAGGGCTCTGCAGCTGCCCCAGATGTGCCCTCCTACGGCCCACCCAGCCCAGAGCTCGGAAACAGTATCGGAGTGCAAGAACTTGTTCATCTGGAAGCCGGCGCAGGAAATTTTGGGGACACACCTCTGCTTTCCTCATCACAGACCCACCTGTTTGTTGATAAAGATCAAACCCAGGTGGGCTGATCTGCCGCTGCTCACAGAATCCTCTGGGGTGCAAAGACCTTCGAGGCCAAGTGAGAGGTCACGGCTCCCACGGGGAGCAGAGTGTGTCAGCTCTGTGGGACATGCCCAGCTCCACGGTAGCCAGCAAGCACCTTTCAGCAAGGGGATGGTTTCCCTGGAGGTCCTGAACACACAAAGCAGGAGCTGGGACTCCCCCCACTCCTCCTTCTCAAGGTCCCCGAGATCCATCTCCACTCCTGACACAGGGGGATTTACCAGCAAATGCGCTGCTATTGCATATTGATTTCTACAAAAGGGCACATCAAACTGCTCCGATTGGATATTCAAAGTTGTTTTTTTAAAAAAACACATCAGCTGTCAAGGTAAAATCACTTAATTACACCTGTCAGGTGTTTCAGGGGCTAATGTGATAATAATAGCAATATTCAGTACCGCAGAGCAAGGTTTCGAGCCTGCTGAGAAATTCATCTGACACTCAACTGCACGTAGCCGACTTTCCAAATTACTCAAAGCTTCTGAGCGTTGCTGGGACCCATTTTCCAGGGACGCACACGCCGGGAATCGCTGCGTGGAGCCCGAGGAGAGCAGCGTCACCCCCGCGCCCAGCCCACGGCGCCAGCCGAGCTCTGCTCATTCCCACTCGTGAATACTCACGGTGCCCAAACGCAATATATCCTGAATATTAAACAACAGCTACTCAGGGCAGGAGTATCAATCCTTCAGCAAAGCTGCTGGCCGTTTCGGGAAGGGAGGGCTGCCACTTGTGGGGAGAGGGGCAGCGCTGGTGCTGCTCCACCCGCGAGGGAGGTGGTGCAGGGGGACAGGGGCTGGTGGGCTCGCAGCAGCCCCCGGCAGCCCCGGAGCTGCGGGGGCACACAGCCCCGTGCTGGGGGCCACAGCCCCGGGCCGCGCAGGCAGCACGGCCCCCTCGCTCAGCCCTGCATCCCGGTGCTGCTGCCCAGCCTCAGGCAGGGCTGTGCCCTCCAAAACTGCTGGCTACGTGGTTTTTTTTAAGGCAAAAATAGATTTTGTTTCCCCCCAAATGAGGCGTTCACAGGGTGGCACCTTCCAACACGGGCAGCTCGAGACCCCTCGTCCCATCCCACTGAGCTCTGCCCACCAGCCTGGCTTCAGGCAGGGCTTGTCACTGACATGGCTGGAGTGCCAGGAGCAGAAAGAGGGAAAAGATCCAAATAAAACAGAAAATGCAGCAGCCGTGAGCTCTCCAGAAATGCAGCCACTGGATGGGGAAGGATGGAGACTCGCACCCTCCACAGCCCCTCAGTGCAGGAGGGTCACCTGCAAGGGAGGCCCTTCTGAACAGCTCAGCAACCTGCAGCAGCAGAAGGGAGAAGCAGACAGGTAACCAGACCCCGCTGCAGAAACACAGGGGCTTTCACCAAAGACCTGTTATTCAAAAAGAATCTCATCTGCCAACCATCTTCTCCCTCCAGAGACCTCGGACTCCAGCTCTGGCCGGCCATCTCCCAGGATACAGAGGCTGGAGACAAACCCTCCAGCCTCATCCCAAACGTAGTGTCACCAAGTGATTTTCACACAGTTTTACGTTTTCATTTTCCAGCTCAAGCTGTTCTTGAGATAGCATCATTGAAATCATCTTGGATGTGAATGTTAGTTTGGAAAAAGCGAGAGATTAATCTAACTGATGCAGTTTTGCAGCTCCGCTATCTGAACATCCATAATAGCTTAGTTTATTAATAGGAAAAAAAAGGCAAATCCTCCCTAAACAGAAGATTTCTGGGAAGAAAAGAAAATTATCAAAGATCCCAGCCCTCAGGCTGATTCCTGGCCTCTGTGACCTCCAAACAATCAATATTTAAGCAGGGATGAGGATGATCTTCCGGGTGTTCAGCGCCAGCTGGGCACTCGCTGCTCTGCCACTGAGGGAAGCCATGGGGCTGAGGACCCTGCGGTGGGGACCCTGGTGTGTGGCACGGGTGCCCCCACTCAGGGAGGTCACTAGATAACAAACCAGCCCTGAGATAGCACTAAAAACACCCATGGCTGAGCGCGGGGTGCCCAAAGCCCCCTTGCCCGCACAGGTGAGGCTGCGGCAGCTGAGGGGACACGGTCCCCTCCCGGGGTCCCCACAGCAGCAGGGGGTTCCAGCCTCCACCAGCACCAACCTGGAGCGAGCCTTGGCTGGGGCTGCATCCCCTTCTCTCCCCTGCTGGAAATAAAGCAGCAAAAGCATCCCTGGTTCAGGGCTCAGGGGCCAACAGCCCCGACAGCACCAGAACTCTGCTCCTGCTGGGAACAGCCCCCATCTGCTGCGTGGGAGTCTCAGCAGTCACAACTGCAGCCCTTGTCCTCAGCTGACTCTTCTTGGTGTGAAGAAAAGAGATATGCACTCCAAAATTCCTCTGAGCCCCATGGTGGTGCAGTAAATTATAAATCAAGCAGCGATCTGTGACTCACCCCGCACCAGTGGGAACGCACTCGCAGCTCCCAGGTGAACAAGTCCCACGTGGAAGCATGACTGAGGGTTTTCCTCAATTTTCTACCCTACCACTCTCCTAAAAGCCTTGGAATCACTACCAGCTCTCTGCACAGTTCGTCAGCGCAGGGAGGCTTTGTTAATCCTGGTCTCACTCCCACAGCCCCACGGGAGGCAGCGCTGCTCTGACAGGTAGCACAGGATGGGTTTTCCACCTGGCTCACGGCTCTTCTCCAGCAGAGAGCGGATCTAAGTGTTAAAAAACACCGCTTTTCTCTTTCTTTTGCATATTTCCAGCCTGTCAATCTACAGAAGACTCAGCACCAGCAAAGGAAAAGCCTCCTCAGAGCTGGCCCTTCCCTGGCTCTTTAAAGGGAGCAGAGCTCACAGAAAAGCCATGGACAGCAGCCAGTAATTAAGTTAAAATCCTTTCTTCAAACACTCCTTCCACCAGAAATCACAGATGGAGGAGCCACTGGAGCTCTGCACAGAGCGTTCCTGCTGTGTCCCTCAGTGTCCCCTGCCCCAGCCCCGGCACCGCAGCGCGGGCAGGACCCAGGCAGGCACCGCAGAGAGGATGCTAATTACAAGTTCCAAGCAATCTGCATTTATAATTGGCTGAGATTGCACTCGGCAGATAATGCACTGCTGTCCTGGGCACTCGCTGTATCTAGGTCAGGCCATTAGTTTTGCTCTTAATCTACACACAGTTTTAATTTCATCTTTCATGTCGACTTCCAGCCAGCGAGCTGAGCCAGCAGACGACTTTGTCACTGACTGCGCTCAGCATCTCGACCCCTCCCGAACCCACAGAGGCAAAAGGAGCACCAACGTCCCGATGTGCTCGGACTGCTCCCACCGAGCCCAGGCAGCGGGAGCGCCGGTGCTGCCCGCTGGACTGGGGAATCACAGAACCACGGAATGGGTCGGGTTGGAGGGACCCTCAAAGCCCATCCGGTCCAACGCCCCCACCACGGGCAGGGACACCTTCCACTAAAACCAGGGCGCTCCCATCCAACCTCTCCTTGAACACGGGCAGGGATGGGGCAGCCACCGCTTCTCTGGCACCCGTGCCCGTGTTTTACCACCCTCATCACACAAAACTTTTGCGAAGCGGAGGCAAACCCCACCAAGGAGCCAGCCCGGTCCATGCTGCTGGGGGATGCTTCACCCACCCCGTGAGGGGCTGCAGGGCACAGCAGGACGGGCAGCGCACGGCTGAGCGAGGATGTGTGGAGCAGGGCCCGCCCCAAAGGACACACCCAGGGGTCACCCCAGGACCTCGGGGAGTTCACACCGGGGGCATCGGGGCGGGTAGCGACCTTGAAGGGGGGCTGCAGGAGGGTAGGAGATACAACCATGCCTTAAATGTGCCATGTGCCCTCGGGAGCACTTCCTGAGGGCATCCTGGCACCCCTCACCGCATCCTTGCAGGCCCCTGTGCCTGCCTCACCTGTGGGAAGCACCACCAGCACTTCATGGCCCATGCTCTGCGCAGCTCTCCAGGCGTGCCAGGACACCACGGTGAAACAGATGCTCCATGGCAGACACCTTCCTGCCCCAGGGGCTTTTTCTCTTCCCTCTGCAGCTGATAACCCTTGACATGAACCTTCCCAGGGAAACAGAATGTCACTGCATCCATCCCAGGCATCCCAGCTTCAGAGAGCCCCTGGACATGATCCAGCACTCCATCCTCTGCCCCATCCTGCCTGGCATCCACATGGTCCCTGCTTAAACCCAGAGAACTGCTCACACGGGCCGGAATCATAATTTATTGCATGAACAAACGGAGTTGAACATGCACAAAATAAACCCATCACATTCATTAAAGGGATTAAAGATGGCTCCTGAAACATCTGGAGGTGTACAACACAGCATGGATGGATCACTGCAGAGCATCCACACGGAAGTCAGGCTGCTGTCACACGCTGGAGACTTTAGATGTAAAACCAGCTTGGAAGAAAGGGGAACACGGGGAGGAGGTTTCTCATTTACACACACCAGTCCAGTTTCAGGCACTCAGCTCTTCTAAAGAAACAAAAAAAAATTCCCCACCAAAGATTTCTGCGCAAAGCACAGCCCTTCTGACAACAGGAAGTTACTCACTTCAAAAACCCCATTTTCCATCAAAAAAAATCTAACTTGAAAGGCGTTCCCAGCTCGCTCAAGCTGCGGGATCAAAGCCAGGGATTAAGCGCATCTGCTCGCTGCTGGCTGCCCGAGAGCGTGCGGAGCTCCGGGAGCAGCCACCGAGCTCACCAGTGACGTCCTGAGGAGGGGACAGAGGGGCAGAGCCCTGCCGTGGGCAGGGACGCGGGGCAGGGACGCGGGGCAGGGACACGGGGCAGGGACACGGGAGGCAGCAGCCGCTCCACCGGCCGCAGATTCCCAGGCAGCAGCGCCCTACCAGCACGTATTTAAGGATTTCAACTACTTCAGGTACTTGCAAGGATTTTCAGCACTGCCAGGGAGCACGGTGGCCGGAGCTGCGGCCCGAGGCTGGGCAAGGGGATGGCACAAGATGCCAAAACAAAGAGTGGCTCTGCTGGCGAAGCCTGGCGTCAATCCCGAGCAATTCCTGCAGCAGATGCAGAGCGTCAGGAAAAGAGACACCCAAACCCAGCCCAACCAACGCACAGCCGGGGCAGGGATGTGCCAGAGGATGAACCGGAGGAAGGGCACACACCGAGGTGCTCCCCAGGCAGCTGTGGCACCCTCGGCCCTGCTCCCCAAGCAGCTCCAGCCCTGCGGGATGCACAGCGCAGGAAGAATGCTTCCAGCAGAGGAGAGCTTCCCTCCACGGCCAAAATCGCTCCAGACTCGTATTTAAAAGGGAAAAGAATAGTGTTCTGGCAGCCTGCGAGGCTTCCTCAGATGGATTTGCCTGGCTGGCACAGGCTGGATCAGGGAGGAATATTCCAAGGTTTTAAATTCTCTGCCCAGGTTTTATTGCATGCAAACATACACGGTCATTGCTTTCGAAGGTTTCCAATTTGCTAATTGAGACATTTCCTCATGGAAAAAGAATGTCCTGGACTAGAGACAGGGCTGCTGGCTCAGCTCTGCGCACCGGGGGAGCTTAGGTGAGGCACGACGAGATGGGAGACGGGCAGGCAAAGCCCAGCCTCCCCAGGCCCCATCTGGCAGCACTAACCCAAAGCCAAACCTGGTGGCTGGAATATAAGGAAGAAACTCCCAGGACATCCTCGTGCCATCAGGGGTGTTCAGTCACAGCACAGGGCACCGCGCAGCAGGTTTAGGGGAGTTTGGAACAGGGAGGTGGGAAACCAGCCCAGGAAACTGGACATCTAGGAAGATTTCTTTCCAGGCACCAGTTTGTTTAAAAACAAGGAGGAAAAAAATAATCTTGTCTGCACAAAAAATCCCCTGAGTGTTCTGCGTTTTTGCTGGAGCAACGAAGTATTCCTTCTGCCTTCAAAATACATGAGGGCAGAGAAAGCGGCTTTGTTCTGAACATGAACAGGTCAAAGATCCAAGAAAAGCCCTTTTGGGGCAGAACGAGCCTGGAACATGAAGGCAGAAAGGCCAGAGGAAGCAGCAGCTGAGACAGGCGTGAGCAGGGTTCTGATGGGAACACGACTGCTGCCACAGCCACAGCCTCACCAGCACGACCTCAGACGGGACCTGATGTAGCTTTTTTCCCTTTAAAAAAAAAAGAATTAAAAGTGTTTTGCAGGCTCATTCAGAATGCATGGGGGACAGGGAGGGATTTCAAACTTTACATAGGTCAAACATCATCCACGCAGGGTCACGCCGCATTCACGCAGCCTCAGCTCCCGCGTAAAGCCCGAGCAGCAGAGCGCTCCGGGGGGATCCCGCGTCCTTACCTTCAGCTTCTCGAAGCGATCGCTGAGCGATGCCACTTGGTGGTCCCGGTGGCGGCCCACCAGTTTGCATAAGGCACAGATGAGCTGGTCATCAGCGACACAGTACATGTTCACCTTCTCGTTCTCGTGCTCCAGGCACGTGAGTCCGCGGAAGTGCGCGTCGGGCACCGGCTCCACCAGCCGGTGGCTGGTGAAGGGCTTCTTGTTGGGGTGCGTGGCCCGCAGGCAGCGGTCGCAGTAGGACACCTCGCAGGTGATGCAGGTCTTGACGGCGTCGCGGGGCGGATCCTGCTCGCAGAACTGGCAGGCGATCCTCTCGCCGGCCACGGACATGGTAGGGCTGTTGCGATAGGTCCTCTCGCGGCGGCTCTCGCTGGGGGAGTTGGGGCCGCTCAGGGACGCCTTCTGGAAGCGGTCGATGATGTTCTGCAGGGTCACATTCCTCTTGAGGCCCTCCAGGCCCCGGTGGTTGAGGGAGATGACATAGCGGCAGGTGGGGCACTGGAAAGCGGTGATGGGCTCGATGGACTCGCTGGAGGAGCAGCTGGACACCAGGATGCGGTGGGCACAGCTGAAGCAGAGGCTGTGGGCACAGGGCAGCAGGAGGGGGTCCTCAAATAACTCCAGACAGATTGGGCAGGTCAATTCTGACTCCAGTGTTTCCATCTTTAGTTAACACAATCCTGACTCAGCATCAAAACCCAGGGAAGGTGGTCAGGAACCTGCAAGGAAGGAGAGCAGAGACGTGAGACAGCAGCTACAGCTGCACCCCTGGGCTGCTCCTCTCCTCCAGCAGCAGGTGCCTGAGGGCTGGACACGTCACCCCTGCAACACCCTGGCACCCTTTGCACTCTGTCAACTCCAGCCCAGCCAGGCCCCCCAAGCGCAGGCTGAAGCCTCTCACCCAGGTGTCCCACCCCACATGGACAGAGCCTGGAGCTGCAGCGGGACAGGAGCCACATGCAGGGGACGGGATGGCAGAGGAGGAGCAGCAGCTCCTCTGACACCTTCCAGCCCAGCCGGGGCAGGACCCGGACCATAACACTGCAGACAAAACCAGGAGAAACCACATGATTTCGTGTTTGTGTTGGTGCGCGCTGCCAAGAGCGGGGCGGGGCCGTGCTGGGTTCCACGCAGAAGGGCTGCTCTGCACGGCACAGACAAACCTCTGAACATCCCCTCCAGCAGCTCCAGGCCTGCCTGCTTCTGGTGAAGGGGAAAAGGCAATACAAGTCATGGAAACTCTGAGCAGAGCAGGTTGGGAGCTCTTAACATCCCGTCCCGCTCCCTGCTTTTCCTGGCCATTGCTTTTCGGAGCAGGGTGGGGAGGGCAGAGCAGAGAAATTATAGCTGGCAAACTTCCACTACTGGCTGTCCTCTGCTGCACTCCACAACAGCCAGGGATGCCTAAATCAACTCCAGCTGGAGGCAAACAAGCTGTATTTTTAGCTGCCTTCCCTTGCACGAGGCTGGAAAACAGCTCCCAGCAGGCGACTCAACCTGCTGCTCCCAACTCCGGTTTGCAGAGCGCCAGGAGCTGCACCCCGAGTGCCACCCAGCAGCATCCCAGCATGTCCCCAACAGCCGTGTGGTGACACGGAGTCAGATCCAGCCTGTCCGTTCTCGCCCACCACCCAGGGCACAAGCAGTGCCTCCGGGACCCCTCAGCCCCGCAAGGCAGGCTCCGAGCCATGCCTCATCACGCGCGCCGTGGTGTCCCTCATCGCGGATGTGGGGAGGGCCCCGTTCAGCCACAGGGACCCCTCACCCAGCCCTGCTTCCACCCCAGGAACAGCCTGGGCTCGGGCTCTGCTGGGGGAGAAGAGGAAAAATCCTTCCCTGCGAGGGAAGTCAGGCCCTGGCACAGGTTCCCAGAGAACCTGTGGCTGCCCCATCCCTGGAAGTGTCCAAGGTTGGATGGGGCCAGGCTGGATGGAACTTGGAGCAACCTGGGACAGTGGAAGATGTCCATGCCCATGGCAGGGGATTGGAACTGGATGAGCTTTAAGGTCCTTCCAACCCAAACCAGTCTGGATTCTATGAAAAAGGGCTGTAAGCCAAGCGTGGGGGGATGACCCAGCAGCAGGAGAGGGTCTGGCTGCTGGAGGAGGGTCTGCCTGCAAATGGCAAACTGCAGAGGTGCCCCAGTGGGACCTGCCCAGCCCCACCGCCCCGCACGCATCAGTTCCATCGCACCCACCCCATCACACCGCCTCTTCCCGATTGTATGAAATGGGATTTGCAAGGGCCTGGAGGAAGCCTTGAGCTCTTCCCTGCACCAGCTCAAGGGGCTTATAAAATAAATCCATTGGATATTTTGATACATCCACGCTGCAGCAGCTCTCGCTGGCCAAATGCAGCCTTGCACACACACACACATTTTCTTTAAAATTATTCTTCTCCTCCCCGAGAGAGACAGTGGAGAAGTAGCTGCATCCAAACAAGCAGAGAGGAGCACGAGGGCTCCCAGCAGCTTCCTCTCCACAGCCCCCAGAGCGTTTCTGAAGCCCCGGAGCCACCGCAGCCATGGGAAAGCAGCGGGGAGGAGCCGCTCCTGGCCCTGTGCCCGGCTGCTCGCACTGTGCCACCGGGCTCCCCCGTGCCTGGCAGGATTGGGGTCCCGAAGCACGGCCACGGCACCCCCATCGCCGCTCCGGGCACCTCCCGGCTCTGCCCGTGGGCCCAGGAGCTGGAGCGTGTCCCACGCCATCCGTCGCTGTGCCGAGGCCAGAGGCCCCAAGCACCCAGCATCGCCCGGCATCGCCCCGGCACAGGGCACAGCCCTCCCACCTCCCCACGGCAGCCACGGACTCTCCCCGGGCAGCAAACACAAAGATGGGAGAAAAGGAAGGACAAGAACAGGATTTGTTTCACAGCCGGACCGAGACAGGGAGAAGAATTTAAAAATCAGGATTGGTGCAAGAGGCTCCCCAACACCTTGCCAGAGCCAGCTGTCCCACGGAGCAGCGCCTCACCCTCCCACAAGCTCCCGCATCCAACACCAGGCCTCGCAGGCAGCTCCACAACGCAAAACGTTTAAACAGCCTTCGGTGTTGTTACTGAGGGACACTCGCACGTTAACCTTGTTTTCCTTGCTGGGACAACAGCTCCTACCTGTGACACAGCCAACAGGAGCCTCAGGCGGGGACAGCGGCAGGAGCCCTCTGGGAGGTGGGGAGGAGGCACAGGAGGCTGCCCCAGGGGTGCGGGAGCCCCTCGGAGGTGTGGAGGAGGCACAGAAGGCTGCCCCAGGGCAGCACAGCAGCGGGCACAGGAGCCTGCCCAGGGGTGCAGGAGCCCTCTGGGAGGTGGGGAGGAGGCACAGAAGGAGGGCAGCACAGCAGAGGGCACAGGAGCCTGCCCAGGGGTGCGGGAGCCCCTCAGAGGGGCGAGGGGGGCCCTGCTCACGGTGCTGCACCTGGCGAAGCAGCCGAGCTGCCAGCTGAGCCTTCCAGGCCTCTCACTTTGATGTTCTCTTTGATGTCCAGGATTGACACAGCACAAGGAATAGCTGATTAGATTAAAATCTGCTTTCTTTAGAGTCATCAGCTCCCTAAATATAAAAGTTCTAGAATACTAACACGGTTTACAGACAGCCCCGTGTTCCTTGTGCCCAAGGGTCAGTGCTCCTGTCCACGCTGGCCTGTAATGACAATGTGCAGCAGCAGCAGCAGCATAACAACACGTGACGTCCAACCAAACATTGGTTTGTGTTGATCTGAGCTTTGCCCAAAATCCAGGGAAAAGAGAGGGAAAAGAAAAAAAATCAGTGACTAACAAAACAGAAGAGATGGGGAAAGGCAGCGAACCCCAGCGTGGGCAGAGCTGAGGGCGCTGCAGGGCCAGGGCAGAGCCGGTGCCAGGTCCTCCGGGACACAGTGACCGCTGCTTTACCTCCAGCCCAGATGGGCTCCAAAACCTGGGTGCCAGCCTGGGCAGCAGGAGCGCGGTGAGCCCCAGTGGGGCACGGGTCACCCTCGCCAAGTTACACCAAGGGTTCTCGGACACAAAGGTTCCCCCACCTCTTCTCCCAAATTATTATTGTCACAATATCAGAGCACTTCACCACTGTCCCAAGCTCAGGGGTTCATCAGGAGAGGTGCAGAGGTTTGGCACCAAGGGAAGAAGGAAGGAGAGACACGGAAGGAGGGATGCTGTCCACATCACCCCATCCGTACCTGGGAGGGTATGGGAGGGGGGACATCCTGGTGTTCATCACCTGAGGCCACAGGCAGCCAACCCAAAATCCACACTTCTCCCTCGAGCACCATCCAGGCCCCACTTTTACCCATGTTTTCCATTTTATGTTTACCCCATAAAATTCCCTCTGGTTTCCCCCAGCACCAACCCTGGGCAGAGCTTGGCCAACCTTCAGAGTCCCACATCAGGATATCCAGACCTGTTCAGACAAATGTTAGTTCTGCAGGTTGGTATTTTCCGCACGCAGTATGATTATTTATTTATTTCCCCTCCCCCTTTCTATCCCTCTTTTTTTTCCTTCCCCTCCCCCTGAAAAAGCTCCAGCCGAGATTGCTCAGCCCCTTCCAAGAATGAGGCTTTAGAAGAGCTATGCTGCTCCACCCGTGCATTAACGAAAAAAGTAATAAAATATGGCAACCCTTTCCTTAATTGGCTCAGTGACAGCAGGATACAAAATCTGGGCAGCAGTTGTCTCTATGCTTTTTGTTGTCCTCGGGAAAATTAGTTCAAACCCGGATCACTGTTGAGGGGAGGACAGAGCAGCCGGTGCAGCAGCCACCCCTCGTTCACCGGGTTCCCGAGGAGCCCAGCGCAGCCCCCGCGGCAGCAGGGACCCGTTCTGCAGCTCGAGGTGGACAGGTCCCCCCTCCACAGCTCCCTCCCAGCACACCTGAACACACCAAACACAACTTGGCCTTTCCTCCCAGCACTCCCGCCGTAGTAACTCCACAAATTTGTCTGAGGCTTTCTGAACATCCCAGTGACCCGTCTCCCAGCTGCCCTCCCCAGTCACTTCACTGCCACACTGGAAGAAGAACAGCCCCTGCTGCAGTTAAACTGATTTCCCCTAGAGAAGCCAGTGTTGCTGTCCCTAATCCATCAGCCATTTCCATACCAGCTTTAATTATTTTCCCAGCCCATTTGCCTGGTGCTAAAGCAAAGTTGCTCCCCGTAATTTCCACTGCTCTCGTGCATCTCTTAAAGGAAGGGCAGAGCCGAGAGGCTGCGTTCCCATGCAGCAGTTCCCTCCAACGAGAGATCCCTGTTTGCTGACAGCGCAGCTGCTTCATTCTTAAACCCTCCCGAGGAGCTGCCAGAGCCCACCAGGCCCCGGCCGTTTGTGCCTTTAACTCCTTCCTTTGCACAGCATCTCATTCCCTCCGGGAATTTCCCCTCCACCGCTGCCTTCGCTGGTGGGATGATCCCCTTTTGCTCCATCACAAAGTCCAGGTCAACCCACGGTCACAGCCCATGGCACCCCTCTTCCCCACACACTGCGTATGTCTGTCCGTCCGTCCATCCATCCATCCATTCATCTGTCCATCTGTCCATGCCATCCCCCCTGCAATGCCCAAACCCACAGCCCCCGCCACTCTGCCAGCAGCTGCCACCACAGCTCAGGGGCTGCAGCCTCGGCTGAAGCTGGGGGGCCACAGCGATGCTGGGGGCAGGGAGGGGGGGCCGCGGCCCCGCCAGGGACAGCTGCAGGCGCGTGGCTCTGGAGGGAGCAGAGCCGCCTTCCCAAGGCCATCGCAGATGTGCGTGACCCCCTTCCAGCCAGGCCCTTGAGAAAAGCAGCTGGGGCCTGGGCACGCCACCAAACTGGCACGTCCAGCACTCACAGAGCCCTGCCGTCCCCCTGCCAAGCCCCGGAAATCGTCCCTCCCCTCCTGCCACACGACTCCACTGCTCCAGGTCTCACCAGCCCTCCCCTCCCTCACCTCTCCTGCAGCTGTGCCCTCCTGCTGCCCCGCTCTGCCAGCCTCTCCAGCTGATGCTGTGCGGCAGGCGGGCAGACCCAGCGCTCACGTCTGCACCAGCAGCTCCTGAAAGCAGCCCTGCTCCCAGCTGGCTCCTGCCAGACCACACATGGCAGCAGCCTTTTGATCCGAGCCTCTCTCCAGGCGCGCCCTGTGGCTCCGCATCCTTCCCCTCTTCCTCGGCCGCCGCCTGCAATGCGGCTCCAGCCCAGCCTCACCCCCACCACAGCCAGCAGCCCCGGGCCCAGCGAGGACGAGGGAGGGCACGGCTGCAGCGGCAGCTGCTGCTCTGGAATAACCTTTGGGCTCCAGAGCAAGTCACGGCTCTCATCCCCCAGATGGGCACTGCGGAGATCATCCAGCTCTGCAGAGATCCGTCCTGCTGAGGAGGAGCGCGCTGCCAGGCAAACCCCTGGGTCTCTCCGGAGGCCGGAGCAGCAGCGGCCGGCTCCGGCGCTCACAGCCCCAGCGCCGCACCAGGGGAGCGGCGTCCTTCAGGGCCTGCACCCCGCGAGGCGCACCGGGGTTATCCCCGCTCCAGGGCCTCGCAGGGACACCAGGCCCCAGCGCAGGGCAGCAGCACCACTCAGCCAGAGCAGCGGAGTTCAAAGGGGTGCAGAGACACGACCCCAGCCAAGGCAAGGCTGGGCTCACAGCAAAGCCAGGCTCGTGGCAAAGCTGGGCTCATGGCAAAGCCCCCTGTGAAACAGCCGGGAGACAAGGACCCACACCTGGGAAGGAACCAGGTAAGCGTGACACGGCGAGGGGCCGGCGCGTCCCACCAAAGAGCCGGCCCCTCATCAGTGCTCCCCAGGGCCCCTCCTGCCGTGCAAAAGTCACAGCTCTGCTGCAGGGGTGTTTTCTGGGGCTGGAATAACAACAGACCCTCAGCCAAAGAAGGGGGGGTCCCCCCACATGGCACAATGCCCCCCCAGTGAAGGCACAGAGCCTGAGCGGGGCATCCCCGCACTGTGCCCCCGGCCCACTCCGGGCACTGCCCCTGCACCACCTGACCCGTGCTGGGGAGGGACAAAACCGAACCAAGGGAGCAAGAACGGCTCTGGGGCGGACGGGAGCCGCTGTCCGAACCAAAGGCTCTGTCATGTCCCTGAGCCACCAAGGGACCAAGAACGGCTCTGGGGGGGACAGGAGCTGCTGTCCGAACCAAAGGCTCTGTCACGTCCCTGCTGGCTCAGGGCTGCCGCGTGTCCTGGTGGAGCTCTGAGGAGCACACCAGCACCACGCCAGCCCCCGGGCCACGAGCACACTGCTGCCCATGGCATCGTTTCAGTGCCCTTCTGCTGCTCAGGACAGCAGCAGTTCCGACCCCTGGCAGATGCCGGCGCCACGCTGCGGGTGGAGGCTGCGGGGCCAGCCCGGAGCCTCTTTGCTGTCCCGACCTGGCGCCCTCTCCAACCTCCCCACCCCAAAACCACAGATCGGCTGCCCTTCCGACAGATACCACGGAGAAGGGAAATCCAAAGGCCATTGTGCTGCTCTGTGCAAGGTTAAATATATCTGCACAGCTCCTTGGGCTGCATTCCTGGGAGGCTGGAGGGATAAACAAGACTTCCTGCAGGAACTGGAGACAATGGAGGGATAATTAGTGCTAGTGCCCAGTGCAGAAACAATGCAGGTAGCAGATACATTTTGGACTTTTACACCCTCCTCCCCCCACCCCCCCGGAATGCTCAGAAAGAGGAACTCAGATTGGTGTAACTGGGCCAGCTAAAAGAGATTAATGATTTAAAATGAGGGAAGCTGCCGCTGCCGAATGGGGCTTCCACCATTCCAGGCTTCCAGGCACACGAGGACAAGTCTCGGAGACACGTTTTCCCCAGGGCCAGCCCAGCTCGGGCTGGGGGCTGTGGGCCCCCACGCACGGAGGGTCCCAGCACAGGAGGTTTGGAGATGGAGATGCCGCAGCCACGCTTCGCCTCCAGCACGGCACAGCCGGCAATGCCAGCGCTGTTCCACTGCCAGGAGAGCTCCGGGAAGGGACCTTGTGAGGCCACGGGACCCCCACGCCTCCCTCTGCAGCCAGAGGATGCTGGAGGCTGCTGTTCCTACAGTTACCTCCTCTTCATTCCAGAGAAGGCCCAACCAGGGCTTGTTTTCAAATCACAGCAAGTTTTAATCCTTTTTCCTACCCCAGTCCCTTGGACCGTGGAGCAGCCAGATTTCCCGGTCCCCCTCCCGTGCTGAGCAATGGCAGGGGGACCCAGTGCTCCTCGGACACTTTTCCAGTGCATTACACAGGTCACTTAAAGCCTTTCAAGACAAAATGCTCCCGCGCCCTGAGGTGACTCAAAACCATTAGCATCTCTTTGGGGAGGCCTTTCTACACTCACCACCACTGCACAGGAGCACTTTTGCCCTTCATCTCAAAATAAAATACATTTATGAACAAAAAAGCGCCAATTCCCCTTGGCTCAGCCTCCCCCTGCAATGTCCCCTGCCAAGGGGCTGCGTCTCTAGAGAGAGGAGCAGGCTCCAGCACACAGCAGGGACAGGCATGGCACAGCCACTGCGGGTCCCCTCGTCCCATGCTCTGCTCTGAATGTCACCAACACCCACAGCGGTGTCCTTCACGCTCACGAAGCACGTCAAAGGGTGCTCCACCAGCAGTACCACACTGCGTCCTCCAGGATCAGCCCCAAGCTCACTGCCCAGCACCCAGGAGGGGTTTCCTGAGCCAAGGACACCAGCACAGCCGCGCCACGGCAGGACACGGATTCCCACGGCTCATGCCAGGATGGGGACTCACTGCTGAAGGCAGGCCCGGAGCTCACACAGCCGGGGAGAACCATGCAGCTCACCCCAGCACCCCACGGATCACCCTGTGGCAGTGGGCCAGGGAACAACCCTGAACGCAGCGCAGGCTGCACCCCCGAGCACCCCAAACAAAAGCTCACCATGCCCTCCCAGTTCCTGGAGGACTTGGGCCGCGCTGGTTGCCTCCATCACCCCTGTTCCCGGCCAGCCTGGCTCCACCACGCTGCATCTCTCCCAAGTTCTCCCCCCAGCTCTGAGGGGCAGCCAAGGTAATTTTGGCAGCACACAGGAGCTGCGGACTGCCCTCCATCCCTTTCAGCTCTGCTCAGCTGCAGTTGAGGAGATGAAGCAGGTAACTACAAAGGTAATTTCCCCCTGCCATCCCCACTCCCTCCCTGTGGGCTGCCGGACGGAGGCAGAGGCTTCTGGCGACAAGAGGCACGGCACAGACAACACCTGCTCTCATGCACTGATGAGTCCTTTAATGATCTGAATGGAACCCAAAACATTCCGAATCCTGCATTTGTCACAATCACAGACGAGGCCAGAGCCTCGCTGGGGGTTTGACACACCGAGGCGCCGTGGCCTCCAGGAGCATCTGACACTGCTGGGTCCCCGTGGGAAACCACTGCAGCTCCACGGGCAGAGGCAAAGCTCAGAGCAGCCGAGGAATGACAAGTGGACTCGAATTCCTGAGCTGCTGGACGGAGCACAGCACTCTGCAGGGTCATGCCGGGACTGACCACAGTGGTGGCCAGAGGCTTGGGAAAGTACTGACAGGAGCAAAAGAGTTTAAAAAAAACCAATGGTGTTATATATATAGATATATATTCAGTCTGGTAGGCCCATGGTCTCCCTCACCCAAGTGCTGGAGCACTGAGCGGCTTCCCAAGGCCCCTCTCCTGCCCGCTGCCACCCCCACACGCAGCAAGGACACCAGGCCAGCGCCAGAGCTGGATCTGCTCCCACGGCGGCCCTGGCACGGCCAAGGGGCTGTGAGGAGCCCGCAGCCCTGTGGCACCTCCCTCGGTGACACAGGTCACCCTGCCGCCACCGAGTGACCCCGCAGAGCATCTGAGTCACTCCCAGCGTGCAGGGGCACGGCTGTAAGGCTGCGATGGTTGTTCACAAGATGAGGCTGCTAAAGGACTTCAGGAATCGGATAAAAGCGATGGGAAAAGGCTGAGAGATTAAATGCCAGAAAGCCACGAACATGTCACATGGGGAGGCAGGACAGGGAGGTGACAGCACCAGCAGCCACACAGCCCCCTCTGATGCCAGCCAGAAGCTGGGCTCCTCCCTTCCCAATACAAGGGAGCCGCTGACCAGAGCAACGTCCTTCCCAGAAATTCAGTTCTGCACTATCTGCTGGCTCTCACAGCTGGCACAAGGCTGTGAGAACACAAATGCTGGGAGAACAAGGAGGCCAGGAAGGATCCGATCCGGATTTGGGGGCCAAGAAGAAAAATCACAGAGGATAAAAAACAAGGAGACTGTTGCTGGGAGAGGCCAGCCCTCATCAAGGAGAAGCAGGAGAATTGCCAGGAGAAAGTCAAACCTGAGAGGCAAAGCACAGAGAAGCGGGGATCCCAGAGAATGCCAGGCATGGCCGTGGGGATCCCAGAGGACATGGCCCACCACCAGCCACGGGGGAGAAGGAACATGACAAGGAAGAAGACTCTGGAGGGTTGCTCCTCACCGAGCCATGCAGCTCAGCACTCACCACCCTCCTGCCAGACAAACCCATCCTGGTCTCCTTCCTGCACAAACGCTGCCAGCGCCAGGGAGCAGAGCGGCAGCCACTGCAGCCAGGGAAAACCTCCAAGCTAACAAAACCTCAAAGCATGTTTCTGGGAGGGGAAAACATCAACACAGGCAGCGAGAGACACCGGCGGAGAGCGCAAGGCCAGGTCCCCGTGGAGTTTCTGGGCCGGCCGGGTCCTGGCTCGGTGCTCCAGCCCCTGCACTCACCTCTCAGCTCCAGGAGCGCCGGCAGCGCTGCAGCACAGCGCGGGGGGAGACAGAACCCCTGGCAACACAGCGCTGCCAGGCTCCCAGCCGCGCTCGGGAGGCGCCGACGTGCGCAGAGGCTGCTCCGGGGACGCACTCCCCACAGCTCCCCTGTGCCGGCTGCAGCATCAGCTGCTCAAGATAAACAAAATGCCTTTACACGGCCTGAGCCAGCGTGATTCCGCAGCAGGCCAGAGCCGCGGGGTGCCTGCTGCACCTGGGGAGCACCAGCACACCGTGCTCCCAGGTGAGAACCCACTGGGGTCCGCAGGGAGCTCTGGGGATGGAGACTGAGCCGTGCTCACCTGGGGTCACCTGGAGCCGGCTGCCCAGCACTGTGACCCACTGGGTTCCAAACACCTCCACAGACAGACTCCAAAGCCTCTCCAGGCAGCGTTTCGCCAGTCTCACTGTTAAAAATCCCCACATTTTCTCCCATGAGATCTCAGCCAGATGCAAGGAGGTAAGAACAGAAGATGCAGACACCATGACCAAATCCAAGCTACAATCACCAGCAGCCCTGGCAGCTCTTGGCTGTCCCACCAGGGTAAAACCCCTAGTGCAGGCCTTCCAAAGCCTGGACCCACATCTGCTCTCTTGGATGGGAAGCAGGTCCAGTGCTGGGGCCCTGGAAGACTTACAGGAGGGATGTGAAGCTCCTGTGCCTCTTCTTCACCCACTGCATGGAGACTGCAGACCCCTGCCACCCTCATGTGCCTCATTCCCCCTCTCCCAAACCATCTGCCTCCAGCCAGCGCTGCAGAGAAACCGCTGAGAAAGAAGCCAGAGAGCAGCTCCCACACACGCCAGAGCCCTGGGCACCCCAGGCAGCACCAGCACCACAGCCAGCAGTGCCACCAGCAGTGCCACCAGCAGTGCCACCAGCAGTGCCACCAGCAGCGCCGCGCTGCGGCTCAGCATCAGCACGACAGTGCGGGTGGCAGCACAGCCAGCACAGCACCCACCCAAAACCCCAACCTGCTCCTTAAAGAGGTGTTGAGCCAGGTCACCCTGCAGCCCAAAACCCCCCCAAATTCCTCCCTCCCAGGGGGCAGTGAAGGAGAGCAGCTGCCCACAGCCCCACACCACGAGCTCAAGGGCCGGTGCTACCGCCCCAGCCCAGCCCTGCTCTGGGTTCCTGAGCACCCTTGAGACCACCCTTCCCTGCCTCACTGCATTCAGTCCCATTACACAACCGGGCTTGTGGGGTTCTCTGAGGATCACCCAGAAACGCATTTCACCTGCTCTGTGTCTCTCTGGAAAAGAAAGCTGATTTGTTCCTCAGGATCGCTGCAGTGCTGCCGGGGGTGCCGCAGGCCGCACCTGGCACGTCCCCACCTCCCCTGTGCCCCACAGCTCTTCTCCAGACAATATCAACCACCCTGAGCCCCGCTCCAGCCAGGCCTCTGCCTCCTGCCTCAATGTAATTTTTTCCCCTTCAGTCAACCAACCCGAAATTGAGTTTGTGTATTAAAGCAAAATTTAATTTCTAGGCCATTACCCCAACGTGGTCTAGTTCCTGCATCTGCAAAACGAGCAATAGGCAAACAGACTGAGCAATTCATTTCCCTCCTAGACACGAATCTCAGTTATAAACAACAATAATGACATTCCGCAGAGGCTCGGAGCCCTTTCATTTTGAATCCCATGGAAAGTGTGTGAAGCTGGGGGACCCCGACGCAGCTGGCACACAGACCTGCTCTGCGTGCTCCTGCACGGCGCAACTCGTGTCCCTTGGACCTGCCCTCAGAGCCTCAGTGATGCAGCAAGTTTCCATTTATCTCTCACACTGGCTTTTCACAAGCCTCTGGGTTTTCCTTCTCCCCCTCTAGCAGAGTCTCCAGACAGCGAGCTCTATAAAATTCACAGTTTTGAGACCTGAGAGCTTGCAGCATCCAACTGCAACATCTGTAAAAAAAATCCCAGAAAAATCAAAAACTCCAACTCCCCCAAACAAACAAAAACCCCATACACTTCTCCCCTCCCCTCCCTCTCCCCCACTTTCCTTCAGTCACTCTACTCTTTTGAGAGCAAAAAGCTCAGAAGCAGTTTAAGCCACACAGTGACAGCAGCGTCCCCATTCATTCACAGGCTGCTCTGGCTGAGATTCCATTCCAGCCGGATCCCATCCGCACCCTTTTCCTGTCCGCGGGCGGAAATCCCACGGGAAATGCCCCAAAGGAAGCAAACCAGATGCCGCCACCCAGCCGGGAAGAGCTGGCGGCGGCGCTGGGCTCCTGCAGGGGCTCCTCACTGGGACCTCGCAGCCAGCACAGCTTCGGTGACAAACAGTTCCCATCGGAATCACCACAAGCCTTTTCCACTTCAATTTAAGAGGCTCCCCCAGTTCAGCACAGTCCAAAATGCTCCAGGACCATGCCAGGGCAGCCCTGGCTGAGGTGGGAGCAGACACAGAGCACACCGGGCTTTCCCACACACGTGGGCAATGGGGGACGTGGTGGCACCTCAGTGGTGCAGTGTCCCCTCCCCGGTCCTGGGCTCTGGGAGCAGCTGGTGTGGCACCAGGGCACATCTGGGACAGCCCACATCCCCTGTGAGCAAACATGCAAAGAAAGGGACCACTCAGAGGGGGAGGGAAAGGGGGACAGGGACACGATACTTAGGTTGGACATCAGGAAGTATTTTTTCACCCAGCAGGTGTTGAACAGGGGACAGGCCCCCCAGGGAAGTGGTCACGGCCCCAAGGCTGCCAGAGCTCAAAAAGCACTCGGACAATGCTTTCAGGCAGATGATGAGATTCTTGGGGTGTCCTGCCCAGGGCCAGGAACTGGACTCAGTGATCCTGATGGGTCCCTTCCAACTCAGCCTATTCTATGAGAGGGCTGGCAGCAGCACGGAAACGCGGGGAGTCACCCCGGCAGAGAGATGTGCCCTGCCCTCCCGGCACCCAGGGCACTTCGGGTTTGTTTGCTGGGGGAGGCAGCCAAGCCCACAGTGACATGGGGAGCAGTGAGGCTGCATGGCACCACGGAGCCGAGACTGCACGGAAAGGAGATAAAAAGTGGTCCAGCCTGACCCCTCCACCAGCCCCGGCTGCACCCCCATTTTTGTCACCCAGCCCCGTCCCCACACAGGAACCCACTCCTCTCCCTGCTGTGGTGACAGGCGCTGCTGGGGGCTGCCTTCCCCACAGCAGTGAGCTGGAAGCCCCAGTAAAAAGGGCAAGGGTGTCACCCCCCTGGCCACAGGACCCGCCTGGCCCCCGGGCAGGGGCCCAGAGCGGAGGCGGGGGGATGGACTGCCAGCAAGCACAATCGGCTGTTTCCTGAGCACACGGCATCCCTGGCAGCGCATGCGGAGGCGCAAAAGGGGCAATTCTGCCACCGGCCACGCTCCCCGGGCCAGGGCTGGGATGAAGACAGGGGAAGGGCAGATGCTGAAGCCACCGCATCCCGCTGATGCTGGCAGGGCCCCACCACTGGCACCCCAGAAGCCGGGGCTGCAGCATGCCCAGCTCTGCCCCACGTCCTCCCAAGGATGACACAGCCACGAGCTCGGGGCTCAGCACCGTGCTCCTCCCCGCACCCCTGCATGAGAGGCAGGACGGGGGCCGCTGGCACCAAGGTCCGACCCGATGTTTGCAGCACTGTGTAAGAACACCGGCAGGCGCCCAGGATCCGAGGGGCGAGACGCTCCCTGCACGCCGCTGGAGCCCGCCGCCCTCGCACAGCACAAGGCGCCTTTCAGAGCCGCACAGACACACCATTCTCCCGCTGCTGACCTCCTCGCCCTGGCATTTTTGGGATCCAGGCTGCACAGCAGCGAGCGATGGCGTTGGAAGCAGCAGCTTGAGGCCGGTCAGCAGCACCCCCACGTATGTGCTCGCTCATCGGAGCGGCCCCGCTCGTTCGCACAAGATGAAGGTACAGCCAGGCACTCATTAGGCTGCAACGCACACTCGCTTCCCAGGCAAAGAGCGCTGAAAACAAGGGGAAGCAGCGACACAGGCTCCAGCCGCCCCAAGGCTTTGTCCCTCCCCAGGAGGGAGCTCAGGGGAGCAGCCACAGACCCTCTGGCCCCAATGAGGGGAGCACCAGCCCCAGAGGGGTTCCGAGGCGAGGTGGGTTTGTTACAGAAGGTGTGTTTGTTACCGGCAGCAGCAACTCCTTCCAGAGGAGCAAAATAATCACAGTGCTCATCAGCCTCTTTTAGCGAACCAGCTGCGCAGCCTGCAGAGACAGTTCTGGTTCCAGCATCTCTGATGGGACAGCCACGGTCTCTCCAGGGACCAGCCTTCGGGATGCACCAACCCCCTAAAGCCAGGGGCTGACCCAAAGGCTAAAAGCCTCAGCACCCCCCTCCCCACTACAGAATCCCCAACCAACAGCTCAGAAACCCACAGAGAGCCCAGGGGAGTCGCAGTTTGGAAACACCTATCCATCCCTCAAGGGGATGCAGCAGGAGACAACATAATCCTGGCTTTAAAAGCAAGTAATTTATCAAACTCACACGGTCCCAGGGCTGATCCCACCCCACTCACACACATGCCCACACACCGACACACACCCCTGAGCCGTGCCTGTGCCTCGGAGGCCAGCGCAGCTCACCTGCTGCACGCTGTGCAAGGCAGGGATTTATCACCCACTGCAGCTCCGTTTCTTTTGCGAAGCAGCATTTCCAAACCAGGCAGGACGTGGGCTGCGCACGGGCACGGCCTCCCAGCCGCCATGGAAGGCTGCGCAGGGCACAGACCCAGCTCCGAGCGCAGCAGCCGGCACACCCAGGGCTCTGTAAGCACCTGCCTGAACCGAGACAGCTGCTGCTGTCGTTGGCATCAATTCATCCTTCCTCCTCGTATTCCAACTGCACTTACTGTCTTTTCCCAGGAGCATCCTCAGGGAACATCCCCTCGGTGCGAGAGCATCCCAGCACGGCTGCCTGGGCCAGCCTCCCTCCTTCCCTCCCTCCGTGCTGTGGCTGATTTTATTACCCCTTGGTCGGGGCACGAGCCAAGCACGGAGCCTCGAGGCCGCTCCTCGGCGGTGAAAGGCAGCAGCGGCAGCCTCAGCACAGAGCCCGCGGTGCCCGCGGGAGCGGCGGCAGCTCCGCCACAGCCCNTCAAGGAGCAGCTCCAGCCCACGCTCAGCGCCCCGCAGGCAGGCCGACAGGCAGCTTTGCCAGACGCTGCCCGACGATGCCCCCCTGCCACCCGGGAGCCAGCAGCGCCCCGCGCTCCGCCAGGCACCGCTGCCAGCTCCCACCCGGCTGCGGCAGCTCCTCCGGCAGAGCCGGTCTCCTTGAAGCCGCCTTCCGACAACAAAAGCTGAGCCGAAACCTCCGGGCTGGCTGGGGAGACCTGGGCGACAGCCAGGAAGGGCAGGAGCCATTAACGCCGGCGTGTCCGGGCTTGAGGGAATGACGGAGCAAGCAGAGCCATCTGCCCTCCCCAGAAACTCCGCACACCGCCGGCCAGAACGGCCCTTCACCGCGCTCCGGCCCTGCCAGCTGTGCTCCAGCCCTGCCAGCTGTGCACACAGGGGCAATAAACCTGCGGCTGAGATGTTTTTTGAGGCAAAACACGAAATTAAAGCGCGAGGGCGAGGTGTCACTCGGGCACGTTTCCCAGCAGCTCCACAGATCCTCGGTGCAAGCAAACACGCTCCGCTGCCGGCTCAGCAGTGGCAGCCCAAGGCGCGGGCAGCACCCCGGCAGTGCCTCCCGACCCCCGGGGCACCGGGGGGCAGCGCTG
>WEIT01029636.1:223209-257191 GCA_013389985.1 Dryoscopus gambensis | reverse complement strand
CCCCGTGGGACCGGGCAGTGCCTGTTCCCGGGGAGAGGGGACATCGTGTGCCCCCGTGGGACCGGGCAGAGGGGACAGGGCGTGCCCCTGTGGGACCGGGCAGTGGGGACATCGTGTGCCCCCTTAGGACCGGGCAGTGGGAACACCGTGTGCCCCGTGGGACCGGGCAGTGCCTGTTCCCGGGGAGAGGGGACATCGTGTGCCCCCGTGGGACCGGGCAGAGGGGACAGCGCGTGCCCCCGTGGGACCGGGCAGAGGGGACACTGTGTGCCCCCGTGGGACCGGGCAGTGCGGACACCGAGTGCCCCCGTGGGACCGGGCAGTGCCTGTTCCCGGGGAGAGGGGACATCGTGTGCCCCCGTGGGACCGGGCAGTGCCTGTTCCCGGGGAGAGGGGACATCGTGTGCCCCTGTGGGACCGGGCAGTGGGGACATCGTGTGCCCCCTTAGGACCGGGCAGTGGGAACACCGTGTGCCCCGTGGGACCGGGCAGTGCCTGTTCCCGGGGAGAGGGGACATCGTGTGCCCCCGTGGGACCGGGCAGAGGGGACAGCGCGTGCCCCCGTGGGACCGGGCAGTGCCCGTTCCCGGGCGGAGGGAGGCAGTGCATGTCCCTGTGGGATGTGGGGAGCCGTGCGCTCCCCTGGGATGGGTGGCACTGTGTGTCCGTGTGTTTATGGTGAGACTCGGTGCCTTGGCAGTGGATCTTTCAACACATTTATTTTATTTTTCAAAATGAAAAATGCATTAAATGGGGTTTTCACCACCTGGTTCAGCATCACGAAGGGGCGTCCCTGTGTTCTCCGTACAGCAAACCAGCCCTGGGTGAGGCTGGGTTGTTACCTGCAAAATGCACTTATATATGTACCCACAGCAATAACATCAAAGAGAAACATGGGAGGGGGAACCCAGAACTGTAATTTATTCCTTGGTAATATGGGGACATGTGGCACAGGTAATTTATATTTGAAGGCCGCCCAGAGTGTAAAATGAGCCATCTTTTAAAAATAAACATGAGGGAAAATACATCCAGGCTCCTGGTGCCTCTTAAGGTGAGGCCGGGCAGCTGCTGGAGGAGGAGCTGTGTGCCGGGACCAGCAGCCGTCCCCTCTGCCCTGGGCACCCTCGTCACTGCACTCACACACAGACACGCTCAGGTCCGGGCAGACACTGAGCACGCGGCAGCTGTCCTGCCCTGGCTCTCCTGTGAGACAGGACAGATGCGAGGCTGCTGAGCAGCCAAAGCTGCCACCACCACCACGGCCAGCCTGGTTCTCACGTGGTTCTCTGCGCAGAGGGATCACAAATGCGTGCTCCCAGCAGGGTCTGACAGCAGGAGAGTTAATATGCACCACGCTGTTTGCGTTAAACCCCATCTCTGGTTTTCTGTCAGTGAAAGCACAGCCCAGGCAGCCGTGGCCAAATCACAGAATCTAGAGCTGTCCTGGGACCAGCCTTTGTCTCTGCATTTGTGCAGAGCGATGTGAGGTGGGTGAACAGCCAGACCAGAGCCCCATCCTCTGACCTTTGGACACGCAGGAAATTAAAGCCACTTTTCCAAATCCAGTAGCCCAGAGCAGGTAGCCAGGGGCGGGTTCAGGCTCTGAGCAGAGCCAGAGCAGGTGGCTGGGCAGCAGCAGAGATAGGCAGCCCCCAGGCACGGCACGTCAGGCTGCAGGGAGCTGAGGCCACTGACAGTGGGCAGATGGCTGGAGGTCACAGCAAAGTCCCAGCACCAAGGGGCTCTGGGTGGCAGCCTGACCGCCCAGCACTCGCCGCAGTGCTGGGCCACAGATACCAGAGGCAGCTCAGCCCTGACCTCAGGGAGCCTCAGCCTTGCTGCCACAGCAGCCAGGGACACACAGCCCGGATGGTGGCACGGCACAGCGATGGCAGCTCCGCAGTGTGACCACGGCCCTCCAGCTGCCAGCTCCAGTGCCAGCCTCAGCGCAGGGAGAGCAGGGCCAGCGAGCACGGGGGCTGGAGCAGCCGCTGGGGTGGCACAGCGGAGATCAGCCCCAGTGCCTCCTCTGCCCTCTGGGAACCAGCTCGTGGGGCTGGAGCATCAGCCCCAGTGCCTCCTCTGCCCTCCGGGGTCCGGCTGTGGTTGGCACTCCCGAGCCGGGGGCTGTGGTGGACGTGCGCAGCCGTGGCTCCAGCTGCCAAACAGAGCCAGTGCCAAGGCCCGGGGTGGGCTGGCACCCACCCGACCACAGCTCAGAGACACAGTGTATTTAAGTCCCTCAATCAGTTTTCCTCATGGATCGCTGCAGATGCCAGCCTCCCTCGAGGCATGATGGGTGCCGGATTAGCTGGGATCCTGCATTAATCGGCAGAGGTGTCAGAGGTGACCTTGGGCAAATATTTACGATTACTGTGGCGGCGTGTCTGTGCGTGTACTCAAAACACAGAAGGGGTAGGGTTCAAATGGCACTTTAATGAGCTGCAGGAGGGTAGAGCTCCTCACATTGATGTGCCCAGCAGTCCAGGGTGGGGAGATGACCTGCCCACAAAAGTGTGTTGGTGTTGGAGTGGCAAGTGCTCAGCAGCCCTGCTAGGACCTGTGCGTTTTGAGTAGGGAGCATCTCGGTTTCTGCATCACACGGCTATGAGCGTGTTGCTTGGACTTCAGGGAATTGTGATTTTCCTGCCCAAGGCTGGTCTGCGCTCACATCCACGCTGCACAGACAGGATTGGAAACACTCGAGTGGTGCCGCGTGCCTGGGATGCCGACTGAATAAATAACGCGAGGTTATAAAGCAGGATTCCCCCTCGAAAATTTGTTCTTCCAGTGGAAAGCACAGAGGAAAAACATGCTTTTAAGTTCTGCATCCCTCTTCCCACTCCTGAAGAGCAGGCAGGCAGTGTGGAGATGAGCAGGGATGGATGAATTCCCCCAGAAGAGCTTATTCTCGATTCTTTTCTACATTTTGATGATTTCATTCCTCCAGCTCTCATTAGCACCTCCTTTATCCCCAGTTCTTCCCCAAAGGCATTCTGCTCTCGCTCCCTGCTGCTGCCGAGGGAGCAGCAGAGCGGGGATAGAAGCGGATGCTGTGCACCACCTCATGTTGAGGCCTGGAATTTCAGAGCCTGATCCCAGCTCTGGCTCTCTCCCATGGCGAGGGAGGTGGAGTCCTCACCTGCCCCAGAATTTACTCTGCTGGGTAAGAACGATGCCTTATCCTCACACAAGGACTCAGTGGAAGTGTCCTGTAAGGCCCCATGGTCTGACAAACCTGCTGAAGCCCCAGCAGCCAGATGAGCTGTCCCACGGGCTCTGAGGGCTGAGTTCTGAAGAGGAAGGTCTGTTCTCCCAAGTGCATCCCTCTTCCGCTCTCAAACCAACCCCAGATGCTCTCCCAGTCCAGCCTGGCTCTTGCAGAAGGGTCACAGGATTTTGTGTCACCCTGTTTGCTCCGCCTCCCCTCCCCAGGACCCTCAAGAGGGAAAGGAGGCAGGTTTGACAGGTGAGAACCATCCCGCCAGGCTTCCAGCCATCTGCACGTCTCTGTGCTGCCCATGCCGTCGGCACTCGCCGTGCCGGAGCGCGGCACAGATTTGCTCACCAGGTCCTGTTGTGCCACGCGAAGCACCCTGGGTGCCCCAGGCCAGGCACGCGGAGCGGGGACACGCTGCCTGCACTTTTCCCTGCCGTCCTTGGGCTGCGGGTCCCCGCTCTCACATGGTCCTGTTGGAACAATATTCACGATGCTTGCGGAGCCCAGGGGTCAGTTTCGGGCTCCAGAGGAAGCACACATCTGTGATTCTGCATTCCCACAACAAAGCCAGCTCTGGCGGCCTGAGCTGCACCTGTACCAGCCCCTGGATGGGAAAGGGGCCCCAGCCCATCCAGCCTTGCACCCAAGGACACGATTTTGACCCCTAAACAATCAATTCATTGGGAAATAAAACAAGAAGGAAGCACAGAAGTTACTCCCAAGGTCACGCACTGCAGAAGGCAGCACCTCCCTCAGTGGGACTTGCACTGCAAGGAGCAGGGCAGCACTGATGGAGTGCCCCCCATGAACTTGATTTCAGGCTGTGTCAGGCTTATAACCAGAAAAAAGCAATATGCTCACTCCAGAGCACTTAAAATTTCCTCAGCAGTCATCATCTGCACTCAAAGGACATCAAAGACTTTCTGAAAAGGAAAGATGTGCTCTCCCAGCTTATATATTCCCCCACCCCCTTGCCTGCAGCACGCAGCAAGTGATTCCTCCTCCCTGTTCACGCCTCCTCAGCTGGAAGGTGAGAGAAAAAATTAATGCTGAGCTTGAGGGAATTTAAGGAGAGACAAATGACAGCAGATCCTCCCTTGGGGTTCACAGTAGCACCCCTGGGTAGGAGCAAGTGCTGGGCAGGGAACTGGGGAGGCAGGACCGAGGTTTGCCAGGGCAGGATCCCTGTTTTGGGTAAGCAGGAGCCCATCCCTACGTGTGGGGCACATGAGGCTGTCCTGGGCCCGCTGCCCACTCTCAGTAAACAACCCTTGTTCCCAAACAGCGCTGTCTTTGTTACTGAGGCAGAGGAGGGAGCAAAAGGCACGCTGAGGGCATTGACTAAATCAGGTTGTGAAATCAGAGGCTGCGTGGACTCGGACATCACTCAGACATCACTCGGACATCACCGAGGGCTGGCTGCCCACAGTCTCTCCCCGGAGCCAGCGCAGGCAGAGCCGCCAGGGCTCAGGTGTGGGGATGAGCGAGACTGCAGCGGGTGAAGCCCAGATGTTTATCTGGGCAGTGGGAATGGTGAAGCCCAGATGTTTATCTGGGCAGTGGGAGCAGGCAGGCCTCCTGGGAGGCGGCTAACCTTAGGAACAGGCACCGTGTCTGTCTTACGGCTGAAACCCAGGGAGAGAGCCGGACACGGCCCTGGGATGGGAGTCGGTCCCTCTCCAGCAGGGAGCGAGGCCAAGAGCTTCCAGGCAGCCCGGAGAGCGGAGCCTGCCCCACTGTGTCCTGCTGTGGCAAGCCAGTCAGATGAGGCTGGGGCAGGCCATGCAGAATAGAACAAAATGCAAATCAGAGCAGGAGAAGCTCATCTCAAAAATAACATGATGTGCTGCTGTTCAGTGAGAGGCGGCTGGGAGAGCAACTGATGCTGAAAGAGCTGCGAGCACAGCAGGCGAGGCTGCGTGAGGTGACAGGGACAGTGATGGATGTGGCTGAGCCTGCAGGGAGAAGACCCCACCCGTGAGTTATGGGTTGTCAACCCTCAGGTCCGCATGCCAGGTCCAAGTGGAGCCTCCCTGAGCTCCAGCCCCTTCCTATCCACACCCCTCCCCCCCAGCCGTGTGAGCCCCCGGTGTCAGGAGAGGAATTCCCTGTGGAACAGGCACCTGGCCCAGCAGGTCCAACGGGGTGCCCTGCCTGCTGCGCTGCTCCTCCCTTGGCAGGTGTGGGGCTCGAGAGCAGAGCGGTGTGTGCTGGCTCCAAATTAAAGTGATGTTCAGGCTTGATGGGAAATTAAAGTCTGGAGGAGGAAGAGGAGGAGGTGGAGGATGAAGCCGTGCACAGATGCACACATACACTGACCATCTTGCCCCCTCCATTGCTGCTGGGGCTGGTGAAGCAGAGGGACATCCCATATGGGAGCTAAAACTATGCAGAGAAGCTGAAAAGCTGTGGTGAGACTTCACAATTTCATCTGCTTGCCGTAGCAGAGGCCGTGGTGACACCAGCCCAGCCCACAGAAACCTGCGTGGGGAGCTGGGGCTGGGTGGGAAAAGCTCCTTTCACCTCCCACAGGTCTGGCACAAGAGCGGAGCTGGGAGTCTCACCCAGCAGTTCAGAGGGGAAACACAATTCCCTCGGCTCGTTAGGAGGGCGATTAGTTACTCACAGCATTTACTGAGGGCTGTGGTGGGATCTGCACGGCCAGCTTTGAGCGCCCGTTCAGACGGCCACGGAGCCGAGCTGATCTGTGCGGGGAGCCGCCCGGCCACCCCGGCCGCCCCACGCCCTGGGCATGGTCCCTCAGCCGACATGGCAAAACAAAAATATTTTTAATTTGGATGGAGATAAAAGGTAAAAACTTCACATCTAAGAGCTCTGAAGTGTTGTGTTGGAGGTGGTTTATCTCCTTGTTTTCCAGAGAGGCTCCTGCTAGACCAACCCACCGTGCAGCTATCCGAGGATCTCGGTCTTCAGACGGCACCAAATTCCTGCAGAGCAGGGAAGTCTCACTTATTTTTTTATTTTTAAAGCTCCAGTTCCTGGAGCAATGGCAGGATTTTCATACCTCACCATCTACTTAAAGTACGGCAAGTTCCTTGCCTTCCCAGCAGCTCACAGGCACAAGGAGAATGTCAGTATAAGGTTTTAAGGAGATCTGAGGGTGGTTTGATGGAAGCAGACTTCCCAGCACTGTCCTCTCATGCTGGTCACATCCCGAGGTTTGTGGAGCTGCTTTGCTGCTGCTGGAAAAGTTGGTCTCACTCTCACACAGCTCATTATTGCAACTGCAGCTCTCAGGGAGCGGGGAAATGTGCTCCTTCGCAGGCACATCCATCCTAATGGCTTCTGCCTCGCTGCCAGGGATAAATCACCACAAATCAGGGCTACAAGGACTTCTGGAGAGCCCTTCTGCTCCAGGTGTTTCACCCTGTCAGCGAAGGAGCCCTCTGAGACACCCATCAGCCAGCTGAGAGCCGTGTTTGGGGAGCGCATTGCTGGCTCAACAGAGGGAGGAAAAAATCTATTTCAATTCATTTTCATGCCGGGTAGAGCGTTTGGAACCGCACTGCCGGGCACCCAGGGAGGACCTGGGTCAGTCCTCGGAGGCGCTGCAGTGCACTGGGTGAGTTTTTGCAGCTTCATAGCCACTCACAAAGGTTTACAGGTTTGAAAAAAGTATTTCCACCAGCTCAGGAGGGCAGGAGAGCTGGCTCAGTGCACGGGATGTTGCTTTCCTGGGGGGATGTTGCTGCAGAGCCCAGGGGTCACCTTAGTGGGACCTTGTCAGAAGAGGGAACCCAACGCAGTGCTGAGCACGGCAGGGATGGGCAGAGGAGCCCCTTTCTGCACAGTGGATATTTGCAAGGGAAGGTCTGGCCGAAGGTGGCCTCGCCTGTTCCGGTGTCCCCGGTGGGATGAGCCCCCGCAGGGGCATTCCCTGTGCCCCAGAGCAGCGGGGATGCACTCGGGCACCCGCAGAGCAGCGCTGCCCAGCCCTGGGTGCTGCCTGCCCCAGAGCCAGCCTTGGCTGGGCTCCCACCCGGTGCTTCTGTTATCTCTGGCTGCGATCGGGCGCTGCCGAGCCCTTTTTGGGGGAGAGGCAGCTCTCCTGGCTTCGACCCACGGCAGGAGCCAGGCTGGGAACCAGGCAGGGCGAGGGCAGATGTGGGGCTCTGCAGGGCAGCTCCCTGCCAGCCCCTGGCCACTGACCCAGGCCATGGTGCCCGCCCAGCCCACTCGGACCGAATGGGGCAGCTGCCACCACACCCCCCCTGCAAGGCCGGCACGACGGCCGCTGTCCCTGCGCCGGCCCTGGCTCTCCCTGCACACAGAGCACAGGCCCTGGCTCTCCCTGCACACAGAGCACAGGCTCTCCATGCACACAGAGCACAGGGCGCACAGAGCACAGGCCCTGGCTCTCCCTGCACACAGAGCACAGGCTCGCTGCCCTGCTCCTCAGGAACCCACAGCTGGAGCTTTCTAGAGGCCTCCTGGGGCACAGAACCCCCCGGCCAGGACATCAGCGACAGCCCCACGCTACCGCCGGCAGTGAAAGTCCTCCCACTGACTCATTCCCACAGGCACAGACAGATTTGAGCCCTTCCAAACTTAGCGAGATTCATGGAGGGTTTTCCAAAAATCATTCATCAAAACTTCTGCGGATAATTACGAGTTTGTTGCTCATTTATTAGCGCCAGGCTGTAATTACTCGATATCCAGATGATTTGCTACACAGATCATGTGGTGCTGAGTAGGTCAGATGAGTACAAGGCTCAGATTAGGATTTTTAAGTGTGTTTTCCCAGGAAAGTCTGCAGTGCATCCCTAAAGGCTGCTGTGTTGTCATCAGCACATCTGTGGGAAGGCAGAGGCAGACACGGGGACTTTGGGATAAACGTGGATAAGCCTTTATAGATAATTTTCTCCGTTTTGTCCAGCTGTAGCAATGTGGGTGCAGGGACTTTGCTTTGTGTTTTCCAGGTGTGTGACACATGCATCCCTGTGACAGTCCTCCTGTCCCCAGCCAGTGCCTTTTCAGTGCATTTGGCTGCTCAGTGGCCGTGCGACAGAACTCGGCCAGAGCTCTGCCCTGGTGACCCTGTGGTGACCCCATCTCCAGCCACGGTTCTGCCCCCCATGCTTGGGACCAGCCCTGCTGCCAAGGCTGCCAGCCCTGGCTGGGACCGTGCCACTGGGGTGTGCTCCCTGTTGGAGGGGAGAAGGCTGCCGTGGTGCTGGAACTCCCGGGAGCACGGGGAGCAGATCCTTTTGGCAACAGCTGCCCTTCCTGGCTGCCACTGGACACTGTGGCTGCTGTAAAGAGCCTGTCTTGTGGCCCCGCACAGCAGAGGCAGAGCAGGAGCTGTCTCTCCAGCTCAGGCGGGGACGCTGAGGCCCCAGGAGCTGCCAGGGCTTTCAGGAGCTCCCTTAGGGCAGGTGAAGCTCAGCTGGTGCTGCTGCTTTGTATCGGGGCCGGAGCCAACGTGGGCAGAGCCCAGGCAGCCCTGGGCAGGACGCTCCATGTGAGAGCTATACAGGATCCCCCCTCGCTGTGGGGACGGGCAGTGCCACCTGCTCGGTGAGCCCCGAGTGCCTCTGCTCGGCTTGGGCTGGGCTGGGCAGCGCAATCTGTGCCAGCACTGGGCAGGAGAGGGGCATCCTCACATGCACTGAATCACCTGCAGCATCCAGGGAGCTCTGGGCTGCCTTTGAAGCACTGGTTCACCTCTTTTTTCAGCACCCAGTGGGGGAGTGGGACATCCCACATATCCCAGACCAAAGGTGGTTTGAGGGGAACCAAGGTGGGATCACTGCCCAGCTTTGTGTGGGGCAAGTCAGGATGAGCTCCAGCACCTCCCAGCCCCGAAACTGGCCTCGGTCTGCAGCCCACAGGAGTTTCGCTGCTGGAAACCACCCTCACGGCCGGCCACAGCCGCCCCGGCACCTCCGATCCCCGGCACAGTCTGGTGCCTCCGCAGCGAGTCCTGTCCCTCCCCCCCCTTCCCGGCCCTGTGTGTGAGGGGCGTGTGGGGCTCAGAGGGTCTCCAGCAGCCCTACCCCATGAACAGCAGCGGCTCCTCCTTGCCCCCGGCTGGGCCATGTCAGATGTGGCCCCCTGAAGGGCACATTAACCCCTGGGAATGGTGCCAGGCACTGAGCGAACCACACACCCCAGTGCAGGAGTTAAGTTCAGTGTCTGCGGCTCCATCAGGGCTCATCACTCTGCTCTCCACAGCATCTTCCTCCTTCTCCTGCTGCCCTCTGGGCAGAGGATGCCCCACAGCCTGTTCCAGAGGCAGCACATGCGGCCACACGCTGTTTCCTCCTGCTTGTGCAGGTGCCTGGCCAGGAGCTGTGGTCCCGTTTGGATGACTTGCCTCCAGCAGTTAAAATCCTTTGGCCAAAATCCTCAACTCCTGGAGGGCAGCTGTGAGATTCCCTGAGGAGCCCCAGCACGGGCAGGAACAGGGAGCAACGCCACAAGACCAGCTGTGGGCAACAGGAACCCGTGTGTTCGACAGCTCGGAGGAATCAGCTCGGTCACCTGGAAAAGGGGACCGGGAGAGCAGAGCACCTCCCACAGCTGCTGGATGGGGTCCCCGAGTGCAGCTCCTCTGCCTGTGGATAGCAAGGAATGTCCCCACTCCTCACCCCGGTGCTCACACCATACTGGCTGCATGTGGTGGAGGGGTCCCTGCTGTGGGACCCCTCTCCAAAATGGTGAGAACGATGCCAAGACCTCTTTGGAATTACATTTTGAAGCTACCCAAAATACATGGAAAGATGATATCCTTCCCCATGGCAGCTCCCAGGGAGACACATCTGGTTCTGTCCTGACGGCAGACAGGGATGCTGCCTCCCCCAGGGCCGAGAGCCCTGCACGGGCCCTACAGCCCAGAGCAGGGCTGGGGCGTTCCAGGACCCTCTCTGGGGGTTTTACTGCAACTTAGAAATGAACGAAACCGGACCAACACCAAAGGTGCGGGAACACTCACCCAGCAGGAGGCTTTAGGGACCTCTGGGGTGAAATATGAGGCATGAATCGCCACTGGCTCTTCCCACGCCAGTTCTGTTCAGCCTTTGGGCCCAGCAGACTGTGGGCATCTCCTGCCAGTACCACCAAACCTCACGTGAGGTCCTGGCTTCACGAGGGGTTGAGGCAGAGGTCCCTGCTGTGGCAAAGAAACTTCAACTATTTCTCTTTTGGGTACATCTTCCATTTGTAATTGCATTATTGTTATTTGTCACACCCAGTGGCTGCTGCCTTGCAGAGGGAAATTCTCCGATGCTCTTCCGGGCATGTTTCACAGGGTTGGGGCATTTTGCTTTCAGTTTTCCATCCAAATTTCTGGTTTTAGACAAGAACCAGCAGGCTGCCTGGCTGACAGTGCCCGAGATGAGCAACCACAGGCTTTCACTCCCTGCTCCCAGTGCTCGAACACTGCCCCAGAGCAGGGCGCCGGGAGCGACGTGAGCTCCCTCCCTGCCGCTGGACACCAGGTCAATGCTGCCACACAGGTGATTAAGTCACGGGCCACTTGCTTGCTAATGAGCTTGCTTGTGGTGCAGCGAGTGCTCTGGGACCCAGGCAGCTGCTCAGTGTGCCAGATGCTGCTCTGCTGGTCCTCACGGGTCTGTTCTGTGCCCACACCCCGTGCGTGCAGCGTGGGACTGTTGGGTCTGTGCCATACCCGTGTCCCACGGTGTAAAAAGGCTCTAAGCTGATCTCTGCAAGTTTTCCGACACCTTTTGATCAAAACGCTGTTTTAGGCCAACGCACCCCTGCAAGGAAATCCAGAAGGGGCATGAAATCAGCCCTCTGGCAATTTGGAGAGCTGGCGAAGCACATCCCACAACCCATCGCAAGGGGAAGGCAGGAGCAGGACGAGGTTTGTGACTTTGTGTCAGCCCAGGTGTGCTGGGATGGCAGAGACCTGCCCTTCTCCCCTGGCCACGCCGGGTGCGTTCCGTGGGGCACAGACTCGGTCGGGTTCCATCCCTGGCACAGACACACAGGTCAGGGTTAACACCACTGAGAAGAGAAATCCTTTACCTGTCCCGGTGCACAGCTGGGGAAAAGATGGGTCAGAGCTGGGGGTCTGCACGGCCCCCGTGGGTCCCGCTGGGTCCCGGCGATGTCCTGCTGCGTCTGTCAGGTCTCGAGTGCCAGAATACAGAGGTGTCTGGGCTGACAGCTCAGGCAGAGACAGGAAGCTGTCAAAAAGTGAAGCGGGAGGATTTCCAGCTCGACTGGTCGCCTCGGGGAATCTTCCATTAGCGGCTTTAAAAGACACGTGTCAATGGTTCTTTCCCCGTCTCTTTATTTTCCTCTCCTTTCTTTGGAAAGAACTGAAACATTCCGGGATTAAAA
The DNA here is from genome assembly GCA_013389985.1 of Dryoscopus gambensis. Taxonomy (NCBI): domain Eukaryota; kingdom Metazoa; phylum Chordata; class Aves; order Passeriformes; family Malaconotidae; genus Dryoscopus; species Dryoscopus gambensis. The sequence goes on along the minus strand of WEIT01029636.1, from coordinate 245,640 downwards.
TCCCTGCAAAGATCCCTTTCCTCTCTGCAGCTTTAAAGCTGATCTCTCTGTGCAAAGTCCTCCCTGCATCACACATGGAGCCTAACCTAAATTTTGGTAGAATCATATTTATGGCTCCTAATTAGGGGCAGAGCCATTGCAGAGAAGAAGAAAGAGCAGACTCAGGTCAGAAGTTGGTGTCCTGGGGATGTGAACAGTGGGACACACAGTATTCACACCAGACATGGATGGCCGGGACGAGACCCTCAGAAATCCTTTGTGCCATGGGCAGCCCATCCCTTCCAGACCTGGAGCACAAGCCTTCAGGAATTGTCATCACCTTTCTGGTGCTGCAAACTCCAGGATTTGGGGTCTGAGGAGTTAATTCGAGGCATTTTTCGTCTGCAGCTCGAGTGCACAGTCTGTGTCCCCAGCGCTGATCCAGGCACACATGGATCCGTGCCAGCAGGCAGGACCAGCACAGGCCGCTGGCAGGGCTGGACCGGCCCTGGTGCTGCCAAAGCTCCCTGTGGTCCCATCACTCAGCTGGCCATGGGGTTTAACACACCCTGCCCGGTGTCCCAATGCTGCTGCAGGTGTGACACCACCCGTCTGCCAGGGCTGGTGTGCCTGGGGGCAGAGGGTTCCCCAAAGCAATGCCTTGGGGCTTGGAGCTCAAGCAGTAGAGCTGTCTGACCCACAGAGAGACCTCAAAGGGCAGGAGAAGACAGGCAGGTACTGCTGAGGGGCCGCACAGCCCAGCACAGAGCTGGCAGTGCATCGGCTGCACCCAGCCTCTGCCGATGCCGTTTTATCCCAGTGCATCCCTAATTCCGGGCTGCGTGTATCTGTGGACAGAGGGTAAGTTGGTTTTTTAATAAATGTGGAATTCTAGCTCTTGCTGCAGTGCTTTGTCAGGGACTGTGTGATTTCATGTATCTGGGTCAGGCTTATTCCTTCTTCAGTAGCAAATTCCAGGGAGCTGAGAGTGCTGCCCTTCCCCGGCATCCAGCCTGGCCTCATCGCCAGCTCCTTCCAGGACGATTCACTGGGACAGAACTCTCCGTGGAGCAGTTCTCTCCCAAAGAGGGACTCACAGTGGGAATTTCTCCCAGCACACCTAAGCTCAAACCTTGAGCCCGAGGCAAAGCAGCTCAGCAGGGACTGAACACACCCGTGCATCCCCCGGCACGCCGGGCTCCGCTGGACTGCTCTGCCCCAACGGGGAGGTGCTACTGAGGAACCAACAGGTCTCAGTTCTCCTCTGAGGTCTTTGCCAACTTGAACTGCATGCTCACAGCAAGGCAAGACCAACCCCCCCATCTGGGGCACTGTGAGGTGGGGGATGCCCAGGGTGGGCAGCTGCAGACCCCTGCTGGGCTCAGCCTGTGCACGGGAGCAGTGGGAAGCTGGGATGCAATAACCCAGTACCCTCATCAACATGCTGCTCCTTTCACCGGCTCATGCAGCTTGTTCTGGGGGAGCTAAAAATAGAGCAGTGAGCAGCTTTTGATAGCACCAAGAAATTAAACCAAAATGCTGGGTTTTGTTTCCATTGAAAAGCATTTTCAAATGTCCTCGTGGCTGTGTCGAAAACGGTAGATAATGATTGGGCCTCAACAGAAAAGTTTGAACCCTCAAGGAAGATGTGTGGGGCAGGTGGGGCAGGCTGAAGCCCTCTATGGGGCAGCTGGGGCAGGTGGCTTAAGCCCTCATGAGTGTCTTGGCCCGTGGAATTGCCCATGAGCTGCTCACCCCAGTGCTCTGGGTAATGCTCGGCTGCCAGGGATTCCTTAGCAAAATCTCTGCAAACAATGCAAAAGCAGCGCCAGGACCTCACACTTTCACACAAAGCAGAGGTAGGTGCTCAGGAGCTGTGGGGCGGCCTCCAAGGCTGCCCCACATCCATCTGGCAGCGGCTGGGATCCAAAGCCGTGCTGCTGACACGTGACTCAGGAGTGGCCGTGGTCATGTTGTGCATTTTATTCTGTTTTATTTAAAACTCCTCACCCTGTGCGTGCTGAGGCTGGAGCTGGCAGCTTTGGTCGGACTCACCATGCAGCTGGTGAAAAACCCCTCCCAGGTATCACCGAATCCCAGAATGGCTTGGGTGGGAAGGGACCCTAAAGCCCAGCCCATCCCACCCCTGCCATGGGCAGGGTCACCTTCCACTGCCCCAGGCTGCTCCAGCCCCGTCCAGCCCGGCCTTGGGCACTGCCAGGGACCCAGGGGCAGCACAGCTGCTCTGACAGGCAGATGTGCCTCATGTCCCCAGCTCGCTCGCTTATCTCCTTCTGTGAAACATTTGTAAAAGCAGGTTTTCCCACTTCAGAGAGGATTTCCCACTTCAGAAAGCCACACCAGCTCACCATGTGGGGTGACGGCAGGCATGCATCACCTCAGCCATTTGTCGCACTTTTGGTCACACCTCCCTGGTGTGAGAAATCCCCAAGGAAAGCTCTTCGGCCGGGATGGAGTCCTGCTGCCCCTCCCCGCACTGCACTGGGGTCTTGGTCAGAAGTGGTGGTGCAGGGGCCGTGTCAGGCGCTGGCCTGAGGCCCCGGGATGGGACCAGGGGCCACCACCGCGGCCAGCGCTGTGCAGGCCGCGCCCTCAGCAGCGCTGAGGCAGCACGATGCGCTCCGAATAACTGAGAATAATGAGGGAAATTCTGCAAATCAAAGCACTTCTTTCTGATAACCTGCAGACAGAATCGCTGCCTGAATTCATCAAACAAATCACCGGTCCTGATGCGCTTCCTCAGCTCTGATGCTCTTACTGAACCTGTTCAAAACTGGTTCAGAGAGACTTCCCTCTCTCAAACGTGGGTGCAATGGTGCCACAGGCGCCTCCTGCTTGGGGGTGGCTTTCCAGGGCACACTCAGTGCCCGTCTCAGTGCTCACTGTGGCAAGAGCGACACATTCCTCTGCTCCTGTGCATCCTGGCCCCTCTCTGCAGCTTGTTCTCACTGTACTGATGCTCTGTCACAAGGCTCCAGCTCATGCGGATCCTCAGCTTGATCTGACAGCGACCCTTCTTTCCAGTCCTCAGCATTCCCACTGCTCCCATCCTGTGCACCCAAGTCAGTTTAATTTAGAAGACAACCCTGGAGGTAGGTCCCAGCACCAGGAGGAGCTGCTGTGTTCCCCAGTGCCAGTGAGCCCTCCGGGGTGCTGTGTGACAGGGGTTATCGACATGACAGAGCTGGTCGATGCAGCTGCCACACAGAAGTACAGATTTAAAAGTTGAAAAGCCTCAGGGTCTTAGGAAAAGAGTTAAAAAAAAAAAAAAGAACATTCATACAAAATAATTCTCCAACTTTCACATCATGCCCCTGGCCTCCCCAGCCCCGGGCAGCTCTGTTCTGCACCATGAACTAACAGCTCAACATTTTTCTGCTGAAGCTGAAACAGTCTGGAGCCAGAGAATCGTCAGAAACACGTTTGAAGCAGCGCGTGTCCAGCTCCTCATCTCCCGCACCGCTGTTGGTTATGAAACATTTCCAGCCGCCCGCTCTGCTCTGCCAGGCGCTGCTCCCAGCCCTGCGCTGGGGCCGTGCCTGCCCGGGGGCTCCACGCTGGCACTCGGCAGATTGTCCCCACATTATCGGCCCTGACACCTGCCCACGGCCACAGCGGCCTGGGACGTGCCACCGTTTGACCCAGCTCTAAGGCACAGACCAAGCCAGAGTCCTGCTGAGTCACACGGGGCCAGGGAGGGCTGTGGCTTTGGGGACCAGGCACAACCAGGCTCCAAACCAGGCTCCTGTGAGGAAGGCAATCTCCAAAACTTGGCCACCCCGGCTACACCAGGAGGGAATAGGGCCACTGGAATAGGGTCTTGGAGCCTCTGTCAGCGAAAGGGGCAGAGGAGAGAAAAACAGAAAGGGAAGTTTCCAGTTTTTAGTTTTTTTCCCCCAAATTTTGCCCATTCACTCTGGGCATATGGCCAGAAAGCAATAAAAATCTGTTCTGTTTAGAAACAGCTTAGAAACATATAAATAACAGCAGTTTGGGGTGGCGAGAGCTGCAAGTACAGGGAGTTGTAAGTTCTTGAGTTTATTAACATCTGAAGGGGATAACGAGAGGTTTATAACATCTAATTGAATTAAACACTCCAGTTTGGGGATGTAAAATTTGCCATCATGAGCCATAATTATATACCTTCCTGGCACTGTTGCTGTTTCTCTACGAGCAAAAAAACGACAAGGAGGTGGGGTCTTAATTGATGTAATAAATGAATTTGTGCCCATTGCTCAGTGATTTGTAGGTCTGGGGAGGGGAGCTGTGACCTGTGGGCTGGCAGGGCAAACACAACCCTCTCCTGGGCCCGGGGCTTAGCTTGGGCAGGGTGTGCAGGGAGAGAGGGGGCTTCCCCAGCACCCCTGATCCCCGTCCCCTTGGGCCGGCAGGGAAACTGCCTTCAGGGCTCAGGCCCGGCTAGCCGTGGCCACCTCTCTTGTGCTAATTGGAGAAAGATCTAATTTTTAGCCAGGCCAGGGAAAAAGGTGCTCACTAGTGGGTTGCGAATGTTTCAAGGCCTTGGAAGCCCTTACTGGAGTGTGGGAGGGCAGCGCAGCCCCGGGAGAGGGGNATCGTCAGAAACACGTTTGAAGCAGCGCGTGTCCAGCTCCTCATCTCCCGCACCGCTGTTGGTTATGAAACATTTCCAGCCGCCCGCTCTGCTCTGCCAGGCGCTGCTCCCAGCCCTGCGCTGGGGCCGTGCCTGCCCGGGGGCTCCACGCTGGCACTCGGCAGATTGTCCCCACGTTATCGGCCCTGACACCTGCCCACGGCCACAGCGGCCTGGGACGTGCCACCGTTTGACCCAGCTCTAAGGCACAGACCAAGCCAGAGTCTTGCTGAGTCACACGGGGCCAGGGAGGGCTGTGGCTTTGGGGACCAGGCACAACCAGGCTCCAAACCAGGCTCCTGTGAGGAAGGCAATCTCCAAAACATGGCCACCCCGGCTACACCAGGAGGGAATAGGGCCACTGGAATAGGGTCTTGGAGCCTCTGTCAGCGAAAGGGGCAGAGGAGAGAAAAACAGAAAGGGAAGTTTCCAGTTTTTAGTTTTTTTCCCCCAAATTTTGCCCATTCACTCTGGGCATATGGCCAGAAAGCAATAAAAATCTGTTCTGTTTAGAAACAGCTTAGAAACATATAAATAACAGCAGTTTGGGGTGGCGAGAGCTGCAAGTACAGGGAGTTGTAAGTTCTTGAGTTTATTAACATCTGAAGGGGATAACGAGAGCTTTATAACATCTAATTGAATTAAACACTCCAGTTCGGGGATGTAAAATTTGCCATCATGAGCCATAATTATATACCTTCCTGGCACTGTTGTTGTTTCTCTATGAACTAAAAAACCATGAGGAGGTGGGGTCTTAATTGATGTAATAAATGAATTTGTGCCCATTGCTCAGTGATTTGTAGGTCTGGGGAGGGGAGCTGTGACCTGTGGGCTGGCAGGGCAAACACAACCCTCTCCTGGGCCCGGGGCTGCTTGGGCAGGGTGTGCAGGGAGAGAGGGGGCTTCCCCAGCACCCCTGATCCCCGTCCCCTTGGGCCGGCAGGGAAACTGCCTTCAGGGCTCAGGCCCGGCTAGCCGTGGCCACCTCTCTTGTGCTAATTGGAGAAAGATCTAATTTTTAGCCAGGCCAGGGAAAAAGGTGCTCACTAGTGGGTTGCGAATGTTTCAAGGCCTTGGAAGCCCTTACTGGAGTGTGGGAGGGCAGCGCAGCCCCGGGAGAGGGGAAAACGGGAATATTTGCAAGGAGGAGGACAGGGGAGCTGATGCCAGCAGGGCTGAGAGGCTCAGCTCCCACCACCAGGCACAGAGCTGGGCTGGCACCTGGCGCTGGGAGCCAGAGCACGACCCCACGGCACTGGGGAATGGGAAGGGCTGTGCTGGGCAGTCTGCTTGGAAAACCAAATCCCTGCCAGTGCCGGTGCTACCAGAAGAGAGCAGACCCACTGCAATTAAAAACATTTTCTTCTCTGTCCAGGCTTTTTATTTCAATCCAGGTTCTTTGGAAATAAAAGCGCATCAAAGGCAAAACCAGGAGCGCAGGCCTGGGCCCTGCTGCTCGCCCACGCCGGGTGTGTTTCCCTGTGCCCTGGTCCTGGCACAGTGAGATGGGCGGTGTGGAGCTGCTGCATCAGACTGACCATCCCACACGTCTGCACCGTGAGCCAGGGCCGGGAGCCTCGGGAACAGCTCCCCGTGCACAAGGAGCCCGCTGGAAATGCTGCCCCTGTCTCCAGATTACACGTCCCTGGTTTAGCAGAGCCTCCTATCCCTCCCGGAGTTCCCACTGCGTTCCCACGCTGCCTGAAGGACACGCTGGATGTCAGCTGGGCTGGGAAGCGTGGGGGTGACCACACTGGCCCCCAGCCCATGCCCCTGTCCCTCTTGGCACAGCTTGGCGCAGACCTCCTGTGGCTCCAGGGACAGTGTGAGGAGTTTGTTCTTCTGCTGTCCCCAATCCTTTGTGACCCGCTGCAGGGGCAAAGCATTGTGAGCCAGAGCAGGGACAAATCCAGCTGAGAAATAACCCAAAGAAAAAGAAAGGCAAGAAAGAGGGGTTATTTTTCAGCTGTCTGATTTCTCAGTTCGGTTCATTCTGTACTGGCTCGGGCCAAGGACAGGGAGGAGATGGGGACTGTGAGCAGGGCTTGTTCTGGGCTGACCCTGTCCTCTCCCTTCCTGGACTGTTCACAGCCCAGAGCCTGGAGCCAGGAGCTGCCCCTGGGCTGTGCAGGGTTAGGGCAGCCATTTACCCACCGAGGTCCCCAGCCGGGATGCTCAGTGGGAGCAGAGGTCTGCCGAGGACTCGTGGCATGATTTAACCCACAAGAGGCCAGTGTGGGGCTTCCTGTCCACTCTGTCCCATCCTCTTCCTCCTTCACCTGACACTGAAGGGGCTCCTCGATCACTGATGGATGGTACCGGGGCTTGTTAGCAGCTGAGCCTGGCAGCAAGGGCTGTGCTGCACAACATCCCCACCCTTCCCACCAGCATCCCCACCTTTCCCACCAGCATTCCCAGCATTCCCACCCCAGCAGTTTCCCAAACCTTTGATTTTCTCCGTGCTGGTGGCTCCGATGACAGCGACTGGCTGTGAGAGAGCAGCAGGAGAGACAGACCCTGAGCTCCTCTGCTGCCCACATCGCTGCCCAGCACCAGTGGCACCAGTGGCACCAGTGGCACCAGTGGCACCAGTGTCTGTCTCCGGGCCCCCCCAGGCTGCCTTCCCGGACAGCACAGTGGACTGAGCCACCTGGCTCCAATCTCTGAATAAAAGGTCTTAAAGACCTTTGTGAGAGAGCGTGCTGCTACTGGGGGCCAGAGATGCACTTTTCATGTGTCAGCCCCTTCCCAGACCTGGCAGAACCTTTTTCCCTGCACTAAGGTCATGTGGGCTGCTTGCTCCTTCCTCGCAGGCATGTTTTCTGGGAGCAGGGAGCAGTTCTGCCCCGCGTGCAGCTCCTGTGTTCCAGAGGATGGGTTTCCAGGGAGCCTTGCTGTCCCTGAGCAGGAGTTTGTGCTCCTCCAGCCAAGGGGGCCTCTGCCCGTGGAGCTTCAGCGAGGAGACAAAACCGGGAGTGCGGGGCAGCACTGGGAAGGGCCGAGGGAAGCAGCCTGGGAAGGGCCGAGGGAAGCAGCCTGGGAAGGGCCAAGGGAAGCAGCCTGGGAAGGGCCCCCAGCAGCAGGGGCCAGGTTCCGTGGTGAGCTCTCCGAGTGCACAGGACCAGTGGCTCTGTGCTGCAGGTGGGCTCTTTGCAGCACCAGTGCAGGGAGTTCTGCACCCACCACTTCCAAAGGATTGGTGAGGAGCGCATGTCCTCCTCTTCCCTAATCTTCCAGGGCTGGAAGCTCCTGTGTTCGTCCTCTGAGTGATGCCTGAGCACCAGAGGTGCCGTCGTTGCACATTCACAGGATGCTGGAGGGCTCCATGGACACCCTTGTTCCCCAGGCAGGGATGCAGAGGACAGCATGGCTCCAGGCACGACCCCAGTGCCACCGTGCCATTAATCCAGCTCCCACTGTCCTGAGCACATCCTGAGTCACTGGCCCAGCCCAAGGGCTCTGCTGTCCTGGGCACACAGGGAATCTGGTCTCCCATGGGTGCACTGCCTTCACCTACCTCCTCTCGCTGACGGGAACGTGCAGCAAACCAGGGCACCAGACGATCTGGGCTAGAAAATCAGCTGCACTGATTTATTTATTAACCTAGATCTGCAAAAGCAGGAAGAGAAGCTACAAAAGCCGGAGAAGCTGCAAAACCCTGCCCTTCCTCCCTGCTTCCCTGGGGGAAAGATCAAACACGGAAGCAAACCCCAGGCCGTTGGATCAGGCCAGAGGTTTCCCCATGAGCATCGTCACTGGCTCCATTCAATCTCCTGCCCATCCCCTGCCCGTGCCCTGCTGCTGCAGCACTGGTGTGCAGCTGTGTCCCCAGACAGGCTGCAGAGATTTGGGTTAAGGCAGAAAGGCAAGTTCTACCTCCAGTGTCTCCTGGCTTTGGCTCCTTACCAGGTCACACGGGCACTTCCCCGGGGGAGGGTGGCCCCACATCCTTCGGCAGTGGAGCTTTGCAGCATTCTGCGATTTTTGGTGGTCAGGGCTCATGTAGCTGCTCAGGGCTGATGGATGGAGCTGCCAGCAGCTGTGGTCCTGCCCTTGCCCCATCCCTGGGCTTGCTAGGTCTTCCTGAGCCTTTTGGGGCTCACCCTGTGCGCTGCTGCTGCCAGCCCAGAGCCAGGCGCTCACCCTGTGGGCAAATGCCTTTTTCTCTTTGTGTCCATCCCTCAGCAACAGCACTGTGCATATAAACCTCGAAGGAGGAGATATTATCCCATAACTCATGGAGCAACTCGTGTTCTCTGAAGAACTGTAAGGAGGTAATTTATTTCCTTCTCAGAGATTGTTGTTCTACAGACATGATGTGCGTGTGACAGGACATCAGGAGGGACAAGGACACCGGAGAACAAATCTGGGGGAATGGCGGGCTCGGAAACATTAAATGACTTCTCAGAACAGAGGATTACTGCTGCAATCTGTGTAGTGCAGGGGAACAGGATGTTTATAAGAATCCAAGAAATGCATTCAGCACCGATACTGCCTGCTACATCTTGGCAAAAGCAGCGGGGAAAAGGAGACCTAATCCAAGAGTCCCTTTGACAATGATCCATCAGACACCTTCCCCAGCGGCACTAGGAGGGACTAGAGGAGGGCAGGAGTGACCACGGTGGGGTCTGTGGGACCGTCCACGATGGCAGCAGCCCACAGGGAGCCCTGAGCTCCATCGCTCTGTTGGCTGGGAGTGGATGTGGCCGAAGCTGTGGGGCTAATGCCACACACGTGTTCCCTCTCCGTGTGCTCAAATGCAGCCTGCCCCAGGGAACATCAAACACTCGCGTAAAGCAAGTGCTTTTGATGTTTTAAGCTAATCTCTTTCAAACAGGGGCTGGAGAGGGAAAAGCAGCTCCGTGTTGGAGTGCTGGCAGACAGGCCCCACTCGCACCCTCCAGGAATGGCTTGGATGTGAAACTCAGGCTCTCACAGAGGGACACAAGTTTTCCTTCAGCCCTGGAAACATAGCAGCACATCCCCTCTCCACGTCCACAGGACCAGAGCAGGGGTAAAAAGCGGGGATGGGGCTGTTGGAGGGAGGCTGGAGCCCTGTGGCTGCCTCAGCACATCCCGGATGCTGCCAGCCCAAACACCAGCTCAGGGACAGCCCCGAGCAGTTGGCACCCCGGTGCCACGCTGGCCACCCCAGGCTGTGCCCTGCAGTCCCACAGCTCCTTCCCTTTGGGGTCCCTGGGTGCCCGAGTGCAGGGATGAGTGGGTTCCCTGGGAGCTGGTGCTGCTGGTGCCAGTTTTTCCTCCCACTCCAGCCCTGTTCTGCACTCCTGCCTACACCCACCTCACTGCTGGCTCCCTCTGGCATCTGCATATCATGCATATTCATGACAGATGTAGATAATTAAATATTCATGTACACAGTCATTGAACTTGCAATTAATCTGGAACTTGCTGTTCTTCTTCCATCTCCCCCACCCCGCAAGGAGCCACAGGGGGCTCTGGCTGCCGGAGGATGCCGGGCTTCCCAGCTGCTGAGGGCTACAGCCCAGAGGAGAGGAACCAGCACATCTCACCCCTTTACTGACCCACTTTTCCCAGATCCACGCTGCTGTGCAGGAAGGAGCACGAGAAGAACCATAAGCCACCCTTGTTGCTCCAGGGAGCCCACGGTGCCTGCTGGGAGCACAGAAACGGGGCAGTGAAACCCCCGCTGCTGCAGGTGCAGGAGCTTTGCCTCCAAGCAGGGCTGGTCTCAGGGCAAAGCTGTCCCTGCCTGCCACCAGGCCCCATGGGGGTACAAGTGGGAGCAGGGCACAGGCCAGGGCAGGGGTGAGGCTCTCCCTGGCAGAGGACGGGGCCGGGGTTTTACAGATGCCGTAGTTCTTCCACAAGCCCCAGCCCAGACTCTCAGTATCCCAGCAGCTCGCTCCTGCTCCAGGGTGCTGAGCGGATGGAGCCACTGGAGCTCTTGCACGGAGCCCCCTCCTCACTCCCAGGGCTTCTCTGCCAGCTCCAAGCTGCTCCCCGCAGCATCTCCCCGCAGCTCCCAGCGCTCCTGCAGGCTCTCCCTGTGCGCCACGTGTGTCAGGAGCTTCTGCTTCAAACCACAGCCAGCCTGACAGCCCAGCCTGGAAAAGAGCTTCAAACAGCCAGAGACTGACAGAATCAGAACAGAGATGGGATGGGGTGCTGGGGAGGGGGGGAAAGTGAGCACAGGGCCGCAGAGGTCCCCAGAACACCTGGCAGGCCTGTTCTGCCGTGCCCTGAGAGCAGGGAGCCCGGCCTAGGGGGTTCTGCAGCCACATCCCCCTGCACCACACAGAGCATCCTCCCTGGCCACACAGCACCACTGCCAGCCACGCACAGCACTGTCCCTGCGCCCACAGGGCCCCGCGGCCCTCACAGCCCTCACCAGCACACCAGGGCGTCGTCACCCCAGGGCCCCAAACCTCCCGCTTCACCCCAGACTTATGTTAGAGCAACGCAAGTGACCCCCTGGTGACTGTGACCCTTTGAACTGTCTCTTGGGCTGTTTTATTAGTAGTGGCCAACAAAAAATGTGGGTCGTGTTGCCTGGCTGCTCTGGCTGGGACACGCTGTGATGTGCCGGCTGTGCTGGGTCTCCCAGACTGCAAGGAATTGTTAACACGATCAAAAGCGTTTGTTAAAACTTTCTCTAGTAAGTCCCTCTGTGTGTTCTGGGGGCAAGAATTGAGCCCTTCAGGCTCAACTGACCCAGAGCATCTCGTGGGTAAGTGGTAGATGCCTTGGAAACACTGACAAAGCAATCCTGAGTGTCTACTCACCTAAAAAACCTTCCCCAGGCCTTTTGCACTGTGTGTCAGTGATATTCTCATCTACTACAATTGGGTTTTGAAAATCATCTCCTCGAAAACCCCTTCTTTGAAGCAGGAGGAAATGTCTGGCAGGGACACAAATTGTCTGTGCACTGAAGACTGGGGGTAGTTCAGCTGAAAGGGAGTAAGGTGTTGAAAGGGCTTTTTGGGGAGCCCAGGCACAGCTCAGAGCCCCCCAGGTCCCCACACTGGTGGTGACAGCTCTGCTGCCCCGGGGCACTGCCAGCTCTCTCTCCAGCTCCCCCCAGCCACTGCCCACTCCTGAGCTGGTTCTCGCTCTCGGCAGTGCCCATCTGCTTTGCGCCAGAAGTGATGAGAGCTGGTGATTTTTCAAGGTAATAAAGTTGTTTTCTTCCTGCCACTCACTTAAAATCGCCCAGGGAGCAGGTTTTATATCAGCACATATGCAGGAGACCTTCCTGGTTCTGTGCAAAGAGCAGCTCCAAACACATCAGAGCTCCCGGCAGCGCAGGGCACTGCTCTCCTGCTGCACGCCATGTTTTAGCTCTAATTATCTCATCAGTGTTTGCTGCTGCTGGGTAAAGGCACTCACAGCAAACCCAGCATGTCTGGAATGGCAGAACTGGTTTGCAGGGCCGCGGGTCAGCCACGCTCTGCAGCCAGACACGCTCGTCCCTCTGCCCAGCAGCACATGCTTGTCCTGGCACCGGGCACGGTGTGCCGCAGCTCGGCTCACCCGTGTGTGTGTGTATAGGTGCGGGTGTGGGGATGTGGCTCCCTGATGCCAGTGGCTGGCTGGTGAACAAGACCCCAGTACGAGCCTGAAGGTGCCCAGGCACACCCGGGCAGCGACAAGAGGGGGCTGCTCCACACTTCCCTTCTGGGACGGGAACGGAGATGTTCCCCAGGCCCCAAAGAGGGGCTGAGTGGCAGTTCCAGGCTTTCCCTGCAAACTCCATCGGGACTGGAGTGGCTCAGGGGTACTGGGCTGCAGAAGGAAGTCTGAGCAGCCAATTTAACAGCATTTTGGCAATGGCAAGCCCCCATCCTTCCCTCGCTGTGCTTGTGTCCTGAAGCCAGCAGAACATAACTGGGGAGGTGCTGGGATTTTGGGCTGTGAGGAAGAGATCCCAACCTGGTTTTCTGCAGGAGAAACAGGCGGCGGGGGACACAGCATGTTCCCCAGCCCTCTCTGCAGCTCCTTCATGGAGCCCCAAGCCTTCCACAGAGCTGAGAGGGGTTCAGTCACTCCACAGCCTTCAGGCAGCAACGGACGGAGGCACAGCAGCACATGAGGATGGACCACCTGCATCCTGGTGAACGCCACAGTCCCGAGGCAGCGACATCCCTGCGTGGTACCCTCTGAAAACCCAGAGGAGGGCCTTGGGGCCACATCTACAGTGGAAAAGCCAAGCCCGGGATGTGTTCCACAAGAGCTGTGCCACCGCCCCAGCTGCAAGCAGCTTCTTCTGCCACCCCAGAGTCACAGCCCACCATGAGGGTCCTTTCTGCTGGCCTTGCTGCGCCCATTCTGCACGGCTGCGAGCAAAGACATGAATGCAAATGAATCCACTCAGAGAGAGGAGGCTGAGGAGCAGGAGCTTCAGGGCTTTCCTCCTCCTCATTGCAGTAACACGAACATCTGGCTCCAGCTGCAGCACCCCCTGCTGTGAGCTGCTGCCCGTTCTCTCTTGCCTTGCCCAGGTGCTGCTAATACAGGCCAGAGCACCTTCCTGGGCGAACACGTTGCACTGTTTGCCACCGTTTGCTGGTGCCTCGTTCCCCTGTTCCTGCCGGCCCTGTCAGTGTTGACCCACGGATCGGTGGATGTGAGGCAGCTCCCTGGGAGCCTTCTGTAAATACCAGCGAGGCACCACAAGCAAATGGCACAGGATCAGGGATGAGGCTGTTCCTGGGAGCTGCCAGGACCAGGCACAGCCTTGGGGCTGGAGGCTGGCAGGAGCTGGGGTCCCACCACAGGACCCCACCAGGAAGAGCCCACCCTGGGCGACTGTACATGGACAGTGCTGCAGCCGTGGTGACATCACCATCGTGACATTAACATCCTGACGTGCTCCTCCAGCTCTCCCAGCGCTGGAAAGAAATTTGCAAGCAGCATTTGCAGGGATTTACTGTCGTGCATAAGTGCCCAGGCCCTTTGCAAAGAGCGTGGGTGCCCCATCCCTGACGGGGACAGCATGAGTCCCAGCTTGAGAGGGCTCACGGCCACAGCGAACCAAGACCTGGCCAGGATGGAGACTTGGGGCACCTGCATACCCCTCCTGAAGCTTGTGCTATGCAGAGAACCTCCTTCCCACCTTGGATCGGGCCATGCCCAGAGCCTGGGGATTCAGAAGGGATATGAGCGTCAAGCCACCCCTTGCCCAAACTGGTCTCAGTGGGAACCAGAACACTGCAGAGTGGGGTATCACATCATCTGATGCTTTGGCTACAAGCCCTGAAGCACAGATAGGTCCCTCTGTGGCCCTCCTTGTCCACCCTCACCAGCTGGCATGGGGAGAGCACGCCAGAGCCTGCCAGACAGTGCCCAAAGTGCCCTCATCTCGCCCACCAGCCTGGCCTTGGCAAGATGCTCTCAGAGCCAAAGCAAACTTGGTTTGTGGAATGGTAATGCTGCTCTGGTGGGTGTTTAGACACTTCCAGGCTTACTGTAGGTTAGAAATGAGTATTTATTATTAATTCTATTCCGTCTCCGGTGCCAGAGTAAATCACAGGATAAATCACTGCCACTTGGTGATAAAGGGTCCAGGAGCCAATCTTTAGCTTTGCCTGAGATTTATGCCCATTTAAAAACAAAGATCCTGACAAAAGAGACAGATTTCCTGGCATGGAGTAGCTCTGTTTAATTAGTGAGATGATTCATGTTTTCAATCACAGTTTATAGCAGGCCCTTTACAGTCAGCCATAAAGCAGGAGACTGCAGGTCTGCCAGGCCCTCCAAAACAACCCATCTGTGCTCCCTGCGGTGCAGGCACCGGCACACACAGCTCTGCAGGGATGGGGTCACCATGCTGAGGGGCCCAGCTGGACCCCAGCACCTGCAGACCTCCACCAGAGCCACCCATAACCCCTTCCCCGTGGATCTGAAGCGTGGGAGAGAGAGACACTCCCTCTCCCCACCGTGCCTCAGGGCCTGCGTCAGCTCTAGCAGGGAATTCTCTCCCTTCCTCATTCTACCAAATTCAGCCCGGGGCTGCTCCTGGCAGGAGCTTTGCTCTCCAGGTCCCTTGTTCTGGCTCCCAGCCTCCCCGCAGCAGCCAGGGGCTCTGCCATGTGCCACTGCTGTCCCTTGGTGGCCGTGCGGCTCACGGGCGTGGGGAGCAGGTGGAAGCTGGCTGGCCCTCTGTTTTTCCCAGTGGGATCATAGTCAGGGACACCCTGGGATGGGGGGCCTGGGCAGAGTGCTCTGAGCATCCCCAAGCTGAGCAGGTGCTGCTGCAGAAGCTCCACCAAGCCGTGGGAGTCATTGCAGTGGTGCTGGGGGCCTTGGGGAGGTCAGAATGAGAAAGCAAATCTTTGGCCCTAAATCGACTCTGAAGTGGGGGGAAAGGTTCTGGCAAGGTTGACAAACGCAGGGTGAGGCAAGGTCACGCTGAGGCAGCCCCTGGAACCAGGGCACTGCTGTGGAGCAGAGCCTGTCCTCGGGATGTGGTGCTCGGATGCGGGTCCAGCACTGCGGGACCAGCTGGGACAGAGGCCCAGCTCAGCCCTGTTTTCCTCCTGCTCAGCTGGGCTGGAGCGAGAGCCAGCCTGGCAAGGAGGTTAAGCGAGGTACCAGCCCTGCACGGGGCCACCAGCCCCACGCAGGGCCACCAGCCACACTCACAGCTAGGACTGTCTAGACAGTCCCAGGAGCCAGAGGCTGCCTTGCTCTCTGCACCTCCACCAGCACAGCCCAGGCATTAACTCAGAAATGAAACAGACGTGGCCAAGGCCCATAAAATTAATTAGCTCTCACTTTAAATTAAGCATCTCAAATGGGTGTTTCATGGACATTTAATTAAAAGCCTGAAAGGTACACTGTAAGGAGTGGCTGGAGCAGAGCCAGAGGATGGGGTGGGAGCACAGGGCTGGGAGCTGGTGCCGTGTCCCGGCTGTGCTGAGGTGTCCAACAGGCAGCATGAGCTGTGCCTCCCTCCTGGCATCACCACCTCCTTCCTCCTGAGCCCGTCCCTAAGGGGCATCTGCCCACAGAGCTGGACACAGCTGGGGCACGCAAGAGGGACACGGGGTGGCACTCTGGCCACAGCGAGGGACTGCTCTGAGGCAGAGGTGACTGGGAGTCTGTCCCATGCTTCTGCATGGCCCCTGACAGCACCAGAAGATGTGGGAGAGCCAAGAGGAGCCCTAGACTGGGAAGGCATGCCCAGAGCATGCACCAGCATCACCAGGGGCAAGAGGAACCAGGCTGGCCCTGCTCAGTGTGTGATGTGTCAGGTCCACCAGCATCACCCGAGGTCCCCTGTGTGGGACACACCTGGTGCTGAGTGTGCCTTGGTTATGCACCAGCAATTAATGGACAAAACAGTCTGTGCTGAACAAACACTGACCAAGGGCAGCCCTCAGCCAGCAGGATGTCTGCTGTCACCTCATGTCCGTGTCCTCATGTTCTGCCAGTAAGGCCCCTCCAGCCCAGCCTTAGCAGGACTTCACATGGACTCAGGAGTGTCCCAGAGAGCAGCAGCCAAAGCTCGTGGTGCCAGCACACTGCTGAAGCTTGATGCTAATGGAAAGGAAGCACTGCAGAAGGAAAAGCAGGTTATTCCCACCCCTGAAGAGCCCTGAGGATGCTGGGCAGTGTATCCAAGCAAGAGCCCTTTCTGATGGCAGGGCTGAATTCTGCCCTTCTCCCTCACTCCTGTCTCCGGACCCTCAGGGAATTTAGAATGGGTTCTCCTGAGCCCACAGGAACACAGGGCAGAAAAATCACCTTCATTTCCCAGCCAGATGCCCTCCTTCCCAGGTGCCCTCCTCCCCAGGTACTCCCCCAAGCACTCAAAAGTGTGCTAAAGATCAGGATGCCAAGGGATTTCCTTTGCTGGGAAATTGCAAGGGCTTAAAGCCCAGCAGCTCTGAAACACGGGAGCAGAGACCTGGGGACAAGGCCCTTCTGTGGGTAACAGCCGTGCTGAGTCCAGACCCAACCCCGGGACAGCCACAGCCCCAGTACCAGTCTGGGAACTCCATCCTCCTGGGGAGAGAGCCACCACCTATGAGCCAGCCCCATTCCGTGCTGTCCCCGATGCACTCCCAAGGGCCGGACACTGCCAGTGGACATACAGCCCAGCTCAGCTGAGGTTTGTCCTTTGTTTGGTGCCAGGCTGTGATCTGAGGTCCCTCGTGGTTTAAACTGAGGCCTTGCACGATGTCTAGCACAAGGCAGGCTGCAGCAGACAGGTAGGGCTATTTTCACCTCAGGCAGCAAACAGGGAGCAGGCAGGATGTCCTTACAGGGAGAGGGACTGGGACCAGGGCTGTCCTTCCAGGGACCAGGGCTGTCTCTCCCCCCTCGTGCTGACCACCACCAGCTCACATCTCCCAAAGCACTCTCAAGGCAAGAAGCTCTTTGGGGTAAGGAAGGTCCTTTCCAGCTTCCCAAGGTGCCCGCCTTGGGGGGCACTGCCTTGGCCGGGCACCCTCGTGCTGCTCAGGCCAGCCGGGCAGCCGGGCGGCAGGGAGGCTGTTAGGCAGCATTCCAGACAGAAAGGGCTGAGCATGAGCCTTGGCACATGCTGCTGGCACCAAAACCACCCCTCCAAGGCCTCCCAGGCCCCCAGCTTCTGAGGGGCTCCCCTCCATCCCCTGGGGTTTGGCTCCTCAGATTAAACCCCACACTGGAGATGAGCTGGGGGCTGGGGGCAGCGGCTCCTTTGAAGTCAGCCTGAGGAATCCATTCGGGCACAACCAACCCAAGGCTTTCCTGTGCTACAGAAACCGGATGCTTAAGGTCCCACTTTTAACATTTCTCCCAGGAGACCACTGACGCTAGAGCCGTGCTGTTTCTTGACATTCTGTTTTTTGAAGAGGAGCTTGAATTTGAATAATGAGGCTTTGACAAGAAAGCATCCTGTCTTGCCTTCTCTGTGTGCCGAGACTATTCCTGTCCCCGAGGAGACCCAGCCTGGCTGCTGGAGAGCGGGGGGGCCGCTCGGGAGCACAGTCCGATCACTGGGGGTGCAGGCGCTCCCCCTTCTCCCTCGAGGGATCCCAGCAGCTCTTGCTCGTAAAGGCCACACACATAAGACAGGCCCGAAGGGCATCGTTACATGTCCACCTCTCACCATTATGTAATGCTAATTTACCTTAATTACATTAAACTTATAACAAACTTTTACCTCATTCCTAAGATATTTATGCTGTTTATTCCTTTGCTCTGCCCCAGCTTTCTGATGAGCAGTTCCCAGCTGGTTGGATAGTGGCCCATCCCAGCACAGCCTGTTGCTACCTGGTTTACTCGGCCCTGGAATTTGTAATCCCCATACTGCTACCAGCGTGCCAATCCCACCAGTGCCCCAGGCACCTCACCAGCACTTTGGGGGCATTTGTGAATCTCACACAACTGCAGCCAGGCTGGACTCTGCCAGCTGTCCCCCCCACCACCTTCCTGCAGCCACTTGTGTATCTGGTTCCCATGCCAGCTGTTAGAGGTGACACTCTGCCCAGCCTTCTCTAATCCCCTCGGGCTCACATTCCGTTCATGAGCCCATTAATTCCTGTCGGAGGCTTAGAGACATCGCCCCAGAAAGAGAACTACAGCACCTCCCTGAGTCCAAGCAGGACCAGAAATCCAGGTGGGAACAAGAAGCCCTTTGCAAAGGTCCAGCGGCTCACAGAGCTCCTCCCTCCCTCGTTTCCTCGCCATCATCTCCCTGGGGCTGGCTTCCTGATTTCAAAAGCGTGGGAACAAGTGATCCCACTGCCAGCAGGACCGACTGTGCCATGCTGCCCTGGATCCTTCTCGTCCTTGGTGTCCTCAGCTCCAGCTGCCCGGAGTGCTTTCCCAACCCTCCTCACTGTGAGAGCACCTCACCACCCCAGCACCGCCCCCGGGACGTTTCGATGGATAGAGAGCCTTCATTCTCTCATCCAAAGCGCCCTCTGCAGCCGAACCAGCAGCATCCTTCATTCGCTGGAAGCGTTTCCAGGGGAGCTGCACGTTCCTCTGGGTTCCTGCAGCCACCAGGCTGGGACCTGAGTTTCTCTTGCCAAGTCCAGAAGTGCCAAAGAGATGTGAAACACCTGGCTCAGGCTGGGGTGTCGTGCTCGTGCCTGCACGAAGGCACCCTCCTGTGCAAGGGGCATCTGCAGCATCAGGAGCCGTTTGCTGCAGAATCTGCTGGACGACATTAATTCCTCAGGGCCGCTCTCCTCGCGGGGTTTGCACCAGCAGCCACCGCAGGGGTGGCAGCCGGCGTGCTTTCATTACGACTACAATAATTAGGATCAAAGGCTCAGGAGGCTTTGTGGGCAAATAGCACCAGGGCAGTGCTGGGCTAATGGCTGGACTCAGTGACCTCAGATGTCTTAGCCAACAAAAACTACGATTCTGTGATTCTGTTGCTTACACTGTGGTTCCTTGCACCCCGCGCCTCTGGGCAGGTGGGCGCTGTGCCCCTGCCCCCGGGGAAGCGTCCAGCACCGCAGGGCTGTGCAGCAGGGCCTGTCCCACCCGGTCTGACCCGGCCTCGGGGCTGCCCCTCGCCTCTGCCCGCGCCTCAGCTCTCTGGCTCTGCCAGTTTATTGCTGCCCAGTGGTCATCCTTCGCCTTCAGATCTGACCAGGCTCCAAAAAGGACACCCTGGCACCAGGACACTCCCGGCTGCCGGGTGGGGTCGGCCCGCCCGCCCCCGAGGAGCAGGTCCCCCTCTCCGGTCCCCACACGCTCCCCGAGGCCCCGCTGCCCACGCCCGGTGNTGCGGCTGTGTGCGTGCCGCGGCACTGCCCCACGCCAGCCGGCCCCGCGCGGACGGAGCTGGAGGTGACGGGCCTACTTTTCCCCGGCCAGGCTGTGAGCGGGTCTGTCCCCACAGACTCCCATCACCCAGGGATATTCAGGCTGGCAGCTGCAGCCACAGGTCAGTGTTTGATTCCTGTATCCAGAACAGGTTACTGCATCTCCACAGCTTGACCAGCCTCCATCTTCATCCTTGACCATGGAACACTTGGCAAGGGCAAGACTTTGTCCACCCACTTGCGCATCAACTGGGTAAGCACTGAGCACAATTAAATTGTTCAATTGCTTTATGTTCAACTGCACATAAAGCAACTTCATTCATATTAATAAGGCCCACGTTTCTGCGGTCACTCGAGTGAGTGCTTCCGGCAGGATTTACTGTGTGGCAGCTCCTGGCAATGCCACAGCTAGGCAGCCCATCACCAGTGTTAATTAAAGGTGGAATTGGAAACTATAACCATGGCTTTTCTGCTTCTGCTTTGTGATAAGTTATAATCTCTCCTGTAAATTCACACTTATAATGTCTCCCATAAATTAACAAGTGTGGGGAAGAAACGATCCCAAAACTGCAGGGGCTTTCCAGGGAAATGAATTGCTTTGCAGCGATGATCATTTTTTAATATCCCAAATTAGGTGGTTTTGGAAGCCCAGCTGCTGTGTCACACCTCCTCCAGCAGCAACTTTTGACACTGCAGCTCTTCCACCTTCACGGGAGAGATTGTGAGGGATGGGGGTACTCACCGACCCCAGGAGAGGGGTGGGGGGGATTCTTTTGGGCTGAGCCTTGAGCAAACACCCAGTGCTGGGAGCACAGGGCAGATGGGGGCTGAAGGAGAAGCTCCTGTGTCTCCCAGCGTGGCCACAGGCGAGGGCCGGATCAGGCACTGCTCCTTGAGACGCCGCCACAGATCTCCAGGGCAAGAAGGTCTCCAAGGCTGCCCACCTGCTGTGTGCCCACCACGGGAATTTGAGGACAGGTATAGGAGGTTGGGCAGAAGACTTGGGATGAGGGAAGGGTCTGAGCAGGGCGGTATCCCCAAAATCCCTCCAGACAAGGCTCAGAGACCGAGGACCTGCTTGGTACCCAGCCAGGAGGAGCCAGGAGAGTCCAGTGTGCTCTCGGGTCACTCTAAACAAACAAATCTGCAGCCCACTGTGCTCCCATCACGCGACCACTCAGGCCCCAGAGATGAGCCTGGAGGGCGGTGTATCTCTTGCATCTCCAGCAGCACCCCAGGAAGCCCTGCCAGAGGACTGGGGCATCAGCACCAGGTCTGTTTTTATTGCCATGGGAAGGCAGCTCACGAGTCTCGGGGGAAAGATGTAATGTCTCATTGAGTATTCGCACATTCTTTCAAATGCCACCAAAAATAAGACATTCCTGGTAGTTGCCGTGACTGCCAACACCAGCTGGAGCACAGAGAAGCCCCACAGGGGTGAGGATGAGGAAGGGAAGCGCACACACGCACACACGTGCAGGCACACAGGTGTCTGGGAGTCTGTGTCCCCTCGAGCCCACTGCAGGGAGGAGGGACGGCTCCCACCGCCTCGCGTATCCTCCGCAGCAGCTCAGCTGCCCCACCTGCACAGCACCGCTCTGCAGAGCTACAGTCACCAGCCTCGGGGGCCGCCCCGATCTCCCAGGGGTGCTGCAGAGCTGGGGACAGGGTGTCCGTTTGCAGAGCACTGGGAAAGGCAGGGCAAAAGAAAGGCAGGCAGCCCCCACGTCCCCATGCCGGGTGCTGGGCAGCAACGCCTCCGTGTCCCACCGGAACATCCTGGCTCCTGTTCAGGGAGAGGGGGACAGGACCCCTCCTCACAGCCACACGTGGCCCCCCAAGACTGCCCGCCCATCTCCCCCCGTGGCTGGTGGCTTACGTCAGGCAGCAGATGGATCCTGTGCCCAGCAGGCTGGCATGGGGGTGGCACCGGCGCTGCCTGCAAATACCACGGCTGCTGACGGGGCTGGTTATTCTTAGCACCCGTGGAGGCGCAGGGGGGGTCGCCTGGCAGGGGCCTGGCACTGGTGGGCTCCCCTGGAGCAGATGGCCCAGTGGCATGAGCCAGCTCTCACCACGGCACCAAAGGGGAAGGAACGGGGAAGGCAGGACAGGCAGATTGCACCAGAGCCCCGCCTGGCACTGGCCCAGCTGCAGCAGGCTCTTTGAGGAGAGGAGGGGATCTGGACACCACCTGAGAACAGGGCAGGGTGCCTCTTCTCTCACAGACTCCACAGGGAGGGCCCTCCCAAAGTGAGCACTGGGGAGATGGGCTGTGGCTGCGGGATCTGGACAGGCACCGGACAGACAGGTGGCACATGGCTGGGGACACGGCTGGCACAGAGCTGGCTGAAGCCAGGCCCCCACAGCCCCACACATTCCTCCTGTTCTCTCCTTCCCAGCCCACTACCCTCTCTTGTCTGGGGGGCTGCAGGGAAGTCAGGGCAGGACTGAAGTCCCTGCCCTGAGCTGGGAGCAGAACACCCCACGTTTCAGCCAGGAGTAGGGAATCCCTCTCAGAGCTGAGGGAGCCCCTTTGAGCACAATGCCCTTCGGGGCCAAAGCTGTCCCTGCCCTCCTGGTCTGCCCCAGACCCAGCTGAGTCCCCACTCCCTCCAGGAGGCCACTGTGAGCCGCTTGTGGCTTCGGGCTGCAATGGCACGTCTGGGTGTGCAGCACGTGGGTGCCCTCGAGGGAAGCGGCTGTGTAGAATCGAGCACTGTCCCAGTCCCGTGAACAGCAGGACCCAAAAATGCCAGAGCTAAACATAGGAAACCTACTTTCCAGCTGCCACCACCAGCTGTTCACCTTGAACCACCGTGCGGCTCCCGGATCTGGGGCTTTAGGGAGCTCTTCGTGGCTTGCACGTGAGAAGGTGGCAGCCCGTGATGTGTGCGGGTTGCAGATGAGGAGCGAGGAGCAGCCCCAAGCCCTGTGTGGCAGCCCTGGTGCAGCTGGAGGGGCTGTGGGCGAGGAGGCACCGCCAAAGGGCACAAGGAGCCTGGAGGCGTCAGCGACCGGCACCCGGAGCGACCTCCCGCGCCGTCGGGGCCGGGCAGGATCCCC
>WEIT01029636.1:171364-203984 GCA_013389985.1 Dryoscopus gambensis | reverse complement strand
GGTCCCGGCCGCGTTCGCCCCTCCCGGCAGGGCGGGCGCCGCCGATATAAGCGGGGGCGGCCCCGGGGGCCCCGCAGTGCGTTTTGCTCCGTCCGTGAGTGTGTGCGTCCCTGCGCCCGCAGCCATGAGCACCGGCATGTACCAGTCCCCCATGGAGGTGGCTGTCTACCAGCTCCACAACTTCTCCATCTCCTTCTTCTCCTCCCTGCTCGGGGGGGATGTGGTCTCCGTGAAGCTCGACAACAGGTACGGGCAGCCCCGGAGCGCCGTGGTGACCCCGCCATTCGCCGCAGAGATCCGGGGAAAGGGGCGTCCCGGTGCCCGGGGGGGCCCGCAGCGAGCCCCGATTGATGAGCTGGGGGGGAGTGAGGGGCACACGCGGCCGGTGCCTGGATCCATGAACTCCCTTGGGGCGGGGGAAGCCGCGATGCACTGGTGGGGGGCAGGGGTCGCGGTGCACGGGCCCCTGTGGAAGGGAGGTGTTCGGTGCTGACCCCCGGCCTCTCCGCTCTCTTCCAGCGCCTCCGGAGCCAGCGTGGTGGCCATCGACAACAAGATCGAGCAGGCGATGGTGAGCTGCAGCGCTGCCCCCCCCTCCCCCGCGGGTGCTGTGCCCTGGGTGGGCTTCCCGCTCCCGGGTGGGTGCTCTGCCCAGGGCGGGGGTCCCTCTGCCCGCCGGGGTCCCCGCTCCCCATCCCGCTGCCAGGCAGAGCTGCTCTTTGTCTGCGACCACCGCGAAGCTCATTGGCTCCGGCCGCTCCGCAGTGCGCAGGGAGCGAGGCTGGACATGGAGGGGGACTCGGGGGGTCTGGGGTTGACCGAGCCGGGTTCCCTGGGTGCTCGGGAAATCCAGTCCCCCAAACCCCGGAGCAGGGCAGGGGGCTGGAGAATGCTTGGGGGTGATGAGAGACCAGAGAGATGGCGGCTGGGGGAGCTGTACTGGGTGAGCACCAAGCCCTGGCCAGGGTTCCAAGGTTGGGGTGGGGAGGGATAGTCCTTGGGAAAAGCTTCTGCAGCATTTGGCACTCTCCCCAGCACTTGGGAAAGGGAGGGAGCATCCCCCAGGGCATTACTCTCCGCTGATCGGTCTCTTCCATGGCCTTTTGCAGGATCTTGTGAAAAATCATCTGATGTACGCTGTGCGGGAGGAGGTGGAGGTCCTGAAAGAGCAAATCAAGGAACTGTTGGAGAAAAACTCGCAGCTGGAGCGTGAGAACAGCCTCCTGAAGACCCTGGCCAGCCCTGAGCAGCTGGAGAAGTTCCAGTCCCGGCTCCCAGCAGAGGTGCTGTGCCCTGAGGAGCAGAGCCCCGGGGTGGCTGCCCCGGCCCAGCACTCCGGGGGCTCTGCGGTGTAAGGTGGCTCTGTCCTCGGGGTGGGCAGAGCCACAGAACTCTTTCTACTTAATCTCCTGCAAAATCGTTTCCGCCTTCATCTCACACGAAGGACTGCCAGACCTTGGCACTGAGCCGTGCCCCTCAGGCAGCCCTGGCCAACCCGCAGAGCCAGCGGCCGTCTCCTTCATGAGGATGCTCTTCTGCGAGGAAGACAGGGGCAGCTGACCCCCCCTCCCCATCCAACCGCCCGCCAGGTGCCAGGAGGAGATCTGTGGTACCTGTCCCGGGCTCTGCTGAAGAGCAGGGCTGGGCAGCTTTGACACCATGATGGTAACCTGCGGTTGGAAGGAGCGCACCCGAGCCCCAGGCCGTGGTTGCATTCTGCAGGGGGGTGTCTCTTTCTGGCAAAGCCTGACATTGGAGGGAGACCGATGTTTAGTGAGCGACGCAGATATGTCCCGCAAGCCACCCAGGAGCCTGCTGGAACCCAGACTGAGCAGCACCAGGGCTGGCAGCTGCAGCACAGTCCGTGGCTGAACGCACAGCAGTGTGGGGATTACAAGGAAAAAAAGCTTGTTTTGTTAGTTTGGGCATCTTCTGTAGCTGTATCTGTGTATAAACGCGCGCACGAGAGGTGCCTCGGAGGCTGTGGGGTGCCCGCTCTGGGCCAGCCGTGCCCATCTGAACAGCTGGGGCATTCGAAGGCACACTGGAATGGCGAGCGGCCGTCAGCGGGCGGCCAGCTATTGCGAGTGGCACCGAGGAGGGGACAGATTCACTCCTCTCTGGCATCCCACGTGACAGAGCCGTGCGGCAGCGCTGGGAGGATCTGGACTGACCGCTGGGCAGAGCCGCAAGCCAGGCTGTGCTCTAACCCACTGGGGTGGAGGAGCCGGCCCGTGCTCCTGGGCTCCCTCTGTTCCTGGCCTGTTCTCTGGGACGTGACGGGACATTGCTTTTGATGTCAGAAGCGGTGACACTGTTGTGTAAATCTAGATAGAAATGGCAATAAACTCTACTTTTTATATATACCTGCGCCCCAAGCTGTGTTTGTGGCTGGGAAGAGGGGGGAGAGTGACAGCACTGGGCAAGAGGCTGGGGCTTGCTGGGATGGGACTGGTGAGGATACTGGGCTGGTGCTGCTCCCTAGCTGGGAAAACCTGGCAGCTCCCCACCTTTGCAGGGTGGTTCAGTCCCCCTTAGATGGCCCTGGCTGAGCCAACCTGGGTTTTTGGAGATGTGAGCAGGCAGCCCCTTCCCAGGGGCTGGGTGTGTGGGAGGGAAAAGTGCCATGAACATGCAGGTCTCTGTCCCATGTCACACCTGTGCAGGGCAGACTTGGGGACACAAGCAGGAAGGAGAGTTTCCTCAGGCTGTGTGGAGCTGTATGAGGCCCCAGCTCTGCTCTTCCTCTGGTGTTTTTGTTCTCACAGCCATCATTGATAGTTTTGGTTTGATTTTTTTTTTCATTTTGGGCCATCTCAAAACATGATGTGAGAGTAAGAGGATGGGTCATCTGGACTGAACAGTGCTGGACAGGGGTGGAGGATGCCGCAGCCCTGTTCTAGGGCACAGCCAGCTTTTGATTCAACCCCATGGGGTATGTGAGGGAGGGCAAAAAACCCCCAAACCCTCCATCCCTGGGTAGCTGATGCTTGAAGCAAGGTGCAGTATCTCCCCCGGGGTTTTCTACCAGGACACAACTCCTGGGCCATCTGGAGCCGTCCCTGGGCCAGGGGAGCAGGTAGGTGGCCATTCCCTGTGCTGCCGCAGCACAGCTCCTCACAGTTTCAGGTCTCTGCTGTGGTGAGGGCGGCTCAGCCCCAGCCCTGTGTGAGTCACGGGGGAGTTGTGGGTGGTTGGCACCCTGGAAACGCCGGGTAAACAGCAAAACACAGGCCACGGGGGCTTGAAATCGTTACTGGGTGTTTTTTGCCTCTCTGTCCTGTCTGTCCCAGCACGGTGACCCCACAGCAGCCTTGCACAGGCAGCCCTGCAAGTGCTCTAGTGCGAGGGCACACGCGTGTGCCTCCTGAGTAGGTGTGTGATGACTTTCCCCGTGCGTGTGTAAGGAGGTTCAGGCGCCCCTACCACGTGCATTCGCATCCCTGGAGTGCACGGGCACTGCAGCAGCCCGTGGGACACAGGCACAGCACAGCCCCTGTGCTGCCAGCCTCTCGGGCTCACTGCTGCCCCGGGAAGGGCTGTTCCACAGGGCAGCTGGATCCAGCTGTGCTTGCCCTGGCCAGGTCACTACGGCGCGTGCTGGGGGTGCTGGAAAATGGTCCTGCCATCCTTCTGGCCCCTCTTGGCTGGGCAAGCTTTGGCCCGCAGCAGTGAGCTCTGTGCCCCATTTGATCCTACTGCACCCCTCAACCCAGCTGCCTTCAAGGGGTGCAGTGATGGTGCTGGGAGTCCTGTTTGCCGCCTCTCCCTGTCCTCTGTCCCCTCCCCTACAGAAGATGCCCAAACTAACAAAACAAGCTTTTTTTCCTTGGGGTTCTGCACAGCACGGAGGCACTCGGGGACAGGCAGTGGCAAAACCCACCCATTGCAACCACCCACCCCAAACCACTTGCTTCAGAGCTCAGCCTTCCTCCCACGGGTAGGCAGAGCCTTCCCCGTCCTGCGGCGTGGTGTGACACGGTGCCAGCCAATGGCACAGGGCAGCCCTTGCGGAGCCCCCGGCCGCCCGCTGCCCCACGGTGCCCCAGGGGTTAACGCACACCCCAGCACCCCACCCCCACTGGCATCCTGCACCCCGCATCCCCTCGGCCCCCAGTGCCCCCAGCCCAGCCCTGGATGCCCCTGGCCTGGCTCAGCTCAGGGGCGTGATGGAGAAAAGGGCTCGGGGATGCACGCTGTCGCAGAGGGTGGGAAGCCCCTGCTGGTGATGCTTTAGCGCAGCGAGCGCAGGTGAGCAGCAGCCTGGGAGGGGGTTTGGAGCGGCACAGGGAGGGCAGCAGGATTTGAGGGTCTGCCCAAGGGTCAGGATATAGGGAGACACCCCCAGCCCTGCATGTTCTTGCTCCTTCACCGGGTTCTCCTGGGGAGATTCCACTCCAGCCAGGCAGAAGTGCCTTATGCAACATCCCTCCCTGCGCCTCAAACACTGCGTGCCTCCCTGCTCCTCGAACCGAACACCATGTCCCAGCCCAGCCCCGCGGGAGCCGTGCAGACGGATGCACGCCTGTGTGGGATTTTCCACGCAGCCCTTGGTGCCCAGCACCCCCATGGATCCAGGTCAGCCCACCGCAGCTGCCCAGGGCCACTTGAGGGCCTGGGGACCCTCTCGGAAGGGGAAGCCGTGCTGCACAGTGGAGGCTCCCGCTGGAGAGTGGCACAAGCCGTGGTGCTGGCCCTGAGCAAGCCGCAGCTCGGAGCCGTGGGGGTCAGTGCACAGTGAGAGCAAGAACCAGCTGGAGCCTACACAGGCAGCCAGGGTGCTTGGGCTCTGTGTGCAGCAGCCTCCCAGGACACCTGCACCAGCATCCCATGAGCACTGGGACCCCCGCTCTGGGGCAGCTGGAGAGATGCAAGCATGAGGATGCACCAGCAACAAGGCGAGCATGCAGAGCCCGTGCCCCACGACCCCTGCAGCAGCGTGGGTGGGGTGTGCAGGGGGGTGCACCCCATTTGGGGCTGCACCTGGGCCCAGAGGCTGTCAGAGCTGAGGGTCCTTGTCCAGCCCGTCTCCTTCCCCAAATCACCAACCCTTCCGCCGTGCCTCAGTCTCCCCTCTGTTCATGTCCCCTGGGAAGGGGGTTTTTCCAAGGCTGAGACCCCAGCATGCCTCCCAGCAGTCCCAGCTGGGTAGGAGGTTTCAGGCCGCCATGGCTGGCAGGCCCAGGCCCAGGCAGAGGGAAGGGAGCTGTCCCAGCACACGTGCATGCCAGGAGCTGCTGGCAGGGCTGCCCAGCGCGGGCACACCGCAGCCGGGCCCTTTGCCAGCTCTGGCAGCCCACGGGCACTGGCACCTGCGTGGCACTGGCAGCACGTCCCAAAGCGGCACAGGCAGTCCCTGCGGAGCGGCTGCTGTTGTCCCAGTGCCACCCTTACATAACTGGGGAGCCAGCCCAGGCCTGCGCCCTCTGCTCGGGGCTGAGACGGGACCCAGCAGTGCCAGCCGCCGGCCCCCTCAGGGCTTTTGGCCCCATGAGAGGTCACAGGGGTGTCCCCCCTCCCAGGAGCACTGCCAGCCCCTGTCCCCCCACAGCCCCAGCGGGATGGGGACCTGCCAGAGCAAGCCCAGCCGGCCACAGAGGGCAGGGGCTGCGTGTGCCCCGGGCTCGGCGTTGGGGTGGGGGCCGGGGCAGGGCTGCTCAGATGCGTATGCAGTGTTCCCTGGTGGTTTGTGTCCCCGGCACCCTGCCCTGACACCCAGCCACAGGCATTTGTTGGTGTCAGGAAGTGAAGTAAACAGCAGGCAGTCACCTGGCAGCGAGACCACAGCCGCCCCAGCGTGCTGGGCGCGCACCGCGCTCCTGCCGAGACCTCCCCGCCGCCTGCTGCCCTGGCCACAGCTCCTCTCCCTGCCCCGAGCACTGCTGGGGATGCCTAAGGGCAGCAGCTGGCTCATTCTCTCAATCCTCAGGTATCCTTCCTGCATTGCCCTGTGCTGCAGGATGAGTTTTCCCATTGGGAAAAATAAAAATAACGCCATGGTTTGTGGCCTGTGGGCTGCAGCTGTGTCCCCAGCCTGGTCAAGTCCTGTGGGGGGAAAAACCTGCCAGCAGGGCCCGTTGCAATAGGACAAGAGGAACGGAGTTAGATTGGATATAGGAAAGGAGTTTTTTACAATGAGGGTGGGGAGGCCCTGGCACAGGTTTCCCAGAGAAGCTGTGGCTTCCCCTGGATGCCTGGAAGTGCTCAAGGCCAGGCTGGACAGGGCCTGGAGCAGCCTGATCTAGTGGAAGGTGTCCCTGCCTGTGGCAGGAGGGGGGAATAGATGACCTTTAGAGGTCTCTTCCAGTCCAAACCATTCTGGGATTCCACGACTCTATGACTCTTTGGTCTGGCAGGGTCCAGCTGTCCCTGCAGGTCCCTGCCTGTGGCACAGGGGTGCCATGGTTCTGGGAGCCAGACGTGCTGGCTGCCCTTTCATCCCCACCCAGCTGGAGAAAGGGGAGCCCAGCGAGGAGCCATCTGCCCACGTTGTGCCATGGGTCAGCACACAGGGAGCCACAGCTCCGTACCCGTGGTGAGGTGGCTTTGTGTGTAATCCTCTGGATAGACACTCCCCAGGGCTGGGACAGCTGTGGGACCTGCTGTGGCAAAAGGACTTCAGCTTCCCAGGTAGAAACAAGGTCAAACAGCCCCACGGAGACAAGCTTAGAGGAGGAGAGAAGAGGGAAGGGGATGGAGTGTGTAGGATTGAGTTAGGGAAAAGCAGGAAATACTGTCGAATGACAGCACCAAAGACAAAAGCTGCTGAGGCAGGCGGAAAACAGCTGGGTCATGCAGGAGGGTGACAAGAGTGCAAAAGACACAAACAACCTGAGATGCCTCCTGCCTGTCCGTGCCAGAGCCAGCACGACAGCTCTTACGAGGTTAATGGGATCATTAGTGGCGATAAGGAGGCAGCTAAGCAGTAAAATGTTCCTCAGAAAGTGAACTTCCTCATTCCAGCCAAGAAAGGGAGATTGGTTCAGAGCAAACAGCACCAGGATAAACAACTCAATTAGAAACAGCAAGTTCTCGAACCCAGACAAACAACCCAGACCCGGAAGGTTTCATGTGGGAAGAGCCAGGCTTGGAGCAAACACTTCCCCGTGGGACTGCCACTTAATGAATGAGCACTTGGCGTTACAGAAGGTGCCAGGGATTAACTGGGATTTAGGGGCCTGGGGGACCTGGCCAATTTGCTTTAATTGATCATTAGAAACAGCATAATCCCCAGGAAAATCAGTGTGGGAAATCCGGGCGCCAGGCTCCAGACTTTGCTGGGACTTACAAGAGGACACAAGTCAGGAAGGGGCTGTCTCCGTTGGGGAAGGCTCTGTGGATGAGTGGCTTGTCTTGTACCTGACCCCTGGGGGCTGCCCATGGCCCGTCTCAGCCCCCAGCTCCCTGCCTGGTGCCCTGCCTGCCGAGGCAGCTGCCCACACTGCCTGGCCCCCAGAACAGAGGGCAGAACAGAGGGACAAGGGCTGACCTGCACCCATGGCAAGGCTGACCTCTCTGTCCTGTTCCTCCACAACCCACTGCCACTCGAACCCAGGGCTGCCTGCGGGCCGTGCTGAGGCAGGGACAGGCAGCTGGTGACTGTGGTGTGAGGGACACCGGGGGTAGCCCTGTGCCAGGCTTACACCGTTCCCAGACGCTGACACGGACATTTTCCCTGAGTTCAGCACTCGGGTCTCCCTGGTATCTGAGGTCTCTCCTGCCAGCCTTCCCAGCCCAGTCAATGATTACCCAGGATGGAGGTTACCCAAGAGCCACCAGGACAGTAACAGGGCAGGAATGACATCCCCAAGCAAACACTGGCTGTGCTGGCCAGGGCAGGGTGCCAGGTCCCAGCAACGTCTGCACAGCTTTGTGCTGACACAGCCACGGTGTGCGGGGCCACCCCGCTGCCAGCTGGTGGTCTGCTGCAGCGGGACGGACCAGAACCCCAGAAGGCCACAACCACCCTCCCTGCCCCTGCAAAATCAAGGTCTCCTCGCCACTGTGGGTCAGCTGTGATGGCCCCTCTGCTCCCATCGGAGACGCTGGCCCCTGCCGCCCGAGGGGTCACGGGCCGCTGCACCGGAGATCAGGGCCCTGGCAGGAGATCACTCCAGCCGGCTATGCCGCACAGTGGTCAAGTGTGTTTGTTGTGTCTGAGCCCTCCTGTGCCCCACGCCGCCCTGCCTGGGCCTGGCCTGCGGCAGCTGGCAGCTGTAACCCCGCTGGGGCTGGGGGTTGGCTTGGTGGCAGGAGATCTCCCAGCTGTGGGATCACAAGCTGGAGTGATTTTTTGGTCTTTGCTTTTTGCTGTGGAGCCTCCCTGGCATTTCAGAGAAGGGGACCTCAGGTGAAGGGCTCACTGCAGCAGGCACCAGGGGTACCCAGGGCTTGGAAGAGACAGCAAGAGGTGGGCTGCAAGAAGCTTCTGCTCTCCTGGAGGATGGGTGGGCTCTGTTTGTACTTGCACAGTGCAAAGCAGCACAACACTTCCAGTCTTTCCCCCTCCTCCCCTGAAGAAGCTTCCCCCGCAACCTTCCTGCACTCTCCTCTCAGTCAATCCAGTAATTCTTTTGTGCGCACAGCACAAGACATACTGGCAAAGTTAAAGATGGTCCTTGGCCACTTCTGAGCCAAACATTGCTAAACTTCCTGTCCCAAAGGTCCTAGAGGCCTGAAATGGGACTCTTGACCTGCTGGGAGCATTCTGGTGCTATGGAACATCAGCGTGGCCCAATTTTTAATGAGCAAACTCTGGTAGAAGTGCCATCACAGCAGAGCTGCTGCTGCTCCTGAAGAGCCCCGTGCTCCTGGGAGAAACCCCGAAGGGTGCTTGAGCCAGGGTGATGCAGGCAGGTTTGTCTGTGGGTGCTGGAGGCCCTTAGCTGCCCCGGCCTCCTCTCCAACCCCCCACAGCAGCAGCTGGCCACGGGTGACAAAGGTGTTGTGGTGGCAGGGGCATTGCAGCTGCGCTCGTGCCCTGGGGAGATGGTCCCACGGTGGGAGGGAAGGCAGGGGGTGGCCACTGCCAGGCGTGGGGCTGGTGGCCACAGCCTTGCCGGCAGCCCGTTATTCATTCTCCAGGAGGGAACCTTTGGACTGTGGAAGGTTCGAGGCTCAGGGAAGGCAGGCGCAAAGGCAGAGTCCAGGCTGGGCTCTGTCTGTCTGGCCTCCCTCAGCGAGGTGACTGCCCGGCTGGGAACACCCGTGGGTGAACACACTGCTCGTGCAGGGCGAGCGGGTGCGAGCACAGGGCACGCAGGGCCTTGTCTCTGCACTGTGAGGGCCAAGCTGCAGTGCCATCCCATCTTGGTGTGAGGGGGCTCCATCAGCCTAGGGACAGCTGCAGAGGGGAGAGAGAGCAGGAGAGCTTGCCCTGGGTCTCTGCAGGCTGTCTCCATCGCAGCACCGACCCCACCGCAGTGCACAGCCCCCGCACCCAGGACCGCGCTCACGCGGCCACGGCAGCAGCCCCTGCCCTGTGCTTGGCAGCAGGAAGGGACCGTGGGCACTGCGGCCGCATGTCGGCCGCTGTGGCTTCCAGCTGGGGCCAGCTTCCTCCCGTGAAGGCTCCCAATTAAACCAATTTCTTGGACGGCTTCAGCGATGCAGGAGCCGGAGGCTTTGTAGTTGTGCGGCCTCTTGGGGCACCCCCAGGGTCTCCCTGTCCCCCCGAGGCCCTCCCCATCCCGGGGCAGCACCTGCTCTGTTGTGTAACACGTGGCCTGATCTCCCGGGGCAGTGCCTCCACCGGCCCTGCTGCTCTCCGTAAGCCTTATTGGGAACATATCCCAGCAGGAGCCGAGCGCTGGGGACTGTCCCGGCCTCACCAGGCGCAAACAAGGCAGCGCCACGCTGGGTTGTGAGCCAGAGGCACCTCTGAAGCTGCCGCCTGGCCCAGGCCCCACTGGTGCCAGCCCGCTGTGCCCAGAAGCTGTGGCGCCGAGCAGAGCAGCACATCAAAGCCCTTCCTGCCTCAGCTCCCCAGCGCTCCGGCCAGGCACAGAGAGGGAAGATGGGCAGGCAGGGCCAGGGGGGCTGGGGCCAGGGAGACAGGTGCCTCCCCTCTCTGAGCACCCCCTTCCACTCGCCAGAGCTCAGTTCCAGCGTACAGCAGGTACTCAGAGCGGCTGGGGCGGAGCAGGGACAGGAACACTGCAGGGGCCACAGCCATGCTCACAAGCACAGCCTGCACTGATGGCCAGGGACAAGGGGAGCCTTGAGTGGGCTGAGCCAGTCACCCCAGGGCACAGGAGCCGCACTCCCACAAGCCCAAAATGGATGGACAGACAGCACAGTGGCCGGGACCTGTGCTGTCCAACAGGAGGATGCAGAAAACTTTTGGGGTGTGACTCCAGGGAGACAGACCCAAAGGTGTCCTGGGCTAGGTGGGACAGTGCTCAGACAAACACCTGTGTTGGCCTGTGGTGCAGGGGCAGCTCTAGGGGCATGTGAGACATGGGCTTGGGCCACCTGGCAGAGAGAACCTGCGTGGCAATGGCAGTGGTGGTGCTGCTGCTGGCCCTGGTGTCACACTGCACTCCCGCAGGAACACGCACTCAGCCCTGCACCCATGGCACTCACACACGCTTTAAGGCACATGCCTGGCTCCATGCTCAGTGGGACCAGAGCCTCATGGTCCCCCAGGCAGCCTTTGGAGTGGCTGAAGGCTCAAGAGTTGCAGGTGAGACCCTGCTGCAGGGAGCAGAGTGTTAGCAGTTTGGCTTCTGCAACTGCACTTTGGGAGTTTGAGTTCAGTGGCAGACATGGGGCAGAAATCCTTGGTGCTGACACCATCCAGAGTCTGGTCCCTCCAGAGCCCAGGGGTTCAGGGACCAGGGGAAGCAGGGCCAGGACGAAGGCAAAGAGCCTGAATGGCAAAGCACAGAGCAGCAGAGGCCGCAGGCTCCTCAGATGGGTAATTACTGTTATTGTTGTTATTGTAATTACAATAACAGCAACAGCTACTGCTGGCTGCCATTGCATCACTGCTGGCATCATCGCCATTGTCCTTGCAGCGGGAAAGTGACGCCCCAGGGCAGGAAGTGCCTCAGCCAATGCAGCCTGTCCCTCTCTGCGGGCAGTCACAGCAGGCTGCCCCTCCCTCCAGGGGCCCAGGGACTGTGCTCTGTTGCCTGCAAGTGTCCGGACTGAAGAGGACAGATGGGTCTGGAGGCGAGCTGACAGCTCCAAAGCTCCCTGTTGATCCCAGGGCTGTGCCTCTTCCCCGGGTCAGTCCCTGCCAGGGACCGGCTCACTCTGTCCCCAGGGCCTGGCGTGTTGTCATTTGGGGTACAGCCAGAGCGGGTGTCACTGCTCAGAACTCTGCCGCTGCCAGGGAGGATGCCCCGCTCATGGGACAGGCCCACGTGGCTTTCCTGCTCTCCTCCCACCCCAGGAAAGGCTGCTATTAATGGAGGGAATTAAGGGTTGGAGCAGCAAGCAGGTCTGGGCTGCGGGCTGCAGAGGGCCAGGGATTACCCTGGGACTGCAGTCTGGTGCCAGCACCTCTCCAGCCGGAGTGGCACTGCCGGAGAGCTAAGCCCAAAGTGCTGGAGCCCAGCCCAGCTGGCAGTGCCAGAGCAGGGATGCTGCCCACCTCTGTCCCTCCATGTCACCTGATCATTCTCAAGCTCCAGGTCCTGGAGGGGTTCTGCTGCGCAGCTGGAGCTCCCTGCTCTGCTAGGTAGTGAAACAGGGGTGCCAAAACTCCTGGGGTGGTGGAGCAGTGCCTGGGAGCCAATATTACCCAAAAGCTTACGAGCTGTCCTGGACAAAGGGAAAGACTCCCCAGCTTCCTGTAACTGCTCACTCTTCTATAACTTCGCGCTTAGAGAAGCACCCAGCACCCACGGACACCCATCACCAACAACCTGCACCCAGTGAGGGCACCCATCCCTCCTGCTCTGCCCCCAGCCACCTGCTTCCTTCAGGATGCCGTGGGGGAGCAGGGCTGCTCCTGTTTCTCGCAGGGTCGAGCACCCTGAGAGCACCCTGCAGCATTTCTGGCAGCCCCAGCTGTGCCTCGCCGTGCCCAAGCAGCTGTGACAGAGCTCACACCTCTCCTGCCGAATGCCACCGTATCACTGCACGGAGTGGAGGAAGGTCCTTCTCAGCCCAGGAGCAAATCCCTGCTTCAAGCCAGGCCTGGATTATGCTCAGGGGTTTGTGGCAGCGCAGGTCTGCCTGCAGTCCACGCAGTCCTGGGTGGCCATGCCCAGGGCAAGGAGCGCATGTGTGGGGACATGTGAGCACACACGGAGAGCCTGTGCCTCGGCTGCACGGGGCATCCCAGCAGGACCTGAACCACTCAGGCTGTGACCTCTCAGAATTCCTGCACTGGGGAAACAGAGAAGGAATGTGTCATTTTAACAGCTTTGCCCTGGCTCCGCTCCCCTCTGTCTGTCCCCCCCAAAAGCTCTGCTGGCAGGTGACCCCCAGGCACCGTGGCAGAGCTGGCCGGGGCAGGGGCAAGGGTGACTCTGCACACACGCTGGGCAGCCAGGGGCTGCTGCGCACAGCGCTGCTGCAGCATGGGAATGCCACAATACTAATTAATCCAGGCTCTGGCTTGGGGCCAGGATAGACCTTCCAGGGCTGCAGGAGCTCGGGCAAGAAGACAAAATGCCCCTCCAGGAGGTGGGTGTCTAACCAGGGCCTGGATCTGGCAGCCAGTGTGCCCACCCTTGGGCTGCATCTGTGCCCCATGGCTTCGGGTCACCAACTTCTGCCTAGGGCTGGAAGAACCAGCCCCTGCCCCCTGCCACCACCCTGGGGACATTCCAGCTCAGCCCCTGCGGCCAAGAGGGGCCAGCAGCTGGAGGTGGGAAGGTGACAGGGCTTCATGGCCCAGAGAGAGCTTGGAGGTCTCTGGCCATCTGACCCCCACCTCCGCCACAGGCCAGTCACCACAGTGTGCTCAGCCCTGTGGCATCCAGGAGCCGGGTGCCAGGCACAGTGCTCTGTATAAGCACATCTGCTCTCTGCCTGCTGCTCCCATCACAGTGACAAGTGGGCACCAGCCCAAAAATGCCTTTCCCTTCCTACGTCCACAGGGCAGCAGGACAGACACAGGTGGAAAGCTCATGGGGAAGGCTGAGGTAAGAAACCAAGCCCTGAGGCTGGCCTGGTACCCCTGCTTCCAGCCTATCTCACTGCATCCCAATCCCGGGATGGTCCCACCACTGGCAAGTTATGCTGCCAGGGCTCAGCCTTCAGTCTCCTCCTCCTCCTCCTCCTCCCATGAGCTTGCAAGTTGCCGTGCTCAGCCTGGCTCTGCTCACCAGCTCTCACACCTTCTGCCACCAGCTGTGAGCAGCACAGGGCAACCTCCTCCGGGGCATTTTCTAGAGGTGGGTCCACAGCCCTCAAAATCCACCTCACCTCAATTCCCCTCATCCCGTCCAGATGTCTTGGTGAGAGACCATGTGGAAGTGGGGAACACGTCCCCACGTGTACTGACCAAGGCACTGGGGCCTGGGCAGGCTGAGGAAGAAGTTGAAGGGGCTTTCCAGCCCAAACCGTTTCCAGGAAGGATCAACTCCCAGACACGTCAAATACAAAACATTTTCTTCCTGTTTCAAGCTTAATTTTTGCATCAGGCAGGACTGATTATTTTTAATGAAGTGTAAACCTGGAAAGAGGCACTGTGCTTCTGCACACTGTGTCTTTTGGGAATCTCCCAATTTTCAGGTCTAACAGATCCCACAGACAATGCCTCGTTGGCATGGAAGGAGTCTGGTGGGGAGGGCCCCTGGGCTGAAAGCCGAGATGTGCTGTGCCCTGTATTTTTAGAAGCTGGAGACATCCAGCTGAATCCCGCTCGGGACCCACTCCCACCTTGCTCTGACCCTGCAAACTCTGGGTCTCCAGGTCAAGGTGCCTTGGGACACCCAAAAAGCTTCTGACCCAGCAGTGTTGTACTGCTGCTGAATGCAGTCATGCAATATAGGATTTATTTTTTTATTCAAACTGGTCTCTTCAGGTGTTTGCCATAGGGGTAACATTCCCATGTCTGCCATATCCCTCCCTGGCTGGGGAGCAGGTTCGGAAGGTGCCGCTGGCGTGGCAGGGGCTGATGCACACCACGTGCCTGGGGCTGGGTGCGGCAGCAGCGCCGGCAGGATTGGGCCGTCCCGGTCTGTGCCCAGCTGGGCACGTCACGGCCATGGGATGACAGAGGGCCTCAAGCCTCTGGCTGTCCCACTGATGACTCTGTCTGGGTGCATCCCGGGGAGAGCTGCTGCATCCTCACTGCAGGTCCCGCGGAACCCGCTGTGCCAGGCCCCGCACCTCTGCTGCAGCCCTTCCGCGCCCGGCCCGCCGGGCTCTGGCCCACGGAGGAGCTGCTGCTTGGCCATGACCATGTTTGGGTGTTTCTGAGCTGGTGGATGACTCAGACCTCCGTTCCCGGGACTTGTTTACCGAGATGGGTGGGAGCACAGAGCACGAGGCTGGCGAGCAGCGGCCGTGCCCTGCCCTGGTGCCCCCAGTGCAGCTGCCCCTGCCACCCGCCTGTCCCCGGGCCTGGTCAACGACAGCTTCTGCTTTTGGGGTGGGAGGTTGCTGGCCCCCGCCGAGCACGGGGAGCCCTGGGGAGGGATGTGCCCAGGCTCACATGGGGAGCAGAAACAGACCCGGGTGTGCTGCTGCAAAGCGGGTCATTCCAGGCTGTTTTACCCCCTCCAGGGAGGATCAGCCCAGCAGTTCCTTTTGTCCTTACCCGATGCTGAAGCTGTTCAGCCCCTTGCCAGTGCCATGACTGTGCCCCCACCCCGCTGCCAGCCCCCCCAGCTGGCGGATGGCACCATCCCCACACATGCCTGCCTGGTGGAGACAGGGGGTTTCTCAGAAAGCAACCCACTTCTTGGCCTGCCTGAAACAGCAGCTCAGAAAACACAGTACAAAAATCCCCG
The DNA here is from genome assembly GCA_013389985.1 of Dryoscopus gambensis. NCBI lineage: Eukaryota > Metazoa > Chordata > Aves > Passeriformes > Malaconotidae > Dryoscopus > Dryoscopus gambensis. Next base: position 189,069 of record WEIT01029636.1, on the reverse strand, counting down.
GGGCTGAGCAACGAGTTGCTGCTCTCCAGCAGCTGATCCCACAGCCCTCGCACCAGGGCGGTGCTCCTGGGCGGCTGGGGAGCCTCCCGAGCATCCCGCCCAGCTCCCCATGGTTGCACAGCCATGGGCATCTTCCCAGCCCTCCTGGCCACAACAGCTGCCGGGCTCTCCTTTGGTTGCTCCCTGCGGACATCCCCGGGCTTCCCTCCACCCTGCCCCGCCCCGGCCACCCCCATCCCCAATCCGACCGGGGCTCTGGAAGCAGAACCAAAACCTGTCACTTCCGCCTGCCCACGGTGTCTCACTGCACGGCCCAAAATAGCTCAAAAAGCCCTAAAATATCGCTGCCCACTCAGCCCAGCTAGTACCCTGAGGAAGACGGAGGAGTGCGTGCAAGGGCAGGGGTGAGCAAGCAGAGGGACCAACCCAAAACCGTACATCCCATGGGATCGTCATTTCCCCAGGCGTGCAGAAAAACAGCTGTTGCCGTGGCGACAGCTCCGCGCTTGCTGCTTCCTCCCACAAAATCGGGTGACACGACGTCATCAGCCGGCCGGGCGACAGCGAGCGCGGCCACGGCCGTGACTCAGAGCTGGCCCCCGGCCCGGCCCCGCCCGGCCCCGACCTCCCCCTCCTCTTCTCACCGAGCCTGGGCATCTCTGGCTCTCCCAGAGCACCCCTCAGGCAGCAGGATGTGGAGCCTGGGTCACGATCGGCACGTTCAGGCTCGGAGATGGGGTGTCCCCAGCTGTCCTGCCCGGTTCTGGATTAGCCAGTGCCTCCCCCGAGTGACAGTAACTCAGGCAGAGCCACCTCTGCACGGGCTCCCTCTGCCTCCTTCCCCTTCCAGCCTGGGCACACCAGGGCATCCAGCGAGGACCAGGACGCTGCTGCCCTGAAGCATCCTGTTCACAAGTGAAATGTTTCCCAGTGCCCTCAGGTTAATCCTGATTCACTGCCAAACCATCCAGAGGAGATGGAGGCATCCAGGGCTCACGAGCCAGGGGAGTGGGATCAGGAGAGTGGGTTTGGGGCAAGCTAGGTACAAACAGTGCCTCCCAAGGATCAGCCATCCTGAAATGCTCACAGCATCCCTGGAGAATGTTAATCCCCCTCTACTAAACTCAGATTACATAAAACTCCCTGTTTCCAGTTCTCTCTCCCTGGCTCTGCTCCACTGGAGGACACCCCAGCTCCCCTAGCTCCAGCACTGGGCCAGTCCCCAGGATACCCTGAGCCTCCTTATCACCAGCCAAGGAGCCAGGGAGCAATCCTAGCTCCCCTGAGCCTCCAGCATGCCCTCCTACTCCCTCCAGGATCCCCGTGCCCCCTCTGTGCTCCATACTGCCTGTTTGTATGCTGCTGCCTTGGTTACGACCACTGAGTCACCACCAAACCTCTCTCATAGGCAGGGAAGCCCAGACTCACATTTTCCGTGGGATTCCTACAACACATTCAACCTTCTGGGGTGGGGAGAGATGTTGACAGAGGTGTTCAGAGATGTTGACGTCACAGGGGTGTCCCAGGGACCAGGGCTGTCTAAACAGGGAGCTACCAATGGCACATCCAAGCTCTGCAGGGATGCTGGGGTTCCTTGGGGCTGTATGATAGGGGATTCCTTCATCCTTCTGGAGAATGGATCCAGGAGAAATCTTTCCCCAGCAGCTGCTCTTGCAGCTGAGCAGCCTTGGTGCCTGCATATGGGTTCACTCCTGACATGTGCTTTGTGAACCCACCCTCCCACGGGTGCTGAGGCTGTTCACCCCTCCCTTTCATATCCCCAGTTTTTCAATGCTGCAAAATTATCCCCAGCTCCCCACAGCCCCCCCAGCACAGGTCAGTGAGGAACCAGCATCTGGAAGGGATCAGCACAGCAACCACTGCGGGGAAAGGGGAGGGCTATAAATAGCAGCAAGTTTCCAAATCAAAGCTTTAGAAACAACAAAAACAACCAAAGAACATAGGCTGAGGCACTGCCTTTTCTGCCTGGCGTGTTTATATATATAGTCATTTTTTTATTCCTAGCTTGTTTTCAATCTTCCCTCACTGCTGGGAATTTGTGGGTCTGTCCTCTTTCCCACCGGGCAGCTTCCCAGAGACACATTTCTTGGAAGGTTGTAACCTCTTTTAGTAGATTTTAAATGAATCTCAGGCAGGAATGTCCCAGGACTCCTTTTCTACTCATTTAGCAAGACAGGCTTGTCCCTGCTTTGGGGGTGCCACAGGGCTGGCCGTGGTGGCCCCGGGGTGCGGTGGGCACCGCAGGGTGGATGCCAAAGTTCCAGCCAAGTGGAGGGGTGATGTTTTCTCGGGGAGCTCACTGGTGATGGGAAAGTCTCAGCACCTCGAAGGAGAGGCTGGATGCACACCTGAGTTTAACCCTCATGGCTACGAGGTAGTGCTGGTAGAAAACTGGGAAACATTGCCTGGGGTCTCCTTTGGAGCATCCGAAGGAATGGATGAGGGTTTCCTTAGGACCATCCTCAAACACTGTCCTTTACTCAGGCATGGACACCCCTTGGAATAACCCAAGCACAATCCCAGCTGTGGGTCCCAGACCCTGGCCCTTGTCTGGGAACAGGCACTGAGCCTCCTGAGTTCTTCCCACTGTCCCTGTCGGGGCCCTTGGACTGGCCTGATCCCACAGTCGGTGTCGAGCCTCTCACAGACACCACAGCTCTAGCGGTGCATCCTTCCTGGACCATTTGTGGCCCCAAATGGCATGTCCAGTGGCACATCTTTTCTGCAGAACAGTGGCCCCCAGCTCCTGGTAGGGCAACTCAGATGCTGCAAGACAAGGGAACAGGGAGAAATTGCACCTTTTCCCCAGCAAGTTACTCTCCAGCTTGAAATCCCCAACCACAGCGCAAACTCCTTGGGCCCTGGTGTGTCCCTGCTCCCTCCCCTGCCCAGGGCTCCCCACTGACTGCGAATAGCAGCAGCCTGGCCCTGGGAAGTGTGGATGCGGGGCCTCCTGTGCAGACCAAGCCAGTGCTGCCGTGTTTATCCCAGTTTTATTGCCCACTAGAGTTGTTTTGCTGGAAGGGCTGTGGTCTGGCAGGCTCTGCTGTGGCAGCAGTGCTGTGGTGCAGCCAAGCCAGGATGGCATGACACACACGTTTGAGAAATAACCTCATAAATCTGCTTAATTCAGTCGATGAATCATTCCCGCTGCCTGTAGGCTCCCTTCCCATGAGCCAAACCTTACTGCCCCTGCTCTTGGAAACAACACAGGCAAAAAGTACCCAGGCAGTATCCCCTGAGCAACACCAGCAGCACTGCCTGGTGCCTCCCCGCAGCCCTCTGCCGTGCCCAGCACACCGGACCTTCCTGCAGAGTGCTGGGAGCTGCTTGGCACCTTGGTGCCACATCCCCAGACTCCGTGGCATTCCACACCCAGGGCACCAGACACCTCCAGCTCCCCTCTCCCGGCCTCCCCCAGCCAAGTGGGGAAGAAGGCAGCAGGCAGTGGAAGCAGCCACAACTGAAAAATGCAGGGGCAATTTAGCAGCCACCCCTTGGGATGCCAGCTGCTGTTGGCTAAAACCACGTGAGAGGGGGCCCAGCTTTCTGGGGACCCACTGGCACCCGAGGCTGCAGTGATGGACTCAGCACAAGGCTGACGTCAGCAGGGACACGCAGCCAAATGGTGAACAGCGGGGTGGCCACAAGCAGCACCTGCAGACAGCTTTGTGTTCCCATCTCCAGGCAGAGCACAGCAGGTTGTGCTGGCCCAGCCCACAGCGAGCTGCTGAGGGTCTCTGGGCTTCCCTGTCACAGCAAGGATTGTGCCATCGGCCTGCAGGAACATTCACGTGTTACTTCTTCAAATGATGGACACTCTCCAAACTCATCCCACAAGGAGGCAATCAAGTGGGCTGCGTGCTAATTTGGGGCAGGGAGAGGATGGCACAGCCTTGCATGCTTTCCCTGGTACAGTAGGAATCAGTCCTACCCTACAGCGGGGACAGGATCCTGGGGGAGCTGGCAGAACCCTTCATCAGGACTGGGATTACCGTGGGAAGGGGAGGGCTGGGTCACACTCCACCATATCCATCCGGATGGATGAACATATCCACCCAGTTTAATGTCACAGCTGGCACTAGTGCCACAAGCAGTAGGAGCAGCGCAGGATGCTCCCGTTCAGGTGATGGTCCCTGCCATCAGCAAGGGGCTGGGGCTCCCCAAGTCTGGTCCATCCATGCAGCAGCGCTGCTGCCTGCTCAGGTCCACACTGACGTGGGTAGGTCCTCAGCCCTCTCCATCCCCTCCCGGGGTGGGTACATAGCCCACGGCCCACAGCCTCTTTTTGCAGGAGAAAGGGCAGAGTGAGGGGTCTGGACGTCTCACAGCCACTGGGGCATTGCTGGGTGCATCTGTGTCCCACAGGTGCGCTGGAGCTGTGGCACCTCCCTGTTTCCATCACACCCCCCCTGTGACAGCGTCCTGCTGGAGTCAGAGCGCGTCTGCCCCACGTAAGAGGCACGTGAAGGGACGCTCGTCATGTCCCTGAAATAGCAATGACCTGCAAACATGGGCTCAGGGTCCGTGTTGAGGGCTGTGGCTGCAGCAGTCCCCGCATTACGTGATAATCTCAGTTTTCCTTTTAAAGACAACAACACTGAAATGAGTTTCCTGTGAGTTTCCTGCGTTCCCAGTTGTGGAGGAGAAAATCTGGGAACCTCTCTAAATCCGTGCTAATAACATCAGCAAAGGAAATGTCGTTAGAGAGAATGTGAAAAGATGTGACAAAAACCCAAAATCCCACGACACCTTGGGGACTAGAACTCCCAGGATCACACCCCACCCAGCTCCCATGCCTGTGGCAAGCCCCAACCCTCTTACATGACCAGCTCACAGCATCCGTCTCAGCCAGTGCCAGTCTGGACAGCATCCCAGTGCTGTGCCCTGGGGAAAAGACTTGTGGAGATGGAGGAAAACCCAGGATGAGCCATGAAGTGCTCTGCTGACACTGCACAAAGTGGAAGCACTCCACTCTGTGGAAGCACTTGGCCAAGTTCAAGGTCGAGGGCTGTAAATTCCATGTTATTTTTAACTCCAGGATAGTAGCTGGCTGAAAACAAGAGGAAGAATAGCTGGAATTCGGAGGTGGAGGGGAGGTGCAGGGTAGGTGGATGCTTTTGCCTGTTGAAATACGGGTGAAACCTTAAGAAAGAAGGGTGGGAGAAAACAGGTGCTGCAGGGTGGCAGGATGCCCCCAGAGGGACCGTCAGGATGAGCAGGGTCTCTGTCTGTGCCCCATCAGTCACGGAGTTGCAGCTGGACACGTCCTGATGGCTGAGGTGACCTGCGAGGACACGTGCTGCAGCATGAGGCCATGGGAGCATCAGGGGGCACGGAGTGAGCTGGGCTGGGGCATCTGCTGGCACACCCGTGGTTTTCTCTCCCACTAGAAAACAGCAGCATGTGGCTGATATTGGGAAAGAGGCTTTTCTCCTGCCTGGTGCAGTGTCCAAAAGAGGGTTGGCATCCCAGCTCCTTCGTCCTGCCCTGCCCATCTGACAGTGGGCAGGGGTGTTGCACTCGGGGCCGGGGCTCCACCCCTGGCCACGGCAAAGCCGCAGTGCCCACGACACAGTGTGCCCTGGCCCAGGTCTTGGCATGTGGCTCCATCAGACTGACATTTCCAAACCAGCCCGCACATCGTGTCACATCGCCTCAGGAACGGAGTGCGTACGCCGAGGGGACAACACTGAGACCGCGTGCCTGCAGCTCCACACATCCCCATCCCACGCAGGGCACCGGCGTGGCTGCCAGGAAAAGCAGTGACGTTCCCAGGGCGTGAAACAATTAAATGCTGGGGTTTGAGGAGAAAGAAAACAGTCAAGGAATAACAGAAGAGAGAACAGCCTTGCAGCGATCGCTGCGAGCTGCGCGGGGCTGAGCCGCGCACAGAAGCGTGCTCGCACGAACACCCACACCCACTCCCATGCTGGCATTCAGATCCCGTGGGACCGAGCTACGTGCACAAGGCATGTGTGCACCCACGTGCTCTCACAGGGGTGTGTGATTCCTGGATCCAGCTACAGGCAGTGTGTCCGCGTGGGCCCAGGGTGTCCAGACACAGCTCTGCGCCCGCCGCAGTCCCACTCGGCTCCAGCCCCGCAGGGCTCGGCCCCAGGTGGACACCGTGTACTGGGGCCAGTGGTGGTGCTCACGGGAAACCTTCAGATCCTTGTCCTTGAGCCCAGCCAGAACAAACTAGGCAGTAAAAGGAGATTTCCTTGCTCACAGCCTCTGCTACTAGCACCAACCTGTGCCTTGGCCCTGTCCCAAGCCTGCTCTCCTGCTGTGCCTCGTGCTCCAGCCCTCCCTTGCCGTCATCTCTGACTGCATCTGCTCCGACTTCCTGGCTTCTCCATACACCCTACAGGCACACTGGGGACAATCCCAGCCCCGCAGTGCTGCTGGGGTGGGTGGTTCTGCACCTCTGGGCTCAGGGCAAATCCTCCCATGGGAAAACCAAGGCCTGACTTCAAAGACACCCAGGGCTGGCACTCTCTGGGCTCCCCAGGGACACCCCGTACACGGTCTCTGGGCAGCTGGGGTCTGACACAGCCACCATCACCCATGGCCCCTGCCCCATCTCAGCTCTGGGCTGATAAAGCTTCCCTGGCTTGAGAGGCACAGTCCTTCCACCACTGCTCCATGCCCAGGAAGCCCAAAGAGCCTGAGGGCTCACACTGCCCTTCCTGCCCTGCCACAGTCCTTAGGGGACACCCAAGCTGCCAGAACATCACCCCTCCCGAGGTCTGCACCCCTGAGCCGCACAGCCAGGGTGCCCCACCCTACACCACTGCATGGACACAGGCAGAGGCACTGCCCCGTGGTGCTGTGGGGACACAGGGGACACACCGCTGCGTGGATGCAGACAGAGGCCCTACCAGCAGAGGTGACAGCCAGCGAGTGTCTCTCCCTGCCTGGCAGTGCCAGGCTGGACAGCTCTGCCAGGAAGATAGATGCACGTGAGAAGATACTTCATGGTCTGGTCAAACCCAGTGCAAAGAAAGCAGTGTGATCCAAGGAGTGAGGGGCAGACTCTGCACGGGGACAGAGCTGCTGTGCTGGCACACAAAGGCCCCTTCACTGCGCTGGAAAGATGAGCAGTGTGTGCAATGGCATTGAATCTGGGACAGGGACAATCACGGTGTGAGCCCTCCTCACACAGAAAGGCCTTTGTGAGTCAGGAGCATCCCCAGCTCTGCAGTCACCACTAGTGACCAAGCACAGCCCAAGCCACAGGGCTGGGCTTCCCTGGAGCCAGGTCATGCCAGAGCCACCCCAGACACGGTCTGTGTGATGGCCGAGTGTGCGGGCAGCGCTGGGAGCACTGGCTGACCGCTGCTGAGGCTGGATGGCACCCCGGCAGCCAGGGAGACAGGAGCCGGCTGCTTTCCACAGCTCTGCCAGACCACCAAATCCCTGCTCCATCCCAAAAGCCCTCCTCTGTCCCATCCCCTGTTGATGTGGCCTATGATATGTGGCCCCTCAAGCCACACATCGGAGGGGCCTCAGCACCCCACAGCCATCCCATCCCGCTGCCTCTGAGTGCTGCGGGCAAGCGGGAGGGGCAGCAGCCACCGAGTCACAGCAGCAGCACCCAGCTCCCACCTGTGGCAGACTCAGACCTGCCGGGCTCCCTGGCACGGAGCGACCCGGGGACCCTCTGCCGCTGGGCGATGCCATGTGGGCTCCTCCGGGACGCCACCCGCCTGGCATCGCCGTTCCACTCTCGGTCAGATCAGAACTGGCCAAGCAGGGCACAAGGTCACCAACAGCGTGGGACAGCAGCTTGCTCTTGCTGTGCATCCAGACGCAGGATGCGGAGGGCTGGGGCAGCAATCCCCCTCTCTGGAGACAGGGCTTGGGGAAGACCACAGTGCTCCTCTAAACACAGGCAAACACAGCAGATGCTGCTAGACCATGACCCGATGAATGACAAGTTCTCTCCATGGTCCTGCTGAGGAACAGCCAGCTTGGGCAGCAGCCTCACCAGATACCAGTGAAGCCATGGCACGTGACATGCCACCTCCCAGAGCCAGCCTGTCCTCACCGTCACCGCACCTCAGCTGGCTCCTTCCAACAAGAGGGTGCAGCCATGGCTGCTGGGGACCATCTTTGCCCCTGACACGGCCAGACTGGCCTGGGATGCACAGTCAGGGGCTGCTGCACCCCCTACTCCCTGACCTGCCACGTGTGTCTCTCGGTTCCCCCAGCGGGGTGACGCTGCTCCTCTGTGAGGACTCACTCCAGGGCCCAGCATGTGCCAGGAGGAGGCTGAGACAGAAAAGGGACCAGACACAAAAAGCCTCAAGCCTTTTCCAAAGAGGCTTGTTGTTTCTCTTCTGGGACGTGGTGAGCTGCCAGGGCCATCGCATGGCCAGGCCATCTGAGCTCTGCAGCAGGGCAGAGCCAGGGCTTGCAGTGGGGACAGGCAGCACCCCAGGAACCCCAAGCAGGGGCTGTCCCAGGAGAAGCCACACAGGGTGCATGAGAAGGGGGTGGGAGGAGTGCCAGGGCTGTGGTGCCCAGCTGATCAGCCCAGGACTCATCACAGGGCCCGCCCATGGCTTCCCAGCCGTGCCCAGGGCCCTGCTGCACCAACACAGGTGTTCCTCGGTCTCTCATTCCCCCGGGAAGGACCACAGGTCTCAGGCACCTGGAAGAGCCAAGCCTGGAAGCCACACTGTGCTCCAAGGACAATGCAGGGAGGACATGCTCTGCTGCCAACAGCTGGTGCCTCAGCCCTTGTTTTCAACTTTATGTAAGCAGGGAACCCAAGCCTGCTCTGGGACGTGGTGAAATTGGATCCATACGGAAACAATTAGAAAGGGGAGGGATAAGGAAGAAACTTTGCTTTGTTGGCACAACTCTCTGCCCAGGGAAGAAAACAGAGCCCATGAGCCAGCCCAGATGTATTTGTGCAGGGGAAAAACAACCCATGAGTAAAAGAGAGGCACGGAGGTGGGGCTCACTCCACACCCGCTCTGGGACCAGCTTCGGCTGAGAGTGACAGGGGCAGGTCCTTGAGGACAGAGAGGCTCCTAAGGAGTAGAATTATAGAACACCCTGAGTTGGAAGGGACCCACAATGATCTTCAAAGTCTAACTCTACTACCAAGGAGAAGATGGAATCTCATCAGGGAAGCTCTTCTCACTGGGTTGGAGACAACCCACCTTTAAGCTGAGCCCAAGGCAGTCAAATGAGGACTGTGAAGCACCTGCTGGGATCCCCTCTGCCAAGACCACCTACAGGTCCCCATCCCCAGTGCCATGCGGCTCACACAAACTGGAAGTCGCCTCTGCCCTGGGGACCCATCCTCTCCACAGGGCAGGGAAAGGACAAATGTTTGCTGACGCTCTGGGTTACGAGCCCAGCCTGCACCCCAATGCACCCCAGCTGCTCATATGGGCCCTGCGGGCCCCAGGTCCTCGGGGAGGTGTGATACCTGCAGGGCTTGTTGACAAGAAACACTCGCCACCACAGCTGCTTGGGAAAGGCACCCCGTAGGCATGGGGTGTTCCAGGATGAAAGCAGACTGTGAGTCAGCTCAGAAAAGTGGAGCCTGGACGAGCGTCTTCAAGGGTGATTCCAGGATTGCATCACTGCAGTGGGAGAGGTTCACCCTCTGCCTGTGCTCAGGGAGAAGTCCTTGGCCCGCCCATGTGGGTAGGTGACCTGGACAGGTGAACCTGTGCTGCTGCTGCAGGGTGATGCCTTTGCCTGCAGCCCAGCACCCTCAGAGCCACATCAGCTCCCACCCCAGCTTCAGCACCCTCCTCGAACTTTACCCTCCAGCCACAGATCCTGCACAGCCCAGGGCCAAACCCCCTCTCTGCTCCCACTGTCCCCAGGGCAGCTGAGGAGAACAGCCTGTTCTCAGGGTTCCCATGGAATGTAGCTGTACTCTCCAGCTCCCCTGCCCGTCACCTCAGAAGTACAAAGTGGCAGCAGCTGCTACCTCATCCCTTTTTGGGACAGGATGAGGAGCACAGCCGGGCACGGGGTGCTGGCCGTGCCTCACCCCAGTGAAACCTGGGAGCCTGATGCAAGCACACGGGGAGCTTGCTCTGCTGGCAACTTCCACTGTGTCTTTCATCAGCCAAACGGTCTGTTCCAGGTTTGTGTCTTTCGTCAACAAAGTCCTTCAGAGCGGGAATCCTGGGAGGTAAGTATCTGGAATGTGTTAGGAACAGCTAATCCCAGGTTTGTCCCTCCCCGCAGGAGAGGAGGAGCAGGGCAGGTGAGATGGGGCTGCAGGTGCTGGCTGGCTTCCCAAGCTGCTTAGCAGGAGCACGGGCTGCCCTGCCAGCAGCAGCACGGCCGCTGCCCTGAGCAGGGGTCCTCCTCACCCTGACCCCGCTGCACACCTTCCGCAGGGACCGTGTCTGTGCCCGCAGCCATCGCAGCCAGAGCCTGCACATGATCCTTTGCCCCCTTCTCCCTTGCAAGGGAACGTGGTCTCTGCCAAACTGCTGGTGTCCTGTCACTGGACGTGTCCCCGCTGTCACAATCTGTGATGAAGCCCTCTGGATCCCCAGTCTGTCCCTGGCTGAAGGCTGTTCTCAGCCGGTGCTCGGCAGGGTGGGAGATGGGATGGGGCAGCAGGAGATGAGACCTGCCAGCCCTCCCAAGCTCCTGGGACTCATCCAGGAGCTCCTGTGCAGTGTGCTGTGCTGGGGCTGAGACCCCCAGGAGATGTGAATGGCTCAAGCCAGCACTGGAGCCAGGAATCCACAGCCACAGGACAGAGGACGTGACTCAAGGGTGGCAGAGCCAGCCCAAACCACCCCAGTCTGTGGCATGGAGCTCACCCTCCATGGGAGATGTGCCCATGCTCGACCCAGCTTGCCTCTTTGTGACAAGTCACCACTGACACCGGAGCCACTGCCTGACACTGCCTGCCCTGTGCCCACCAGCGCTGAGCTCTTCAAGAGCTGATGGCCTGCTCCAAAGTGCACTAAAATACCCCAAAACCTCTCCCTCAGTTTGTCATGCTTTCAGTGTCCCAGGGTGACCAACAAGACCTCTTGCCCCAAACCAGGCAGCCCACCTGGGCCACCAGAATCTCTTTAGTGACCCATTCAGCTTGCTCAGGTGCTGTTTCCATTCCCTACCCAGCTCCCTGCCGCGTGTGGATTGGTTTTGAAATTATGGATTCCGTCTTTATTTCCAAAAGTGAACATTGTTTTCTCTTGCATGTCTTTTGTTATTTTTGTGTTGGATATGGAAAGTTCCCAGCATTTGTTAGTCGTGGAGCCCAGGCAGGGAAGAAAAAGCAAATACTGCTCAGCTGAGGGCGAGGAGGTTGCAGGGGCTGTAAATTTTAAGCACAAACTAACCCCAAACACTTTCTACGTCATTCAGCCAGGCCTGGACTGAGCCTTTCACAACAACCAGGTGTCTCCATGCAGTGACTTAGTTCCTCACTCCTGGCTCACTATTTCCCATGAGTTCCAGAAATCATGGCCCAAACTGGAGCTACCTCAGCCTGACCTGGATGCTGTAAGCCACACAAGGGAGCAGGTGAAGTATGTCCCAGAGGGACACAGCCACCTCCACCCCAGGCCACGCACCTCCGTCCGCCCCAGGGAACAACCTCCAAACTCACTGTGGTCCTTCCCTTTCTGTCCTGTCTGACCACTGCACCAGCACTTCTCCAACACAAGGACCTGCCAAAACCCCCTCTCACCCTTCCTTGTCCCCGCAGCAGTTCCCAGCATTGCCCTGACCCTTTTCTGCTGCTTCTCCTCTCCTCCCACCCATGGTGAACATGCACTGGTGTGCTCAGGGGAACCATCTGCCTGCACCCAGAGATGCAGAGCACTCATATGGGCACTGGTGCCTTCTGAGGGCATCCTTGAGTGCCTCTGGCCCAAATTTCCTAAAGATCAAGGTCCAGTAAAACTCTCAGGTGTCCATTTTTGCCCACTGAAACACAGAGCATCCAGGATCTCCTTAACACAACGGAGAACAGTTACCCTATGATGAAAATTTCCTGGAGGAGCCGTGATGGGCAGAAGTGGAACTGGGTGCCAGCCCTGGGAGCTCTGCACTGCTGTCTCCAGCTGTGCCCGTGGCAGCCAGCAGTTGGGTGCGCTGCTCACCACCCCAGATAATTATAGCTCCACTGTTTATATACCCTCAGCCCGTGGCCACAGGAAGGAAGGCTGGAGGACACTCTACGTAACAGAGCTCTCCACCCCTTCCCCGCTCCTCCCTCCCACCTGCACCCCCCCGTGTGAATTTGGCGTGTGTGACAAGACACCACAGCCCAGCATTGTTTGTCAGAGCTGGTCTCAGCCCGCAGCTTCCCCTTTCTGTCACCCATGGAACCCTGCTCTGGGCTCTCCAGACACTCTGTCCTCGCTCTGCACCATCTGCAATCTCCTCCTGCATCCCTCAGCCTGGCAGCTTCTTGGTCCCACAGCTGGACTGGGGACATGAAGCCTTGTCCCTGTCCCCATGCACGGCTGAACCATGTGGTTGCTGCAGCCTGCACCCATCTCCAGAGCTGCAGGTGCCCTGAAGTACCCGGTGATGGTGGGTCAGTGCTCTCCTCTTCACACAGATCAGCCGTGGCATCTCTGTGTCAGTCCTGCCTCCCTGCCGCAGCAAATGGCATCTCCACGGCAATCCCGTGCTGCTTGCTGGAGCTGAGCAGGACCAGGCAGAGCACAAGGGAGCTTCTGAGCCATGGGGTTGTCCGTGTCTGCAGGGACAAGTGACCACCAGTCATCACTGGAGTGGGATCCCAAGAAGCTGCCCGGGTGGCATCAGTGGTGGCACTGGAGGGGGTTGCACAGCTGCAGCACGGAGCAGGGGAGCAGAGCCCCTTACCCACCCACGGAGAGGCAATGACCCGGCAAGGCTGGGCTGCAGGATTAGGAATGGGATGGGCTGTGTCCCGCACGGACGGGCCAGGCCGGCCAGCTGTGGCTGAGCCAGCACTTTCGTGTTTGTTTGGTCTGTTAGATAACTTCGAAAGCAGAAGCTGGAAGGGCTGGCAAATGAACGGTTTGTTCTTTCCGACTTCCACACGCGGCTGCCTGAAACCTCAAGGCTATGCAGGGCTTAAACCACAGCCCAGAGCCGCCCTCTCCCCTCATCAGCAGCCCAGCGTGTCCCTGGAGCCCCTCCAGCCCGGCTGCCCTCCAGCCCAGGGCCGAGCTGCGCCTCTTCGCTGCCAGAGGAGGAAACTGAGCAGCGGGAACGCTCCTCTGGAGGGGTCTCGGCCCCACACCCGGCCTGGCACAGGCTGAGGGGCTGCTGCCACCTCCTGGCCACGGCTCCGGCTCGGGGCAACCCACGGGCACAGCTCAGCTCAGCTCAGCTCAGCTCAGCTCAGCTCAGCTGCGGCCGCACCCCGCTCCCGGCCGCGGGGAAGGAGCGAGGGTCGGGCACGGCCGCACCCGGCATCGCCTGCCGCGTATCGACCGGGAACTGTGGCGGGAAGCGGCACAGGACAAGGCCACTGCAAGCCCCGTTCCAAGGAGTGAATCGTACGGCTTTGCCAAAGGGCAGCGGTGGGAAGTGGGTCCAGGTTACCTTTGAGCACCCGAGCCTCTCCAGGGACTGGCAGCCTCACCTCCCCAGGTGAAAGGGACAGTTCCCACATTCCCTAAAGCTGCACAAAGTCCACCCCATAAGGGGAGCATCCCTACTTGACCAAAGGGAAGGCTGTTTTGCCACAGCTGGTCCCAATATCCCTCACTGGGCGGCATCACACCTCCCTTCCAGCTGCTGGAGCATCCCAACCAGTGGTACAGGGTCCCAGTTCCCAGCAGCAGCTGGGAGCTTCCAAGAAACTACAGGGGCAAGTGCAAGGTTGGGCCGAGGCCAAATCACTAGCACAGGCTTTGCCTCTGTCCAGGGAGTGTGGTGAGGGCCTGATCCTGTGTCTGAGGCCCAGGAGCCAGGCACAGCATCATGGAGTCTGCTAAGACCCCTCTCCCAGTGCTGGAACACTGGGAATGAAATCCCCCCAGGCCGAGACTGAGCAACAGGCAAGCAGCAGTGTGTGCTATGGCCCAGTCAGGAGCTGGCACAGGTGAGCTGGGGAAGCAAAGCAGTGCCATGGCTGCCCTGGAAGGAGAGGGAAGCTGCAAGGCCAAGCAGTAGAGAGGACAGGCAGGAACGGAGCAGAAGCCAAATGGATGCAGAGAGGACAATGCTGCAGACTTGTTAAGGCTGGGGCTCACTCAGCTGCGGACATAAACGGGGCTGACCCAGAGCCCTGCCGAGCTCCACATGCTTTGGTCACGCTGTGTGCTCTGGCCGGAGAGGCGCAGGGGGCCGGGGGTGCTGCAGTGGGATGGGCATCCCGCCTTGACTCCGGGTACAGTCACTGTGCGTGAGGCGGAGCGGGAGGAGACAGCGGCCCGGCACACACGGGCAGGGTGTTCATGTGGCGGTGCCCAGACGCCTCTCAGAGAGCCTGTGTTCTGTCCCAGGCAGCCCTGGGAGCCTGGCAAGTGCTCTTCCTCCCTCTGGTGCCCGACTTGTGACACCATGGTCCTACAAACTGCCCCAGGGCTGCCACAGCTCGGAGCCAGCTTGAGTCACCACAAGGCAGCTCTCCTGCTGCTCATTCACCTCAGGGCTGACAAGGACAGGCCTATGGACTGCACAGGCAATGGAGGGAATGGGGTGGGACATGTCCCAGACGGGTTTTAGACACGAGGGCAGACTCTGCGACAGCCAGTGAGGTTTGCCTTTGCCTGGGAGAGAGTGTCCTGGGAAACGGTGTGCCTGCCACAGCTCCGCACCACGCACGCTGGAGAGCGGGCAGGGTCAGAGGCTGCACAAGACCTCCAGGCTCATGTGCCTTCCTGTAGGCTCAGGGCACACTTGTTTTCAACCTGTGTGACACAAGGGAAGGTTCAATCTTCAGCTCTGGGGACAAACTCAGACTCCAGCTCTGCTCTGCATCCCCATAGCGTGCCCTCCATCCGCTCCCGCGCACTCTGGCATGGCACAAACCACCTGATTTTCTCTGCTCGCTCACAACTTCTACCCACTCCCTGGGAGCCCCTGGCAGGGGCACAAGAGGAACAGGCCAGATGCTGAACCAGCATAATCCAGCCCGCAGGATTTAAAGCAATGAGGTCAGATTCCTACAGAGCCCAGCCCTTCAGTCACAAGCCTCAAGTCCTTCAGGGGTCTCAAGACCCCCAGCTCCCACCCACAAGACTCCTCCAAAGCAGTCACGATGCTCAGTTCTCTGGGCTTTCCTGACTGTGGGAGGGCAGAGCCACCCAGACTGCTCCCCATGGGCTCAGGAGCAGCTTCGCAAAGGCAGGACTTGGCCAGTGTGAACATCACAGTAGTGGTACCCGCAAGGGGTGCGGCTGCTGTGTGCTGAGGAGGAGCAGAGCCCCGAGTGTTTTAGTTACCACTTTGCAATCACATTGCTCCACTGGAGGAGCAGAGCACAGAGTGGCAGATAAGCTATCGCTGCTGCAGCTGGGCTCATCAGAGCCACCTCTGCTACTCCAGGTCTGCAGGTGTGTTTGAGGTCAAGCAGAAGAGAGATTCCTGACACAGGGAGAACTGGGCTTTGCTGCTCTCCACGATGGGGAGGGCCCAGCAAAGCTGTTAGCTGTCCTAGGCAAGCTGCTCCTGCCCCAGGGAAGCAGCCTTGCATGCCACAGGAGGGACGGGATGTGCTGGGCTTGTACCGGATCCACTTGACTAGACTCTGTAAATGATTTTTTATATAACTCTGTTTTCTGATTGCTTTCAGCACCTTCCAAGTGAAAGCCACAGGCATCCACAGCCTGCATGCCTGGTTGCTGTGAATGGGATGAAGGGGTTGGTTCCCCCACTCACTGTGAAAAGCTGCCCATTCCCGCAGCAAAACCTGGTGGGGCAGCAGCAATGCTGAGGTCAAACCCAGCGAACCGTCATGGTGAGCAGGCTGTCACAGCTGGGACAGACTGAGGAAGGGGACACACACAGCTTGGTTCCCCTTGCTCTGGTTGCTTCTCCCAGGCTTCTCCAGCCACATCCCTGCTCCCCATCCCAGCAGCTGCTGGAAACCCAGCAGCCCAAGCCTGGTCAGTGGCACCAGTGATACCCAGTATATCGGGACAAACCCCATCCTGCTCTCCTCCACAGGGTAAGGACTGCTGGGGCCACAGGCAGCTGTCCTGGCAGTGGTGGAGAGCATCCTGCTGGTGTAGGGAGGGGTCCCTGCATCCCCACTGGGAGCTTGGCGTGGCGCAGATCTTGGATGTGGCTCAGGAACACAGTTCCCATGCGTTCGGCCCACGCAGGCGGCAGCTCATTGCTCCTGCCCGCAGGAGACCTGGGAACGCGGCCGCCCGGGCTGGCTCCCTGCGAGCGGATGTTATTTTAACTCCCAGTTCCTCTCTCCTTTTTGCCAGGCAACGACTGGTTCTCCTGTTGGCTAAGCAATAAAGAGCCCCTTTTTTTTCCCTCCTCCACTATTTCTAGGTTATTTTTAGGTTTTTTCTCAGTGGGTCTTTGCTGCAGACACTCAAAGGCTGGGAGAAGTTGTCCTGCTTTGCGTGCCCAGAGAAAGGGAAGCAATGTGCAGGGCAGGAGATGCCAATACAAAGGGCTTCCCAGTCCAGATGGGGAAGCGCATGCTGCGCACAGGAGCAAGTTCCTCTTCTCCCACACAGCTGTGCTATGCAAGACTTGGCCTTCCACAGGGGAGCCGTGATGCCCACATCTTCCCAACCATGCCAGCAGCAGCCTTCACGTCTCCAGAGCCCAGCCAAGGCAGCTCCTCCATGTGGTGCCAGCGGGGAGGTCCCTGTGCTGGTCCAGCTGCAGCCCTGCACAAGGTGAGGTGCAGCAGCACAGGGAGGGACTTATGCTGAAGGGAAGTGGATGGGACAAGACCTTAGCGTGACCAGAGAGGATCACACATGGCCGTAGCAGTGCAGGAACTGCCAGATGGAGCTGACAGAGCTGAAGTCAGCCGGTGTCACATTTGGGCTTGGGATAGGGACCAGGCCCTATGAGGGGGAGAGAAGAATGTGAGGGACACAGTGCCTGCCAGCACTGTGGAGTACCAGTGCCGTGGCCAGACCCCCTGACTGAGAGTACCGATGGGAGTGATGCTGCCCTGTCCCCAAAACTGAGGGCATGAGACAGCACATCCCGAACCCTTTGTCAATGTTCAGGAAGCGCTCTTTGGGCAGCAAAGAAAGAAACAGCCTGTGTCTCCACCAGGCAGGGACAGTCCAGCCTAAGGCTGGGATCCTCTGCCTCCCCCCACAAAGGCTGTTTTGTCCCCGGGGGCAAAAGGACTTGCCACTTGGGGCAGGAGATGTTACTGTGTGTGGCCCCACAGCCCTTTGTCTCCTGGAAAATTGCAAAACCCTGAGCTTCGCCGCAGCTCCAAGAAGCTCAGAAAGAGCCAGAACCTGCTGGAAGGCAGACGCCCGTGTGGGCGCTGGGCCAGCTCGAACCTTCCAGGCTGTTACGCAGCGCTGGAGCCCCACAGCTGCTTGGCAAGGACACTGCCGACCTTCCCACGTCACGGCCCCGAGCAGCCTGGGCCAGCTGTGTCCAGGCGCTGGGCTGGGGTTGCTGTTTTTCTGCTTTATCAGGATCTCGCTGCGATCGGCGGTGAGTGGGTCGTGTTTGCGCAGTGGTTTGTGCAGGGACGCGGTTATGTAAGCGCCCGGGGCTGCCCGGAGGCGCGGCGG
>WEIT01029636.1:133347-165304 GCA_013389985.1 Dryoscopus gambensis | reverse complement strand
CGCTGCACCACGCCGGGGGCACGGGGATCCCCGCGCCGCCACCGCAGCAGCTCCGTGCCGAGCGCCCGGCGGCGGCTTGGCCAGGATGCTCCCGGCTCCGGCAAAGACCGGGCGGTCTCGCTTTCCCTCACAAGCTCCTGCCGCACTTGGGGTCCGCCTGCCCTGCGGGACCCCCTCCTCTCTGATCCGGCGCCAGAACATGGCCGGGTGCCTTGTTGCAGGTTTGCGGAGGCTCTGCAGGAAGCCCAGCAGGTCGATAAGCTGCTTTCGGAGGGCCCTGGCGATGACTACCTGGAGGAGAAGTTCCCCTTGCTGGGGGTTCCCGTCACCGTTAAGGAGGCCTTTTCTCTGTACGGTGGGTTTATCTTTGTTCCTCTCCAGGTCGTGACCTGCTCCCTCTTGGCCAGGTGCTCCCCAGAGTGGTGAGTGGCTGTGGCAGCTGCTTGGAGGGAAGTAGTTTCCCTTTCCCTGGTTTGCACCAAGCTCTGCCCAGGTTTCTGCGTTTGTGTTCATTGGTAGCACAGAGGTGCTGCAGAGTTTGTGGTGCCTCAGAGGAGCAGCCCTCACCGGGACCCTGCTTCCTGCAGCCCTGGATCGTCTCGGGGCACTGGCCCTGATGCCTCCCTTCTGTTGACCTTGGCACCACAGGGATGCCCAACACCTCTGGCTTGGTCAACCGCCGCAACGTGATCGCCACCTCGGATGCCACAGTGGTGTCGCGGCTGAAGCAGGCGGGTGCCATCCCGCTGGGCGTCACCAACTGCAGCGAGCTCTGCATGTGGTACGAGTCCAGCAACAGGGTCTACGGGCGGACCAACAACCCCTACGACCTGCAGAGGATTGTGGGCGGCAGCTCAGGTGAACCCTGGCACCTCGGCACAGTCCTGCACGAGGGGCAGGTTGAAATGCAGCAAAGGAAGAGTTCCAAGTCTCTGCACACAGCTATTAATGTGTCCCTGGGCTCTTGCAGAGCTTACGGGCCCCTTTCCTGGGCACTGCTGTAGGCTATTGGGAGGTCCAGCTGCTTTGCCTCTTCTGGGTGTTTTGTCTGGCATTGCTTCAGTTTGCTCTGTTGTACTCTGGCAGGAGAATCCCTTTGGCCCACATTCCATAGTCCCCCAGCTATCACAAAGGCCAAGGTGCCCCCCCATCCCTCTTGCTTTTTAGGCCCCCACCCTCACTGTGAGGTTCTCCTGCTTTGCTGGATGATTCGCACCATAAACCTGTGCCACGTTTTCTCTGCGCAGGTGGGGAGGGCAGCGTCCTGGCAGCTGCCTGCTCAGTCGTAGGTGTGGGCTCTGACATCGGTGGCAGCATCCGGATGCCTGCCTTCTTCAATGGAGTCTTTGGCCATAAACCCACGACAGGTAAGGGGGGTGTTGGGGTCTGCTCCTTCTCCCCACGAGCAGAAATGCCATGAGGTGGCATGGGGGCAGTGGGATGAACCCATTCAGGACACCCCTGTGCTGGTCACTGGTGGGATTGCTGTAAGGAGTCAGGTGACTCGTTGTGTGGGACAAGCCTGTTGAGGGAGCACGGCTGGGCTTGGCAGTTGGGAAGCTTTTGGTGGCAGAATGCCAGGTATGTGGGAGATGGGAGGGGGTTTACCCAGGTATTGTATCCTCCGTGTGGGATGTTTTCACAAGGTTGGGATCTGCTGGGGTGTTTCTCTGGCTCTCAGTGCCCTGACTGGGTGCTTTTCCTCCCTTCCCCACCCTGTGCACCTTGCCATCAGCACCTGTGGGGTGTGCAATCCCTGGGGAGCCATGTCTCCCTGCACCCAAAGACCCCAGCAGGGCTGCCCCGTCCGGAGGCGACACGCGGGGTGGTACCTGCCATCTCTGCTCCCAGGGGTGGTGCCCAACGACGGCCAGTTCCCAAACGCTCACGGCGTGCGGACCAGCTACCTGTGCACGGGGCCCATGTGCCGCTACGCAGAGGACCTGGAGCCTGTACTGAGAGTGATGGCCGGTCCCGGGGTCAGCAAGTGAGTTGTTGCCACTGCTCCCAGCTGCTGAGCTGGAGTTGGCAGCTCTCTGGTCCTCACGGTGTATTAGTCCTCTGTACAAGACAGGTCTGCACCCCACCCAGTTTGCTTGTTACTGATTTCCTTCCTGTGCTCCTGGCTTCAGCAGGACTTTGGCAGCTGGGATTGTCCTTCCCACCATCCAGGTGCTCCAGGGAACCGGCAGCCACGGGTAGACTGATAGGTCCCCCTTCACCAGTGAGCTGCTTCCCAGCTCTGTCCCACACATGCCTCCCCTCCCCAGGCTGCCCTTCCTCCTGGGTATTACAGGGCTTTTTCCCTGTTGTTGAATGAGGAGTGTTCCATCTCACACCATGGTCAGTTCAGTTCCTTCAGTTCTTGGTCCGTGCAACCGAGAGCATGCTGTGTGCCAGTGAGGAGCCGGGCGGAGGTGGGGCACGTGGGGCAGCCCTTCTTTTTGCCACAGCCTGCATGCAGTTGCTCTCTCCATTATCACTTCTGTTTTTCCCTGGCTCTTGTGCAATCCCAGCCTTGGCTGCAGCCAGGGTTTGTAATCACAAGGTGCTTCTGGAGAGATGAGAATTTTCCCGACAGAAACTTGCTGGGACTGAGGGGGCAGGTGAGCAGCTGGATGCGTTGTGGGCAGTAGGTGTCTGTGTGTCTTCAGGGTCTCACCTTGCCACCCTGGGGGACAGAGCAGGGTCTCCTGGGGACACACAACAAGTGTGTGAGAACCTCTAGCGGCTGCAGAGGAGCTAGGGATGGATTTGTGACAAAGCACCATTCCTTTCCCAGGCTGAAACTGAATGAAAAAGTGTCACTGGAGAAAATCAAATTCCACTGCATGGATCATGACGGCGGGTCCATCTTTGTGTCACCTGTGGACAAGGAGATCTTGCAGGCCCAAAAGAAGGTAGGAGGCAGTGGAGGATGGTAGTCGCTGGGGTGAGCCTGAAGATAGAACCTGGGGAGACCAGTCGAAGGAGCCCTGGGGAGGGGAAAGAGCTGCTCTGTGTGTGGCTCCTGCAGAGGCCGGTGGGGTGAAGGGCTGGGGAGGCAGCCTGGCATCCCAGTCATGTGTTTTCAGAGGTTAAAAAGTGGGAAGAACTTTTTCTTCCTCAGGGCTAAAGAAGAAACAAAGGGAAGATCTTGCGAGTAGGTCCCCTTGCCCTCTTCTCTGTAGTTTCCGTGGGCTGATGGCAGTGCATCACATCCCTGTGGAAACAAATCTGTCCTTGCTCTTTCCTTCAGGTGGTGGAGCACCTCGAAAGTGACCTCGGGGTCCAAGTTCAGCGTGTGGCAATCCACAAGATGAAGTATTCTTTCCAGATCTGGTCAGCCATGATGTCATCCAAGGACAGCGAGGGGCAGGTGCGTCAGAGTGAGCAGGCAAAGGCACAGCTTTGGTGGCAGCAGGGAAGAATCAGCTGTTCAGGGCCAGCTGTGGAGAGCTGTAGGCTTCCCAAACCTGCCTGGGGGCTTTCCCTGCTCCATTTGCCCTCCCAATCCTCCTTTCATCTCTTCCTAAAGCTGCACAGCCCCTTCTCCCTTGCTTTCCCGTGGGATGAGGCCGTGGCTCTCAGCAGAGCAATGTGGTAATAGGGAGGGGGCAGTTGTTTTGGCACACTGACCTTTTCCATGCAGGTTGCTAAGTCAGCCAAGCAGGAGGCATCCTGCCTTGCTTGTTGCCCCGTGCTGTGTCTTCTGACTTGCAGGCTGGGTTTAACACCCTTTGGGATGCCAGGGCAGGCAGGGGACCAGCAGCTTTCCAGCAGGAGCCCTGCCTGTGTTATTTTTCCCTGGACCTGCAGCTGCTGTGCTGTGCTGTGCGTGCAGGAAAGTTTTGTAATAAAATAAACTTCAGGGAGTGTCATAACTTGTGCATTCCTGGCACAGAGGCAGTGATGAAACAGGCCAGCCCCACCACACTAAGGAGGGCTTGTCTGGCTCTTCTGCCTCCTTCTTCCTCGTGCCATGGTCATATCACAGGAGGAGATGCCTCTGGGACGTTATCCCTTGCATCGTGTCAGTTGGGTGCTGCTTTGGGGGGCTCTCCCTTCTCCTTGCTGTCTCTGGCAGGGAAAGATACTCCTGCTGCTGCCCTGGATCAGAGTCAGAGCTGGGCAGCACTCCTGATGGGCATCTCCTGCATGAGAGCGGGAACGCCTCACACTGGGATAACGGGACAGCTGGAATTTCACTGTCCCTTGCCAGCCTGTGCCTCCCTGCTGCATGCTGCCTGTGCTGACGGGGGGAGCGGGTGTGTTGCAGGAGGCGCAAAGATTCACAGACCTGCTGGGCGACCACGGGAAGCCAGTGTGGCCGCTGTGGGAGCTGATGAAGTGGCTCGTGGGGATGTCTTCTCACACTCTCCCAGCTATCGGTAATGCTGGGAGGGGCCCTGGGAGGTGCAGAGGCACTGGTGGGGTGGGCGAGCTGTTAAATGCAGGTATTACCCTTCCAATGCCCAGTGAAGGAACTCAGGGTTTGCCCCGAGCAGCTTCAGCCTAGTTTTGTAACGACACTTTGTGTCTTTGAGTCACAGGCAAGCTCCAGAGAGCTGGGTGGGTTTTTGATAAATGGGAGTGGGTATCGTGGGAGAATGATGGAGCTGAGGGCAGAGTTCACTCCTGCTCTGAGCCATGTCAGAGCTGCTGTGGGCTCAGAGGGAACAGGCAGGGTCTGCACTGATCTTGTTTCATAGCAGCAGCAGGTGTGAGAACCCTAATTAGCACAGTCGTGCTGCTGTCTAATGAGTGCTGGGGTCGTTCTGCCAGCTCTGCTCAACCCCACTGCCTGGAAGAGCGGGAAGGAAGGGGCAGGCTGAATGCCTTTCCCTTGGCAGAGCTGGGGGGATGCTGCCCACAGAGCTGTGCTAGGGGCAATCTGCTGTGGCTACTGGCAGAGAGGGGTACATGGGGGGCTGCACTGGAGGCAGGGGATGCTGCGTGTGGCTGGGCAATGTGTTTCTGCCCCACATAGCCCACAGTCCTCTCACTCACTCTTGTCCCCATTTCTACCTTTCGCTGCAGCCCTGGGACTGACAGAGAAGCTGGTGAACCTCAACCTCAGTGGGAAGGCCAAGCTGGTGAGCATGGGGAAGAGCCTGCAGGAGGAGATGGAGGCGCTGCTGGGGCCAGATGGGGTGCTCCTCTACCCCTCACACCCCACAATCGCCCCCAAGCACCACTCCCCCATCTGCATGCCCTTCAATTTTGCCTACACAGGTGAGCAGCCCTGGCTCCTCTTGGGTTGCAGGTAGGGCTGTTGGGATGGTCTCGCCCACGGCAGCAGCGTGGGCTGGCAGCTGGGGTGTTGTACTCTGAGTGTTGGCATTGCTGGCAGTGGGCTGTGCAGCAGAGAGAGGGTCCTGCTGCTCCAGAGAGTGGGGCAAGGGTTGTGCTTCCTGCTGTGGGGCATCGTTTGCCGAAGGTGCCTGCCCGCAGCAGGGCAGGTCTGACCTGTGTGTGTGATACTGGGGGCCTCCGTGCCCCGGAGGTGTGAGAGCTGCCGCTGCCGTTTAGCAGGAGCCTGAGAGCCCCCATCTCTTGGGGTGCAGCCTGGGGCTCCCTGCGAGGTTCCCGTGCGCTCTGAACACCTCGGCGGCAGTGTCAGTGCTGCCTGGCTTTGGGGTGATGGAGGGCTGGGGCCTGGGGCAGGAATGTCCCAAATTTGGCATGCCATCCTTCACGGGTGCCGTTTGTACACGTGATGTGGGCACTGGGAGTCTCTGGCCAGTGATGTCCCTTGTCACCATGTCTCTGCAGTGCTGTATGAAGCACCAGCTCCCAGGATCTTGGTGCTGTGTAGCAGCAGCTGCCTGCCGGGGGTGGGAGAACCAGGCAGTGATGTTTCCCAGTCGCTCTGCTCACTCTGATCCGTCCAACCTTCTCTCTTGCAGCCATCTTCAATGTCCTGGGCCTGCCGGTGACACAGTGCCCGCTGGGGCTGGGCAGCGAGGGGCTGCCGCTGGGCATCCAGCTGGTGGCAGCCGCCTACAATGACCACTTGACCCTGGCAGTGGCCCGGTACCTGGAGAAGGCCTTTGGAGGATGGGTTTTACCGGGAAAAGTTTAGCCTTGGGAGGCAGGGGCAGAGGCGATGGCAAGTGCTGATGCTTGATCCCATCGTGGCACTGCCTGCTCCCTCTGCATCCCCCTGTGCCCTCCTGGGAGTGGCTGGTGGTGCCTCCAGCCCAGGAACAGCTGGGCTGTTGCCACTGGAGTCCTCATCCCTGTGGCACCCTCTCTCAGGGAGAGACCTGCCTTTCCCGAACCCCTCAGGAGCCCTGGTGCTGCAGTCCGAGGATGTCCTGGCTGCGTCCTGCCTGCAGTGGGCACCCACCCACCTTTTGCAGACCGGGGAGTTGGCCAGCTCTGTAACTTGTGCTTTCAAAACGCTCAGTGAGAGCTGGGCAGAGGACGTGCTTCCAGACTGCTGGGGGCAGCTGCGCAGCACCCCTGGGGCCACCTGGGCCCGTGGGGGTGCTCCTTGGCCTGACCCTACCCACAGGGCTGGACTGTGCCTGCTGCACCCAGGCTTGCCAGCCTCCACAGTCCTCCCAAGCTCCTGCAGGCTTCCCCCAACCCTGACCAAAAAGGGAGAGGGGTTGAGGGGGCTGGAGGAGCCGTAGGCCTGCCTCGCCAGCAGCACTTTGTGGGGTGGTGGGTGCTGGGCTCTGCCATGTGTGCAGCTGTCAGGCGCAGCTGAGAGCATTTGCAGCACTGTCTAAAGCATCTCCTGCTCATCTTCCCCTTCCCTCTGGGGGGATCATCCTGCCTGACTGGTGTCCCCTGCCACCTGTCCTGCTGAGCTGCCTGGCCTGTGCCCCAGGAGCAGACGTGGGCAGCAATGTGAGTGGCTCGTCTGAGCAGGCAGCACGCACAAGGTGTTCTCATTGAGCGAGGTATTAAAGATCCTGTCCAGTCTACTGTGGCTGCGTGTCCTTTTCCTCATAGCTGTTACCCTGCCAGCCCCTGTCAGCCCCAGCCCATCTCCACCAGGGATGGGTCAGGGCTGCCCAGATGCTGGCCACCAGAGCCGTGCAGGGACAAGAGTGGAGATGCTGGCATTGGCCCCAGGGGGGGCACTTGGCCACTCTGGGGCTCTTGTTTTGGAATGCCCAGGCTGACAGTGACTGCTGGGCTCCTGGCAGAGCTGAAGGGTGCTTATGAGCTCCTCCTGCTGCCATCAGTGGCTCTGTTAGTCTTGTACTGGTTGCACAGCTCCTGGGAAGCACGAGTCCCGCTGTGTTTTGTCCCAGGGGGCTGCCAGAGGCCTGGCACTCCTGAGGTGATGCAGAGCCACGTGCAGGTCCCTTGTGGTCTGCAGGGCAAAATGAGGGGCCCCAGCCCTGTGTGCCCAGCCTGCAGCACTGGTCTTGGCAAGGACAAAACCCTCTGGTGTTGTTTTTGCTGGGATGTCCTGGGCTGTGTCTGCCCTGCAATGTGTCACCCCTGGCCTGACCCCTGAGCTCCTCTGTGTCCCCACGCAGTGCCGGTCCCTGCAGGGGCAGCGCAGGACGCTGCCATGGCGTGCTGGGCCAGGCCGTGCTCAGCTCGGGTGTGCAGAGGGCACTGCTGAGCGCCCGCGCCCGGCTGGGACGCTGCTAACGAGGAAGCAAGGAAGGAAAAAAACAAACCCTGGCTCAGCAAAGGAGGTACAAACTACCCAAGTCAAATCACGTCTCCCAGCGTGCTGGCACACACAACGCGGGCGTGTCCCCCATCTGGAGGAAGCCGGGCAGACCGTGGTAACGCTTCCTGTGAACGCTCGGAGCCAAGCGTGGGGTTGCTGAGCTGAGGCTGTTGCGTTTAACAGAGCGTGGTTGGCGAGGTGGGTTCCTGATATGGCAGAGGGGCAGATAGAAAATGCTGGATCAAGGTAGCGGGGAGCGCTTGTGCTTCGGGGTGGTGTGATGGAGATGCAGACAAGTCCCCACAATCTCAGTTATTGCCACAGCACGGGCAGGGTTGCTGGGATTTTCCCTCCGGCCATGGCAGAGGGAAACGGATGTGCTGGGGTTCAGAGGGGGGCTGGCAGGGACCGGCCTGCAGTCACCCTCGCTGCTTCAGTGAAGCATTGGGCCCCTTGTGCTGCCTTCTGCAGTGGGAGCAGCCCTGTCCCTGCCTGCACAGGCAGCCGGTGCTAGGGTCTGCATCAGTTCCCCAGCTCTGTGCCTCCACAAGCCCCAGAACAGTCCTGGAGCCTGGGGACACACCAGGCAGAAATGCTGCAGCCTTCAAAAGGCTCTGTTGCAAGGCCAGGAGGGCTCTTGCTGGCCTCAGGGTGGGGGGAATCCCTCGACCGACTGCCTGCGCTTGGGCTCTGGTGTTTCAGAGGTCTCACCTCAGCCCTCGCCCACAGTTTACAGCTGCATGTCCCTGCTTGTTGACTGTTCCTCCTTGTTTCAAGCTCTTAATGCTGCAAGGGACAGAGGAAACATGGGGGGTCTGTTTTGTACCCACGTGCTGAGGTGGTTGCTCTTGTAACATTAGTGCAGAGTCAGCGTGAAATGGGAAGAGCGAGAGGCAGTGGCAGTGGTGAGCCAGCCCCACGGGCGTCCCGTCTGGCCAGGGGTGCTCCGGCCCCTCTGCCTCTGGTGGGCTCCCCACCTTCACGGGGGAATGTGTCCCCACAACCAGAAGGTCGGTGTGGGTGGCCTCAAAGCCCTTGCATGCCTGCTCTCGGAGAGGAAGGTTACCTTCGTGACCGGCAGGAGCAGGGAAAGATTCCTGGTGGCTGAATGGTGGGGCAAGGCCAAGGTAAGGAGGGACTGGCCAGGTGTCAGGTGCAGATGCCCAGCAGGACCAGCCTCTGCCGTGGTTCACAGTCTGAGGTCCCTGCTTCCAGCCCAAGAGGGTCCCTCGCTGTGCCCCACTGTGCCTTGTGGGTGCTGTCACACACGCAGGGAGGCTGTGGGGTGGCTGGGGCTGTCCTGGCAGTGGTGTCACGGGCTGTGCCAGTGTGAGTCATGCCCAGGGCTGGGCTGAGTCACCTCCCCCGTGGTGTGAGTATCAGGTGAGGAGCTTTCTCAGACCCACATCCCAGTGACGAAAGCAGCGTGGCTTCTCACCACAGGGTGCCAGAGGTGGGTGCGACAGAAGGTCGCTGCAGCATGTGCACAGTGCCACAGCAGAGTGTGGCAGCTGCCCACTGTCCCTGCAGGTCCACGTACCACCACAGCCCTGAGGGTACCTGCCCTGCTGCACCCCCAGGGTGCAGCAGAAGGTCCCCTGCCCCTCCACAGTGGACACCTCTGTGCCACGACAGGCATGTGGACTCCATGGGGCAGTGTCACTGAAGCTGAAGCTTCTGGGAATAATACCCTGTTTTTAATCCTAGGTCCCAGCAGCCCATCATGTCTGTGGGTAGCGGAACAGCTGCAGCACACCCATCCCTTGCCATGGCCCCCGGCGCGGCAGCGTAGTGCGGGGGCAGATGGGTGGGCTGCGGTAGGATGAGCCCCGCCCTGCGCCTGCTGCTGTCCCTGGCCAGCTGCTCCCTGCTCCAGGGTAAGCCAGTGCTGAAGATGTCACCACAGTCTGGGGGGGGCCCTGGCTGCAGGGCAGGGCGAGGCACAGGGTCACCTCTCAGACCTATTGAAGGTACCTGGGAAGAGGAGGGGCCCAAGTGGTCCTCAAGGTGTGATGAGAAAGAAAACCCCTGGGTCAGCAGCAGCTGTGTCAGGGTGTTGTCTCTCCTGTTTTGTCAGCTGTGTCTGCTTTGGCAGAAGCACGGAGAGGGTGCACTCTGTGCAAGGGATTGGGGGGATGCAGGTGCTGAGCACCTGCTTTGAAGTCAGTGTTGGCACATGCTGGGCTGACACTGGGGAACCTGTGCAGCAGACCACAGGGGGACCCTGCAGGACGCTGCCTCATGCCCCTCTGCTCCCTCCCCAGGGATGCTACTGCGGCCACGGCACGTGAGGCTGGAGGCACAGAACTTCCGCGTCCGGCTGCGCTGGGAGCCAGACCCCAGCTCACCCAGCTCTGCCACCTACGAGGTGGAGTGGAGGAACAGGTAGGTGGAGAAGAGGGGGTGAAGGAGTCTGGTCTTCTTACACCCTGGCAGAGGCTGTTGGGGACCCAGAGGCAGTAGGGCAGCCAGAGGACTGTTGTCTGGCAGTAAATGCCACAGAGTAACAGAGCAGTGGAGTTGGCAGGGATTGGCTTGTCCCACCCCTGCACATGCAAGGTCAGCTCAGGACTGTGTCCTGGTGGGTTTTGAACAACTTCAGGACAACTTCCCTGGACAGCTTGGTCCCCTTCCTGGTCACTCTCCCACTGACAAACAAAGCGGTTGCTTTTGGACTGGGGTTTTGGATTTGGGGGTTTTTCCATTATGCTAAATGGGATTTCCTGTATGTCAACCTGTGCCTGCTGCCTCTTGTCCTTTTGCCAGGCACCACTGAGAGGAAGGCTCTATCCTCTTTTCTCTGTCTTGATAAGACCCCCCTACCCAAAGTCACCTTTGTCTGAGGCTCAGCTGTCACCACTCTCTCAGTTTCCCTCGTACCACAGAGCCTCAACAGCCTCAGCCCCTTGGTGGGTTCTCCCTGCCACGGCTGTGTGTTTTCTCATTGTGGAGAGCACAGGAGAGCACAGCGCCAGGTGCCATCTGTCCCCAGGAGGGAGGCAGCTTGCTGGTGACACCCCTCCTCGCGCATCCCGGGACGCTGTTGGCTGATACCTGGGCTTTCCTACGCTTTCCACCTGGGCAGGATGGCAGTGGCTGGGCAGCCCTCCCTTTGGGCTGGGAAGGTGCTGAAAGAAGCAATCCCTGTGCTTTCTCCCTGGGCAGAACCTCGAACTGGACCAAGGCAGCTGCCTGCGGGGGGAACAGCAGAAGCTCCTGGGTGTGTGAACTGTATTTTGACAGGATTCATGATACCTACTGGGCACGGGTGAGAGCGGTGGCCGGAGGCGAGCAGTCCGAGTGGGCCGGTTCCGGCGAGCTGCAGCTGTACAGAGACAGTAAGGACTGGGAGCTCCTCCAGCTGGGCTCTTCCTGGGGGGGCCAGTGGGGAGAGGGGTCCTTGGAGAGATCTGATGGGATACAGTGGGAAACCATAGGAGGATGCTGGAGGGAAAAGAGCCAAGAGCCCTAACCAGAGGAAAGGGATGGGGCAGAGCTGCTGGAAGAGGGCTGGGTGAAGAGCAAAAGGACAGAGCAGACACGGTAAGGTGAGGATCATGGATAGGAGGCCCCAGGCCAGCAAGGCACCGTGAGAATTTGGGTCTCTGGGGTGGTGCCGAAGGCAACACTGGGGAATGCAGCGAGATGGGGCAGGAAAGAGATTATGCCTCTGAGCTTGGCTTTTGAAAGGCTCACCTTCCTCCCCTGTCATGGTCTGGGAGTTTTTGCCCCAGCAAGATGAAACTGGTGCAGGCAGGGGCAGAGCCTCTGCAGATCCACTCACCCTGGCTATTGTGTTTGCCAGTTGTGGGAATGTGCCTCTTCTCAGTAACAGAATGGCTGTTCTGTCCAAAAACCTGGTGGTTTCTTGGAGCTAGAAAATTTTCTGGACCCTGCCCTGACCCCCATCACAGGAGTGGTTCTAATAAACTGAATGTGTGAGCAGCTAAGTGGGTTCTGCGTCGGCGGTTTGTGTTCCCTTGTTCATCCCCTCTGCACCCAACCGGCATGGAAATGGGTGCCCTCAGTTAGAAAGTGGTTGCTGGCCTTGGCACTGGGTCTCCGGGCCCTGGTGGATGGCTCGGGGTGAAGGTCTCAGCAGCGGGGACGGGTGGTGCTGCAGGTCTCTCAGTGTGAAGAGGAGGCAGAAGCAGTGCTGGCTGTCATGCAGACGTGGTGGCTGCCATTCCTGGTTTCAGAGCACAAAGTGCCATCAGGCAAGACCTGAGGAGCTTCTGTGCTCTGGGAGGGGAATGTCAGACAGAAAAATATCATTCCTAGAGAAACAAGATGTCTGCCTTCCTTTGAAGGCCTTAATTTTCTATTTTTTCCCCCCTCCCTACAGCAATTGTTGGCCCCCCCAAGTTGTCCTGGCTGCTCCAGGATCAAATCCTCAGCGTAAACATCACCACACCACGCACTCCCTACCAGAGAAGAACTGGTTCCTACAAGCCAGTCGACCGAGTGCTGCTGAAGCTGTGGTACTGGCTGCACCTGTACGAGGGGAACCTGCTTGTCCAGCAGGTGTGTGGTAGCTGGGCAGGGCCCAGAGGTGCAGGGCTTGCACAAGCTTTCCTGGTGCAGCAAAGTCACCGTGTCAGGTTGCAGTGGTGTGGGGGTGCCTGTGCCGCAGCCCTGCCCACACCGGGCTGTGCCCGCAGGTCAGAG
This sequence comes from Dryoscopus gambensis, assembly GCA_013389985.1. Taxonomy (NCBI): domain Eukaryota; kingdom Metazoa; phylum Chordata; class Aves; order Passeriformes; family Malaconotidae; genus Dryoscopus; species Dryoscopus gambensis. The sequence goes on along the minus strand of WEIT01029636.1, from coordinate 153,012 downwards.
GTGCTCTGCACCCCCAGTCTGGGGTCCCACCTCGGCGAGGCAGGAGACCCCTTCCTTACACCTCTGGGTAAGAAGAACGGGACTGGTTCTGTTCAGATGAAAGGTGATGCCACAGGCGTTTCAGGAGATGGTCTGGGACCTGAACTCCTCCTGGGGCAAAGAACCGAGTGTTGGAGGTGCCCAGGAAGGAGGGACCGTGGGGCAAGTGGGATGTGGAGGCTGCACGGAGCAGTGGAGCCGTGCACAAACCCCACCTCCAGCCGCTGTGGCCACCTGTCCCATCTGCTTTCAGGTGCCCTGCAAACGGAGCGGTGAGGAAGCGCCTTGCACCTTTGGGCACCTGAAGCCCAGCACTCAGTACTGTGTCCGGACGGTGGCTGCAGGCATGGCCAGGGAGCGCAGCCGGGAGGCTGAGCAGTGCCTGGTGACTCCGGCAGGCCCTGCAGGTGGGAGGACTCTCACCAGCTCAGCTGGCACGGTTGCATCTCGGGTCCTGCTCACAGCACAAACTAGTGTGGAGGTGTCGGTCCCTCACCCTCAGCTACTGTGGTCAGGGTTGTGGCTCAGTGCTGCCCAGCAGGGACCTCTCAGGATGATGGTTTCTCGTCATCTGCCTTGGGCTTGCCTCCTGAAACATCCCATCCTGGCACGGGTGGGAAACACTGATGGAGGGTGGGCTGGGAGGGCTGTGCTTGAGTGACCCCTCAGCCTGCTGTGACCTCCCAGCAGGCTTTCCATGGGTCCCTGCTGCACTGAGCGCCTTCTTCCTGCTGCTGCTACTGAGTATGGCCAGGCTCTTCTTCATCCTGCTGCATGTCTTCCCCAGCCCTCCGGAGATGCGCCTCCCAAAAGCACTGGTGAGTGAAGATCCTCCTCCAGCCTCCACCTTGTGTGTGGCCATAGCCGAGCCAGGGTTCCCTGCATTTGCAGGGGCTCAGCACCTCCTTTCCTCCAACTCTCACACCACCAAGCCCATCTCGGTACCCAGGTGCCTCCCCTGCTGTCTGAACCACAGTACCCCAAGGAGAAGGTACTGGTGGAGGGTACTGGCCAGCCACGGGTCACAGTGGAGGATGGGGTCTCAAGCAGTGCAGCCCTCGGTGCTCAGCACAGTTTGTCACCCCTAAGCTGGGCTTTGGCCGGCTGAGGCTGACCGTGTCACTGCTCGTGTCCTCGCAGGCTCTCCAGAACAGCGAGCTGAGTGTGGCCATACGGGTGCCTCCCCTCGAGCTTGAGGAGGACCCACTGGCCCTGCTCCTGCAGACTGTGCTCCCCTCCCACGGGCCATCCGCAGCTGAGCAGGCGTCAACAACGGTCCCACAGCTCCTACGAGCTCACAGCCTTGCCCAGGATGTGCGTGGCTACTGTGCCAACGGGTTTGGCCCGGACTGCCCTGAGGGAAGGGACCCATCCTGCACCCACAGCCAGCTGCAACACGCCTTGGGTTCCCAGGTCCCACCACGGCTGGAGAAGGATGGGGAGGCAGGTGATACAGATCATGTGCCAGAGCAGCTGGTGCCAGTGGGACTGACTGGAAACACAGGTGACAGGGACGGCCAGACACCTCAGATACGGCTCCCCCTGCACCTCCAGCTTTATTCTAAAGGCCAGTGCCCAGCCCTGGGAGCAGGCAGCCACCTTCCTCTGCCCGTGCCGAGCAGGAGCTGCAGCCAGGAGTACCTGCAGGAGAGTCTCGGCACGGCTGGGCACTGGGTCCGGCTCAGCTCCGTGAAGTTCTCGGCCAGTGAGGAGGAGGAGGGAGGGCAGCTCCCGTGTGCTCCCCCAGCCCTGCTGGGCGGCGGGACCGAGGCAGAGCCGCCCGTGCAGGGAGGCTCCTGGGAGCGGGCAGGGCCGGGTGTCGCCAGCCCCTGCCGGCTGCCCCCCGCGCCCNTGACTGCGGGGCCGGGCTGCGGCCGGGGCCGGGGCAGCTCCCGCGGGCACGTTCCGGGCACGTTCCGAGCACGGGCGGGATCCAGAGCTCGCCTCTGGGGGGTTGGTGCTCTTGAGACAAAGCATAAGGAGCATGGACCAAAGCTGAACCCCCAAAACTCTTACCTATTTATCTGTCTGTATGTGTGCGTGTATGGTACAGTACCTGTACTAATGCAAATGCATATAACACTCATATATACAGATATATTTATAAAGCTGTTTAATGAAAGAATGTTTGGGGGGGGGGGGTTTCTTCTGTGGAAATGCCATCTTTCATGACCCTGTCTCGTGGATAGTGCTTTGGGACAATGGTGGACAGGCCTCCATCACTGTCTGCCTTTTTTCCAGAGAGAGAGAGGATGAGTATTTACCTCTCAGCCAAAACTCCTCAGACCCCAGCACTTGCTCTGAATTGCACCACTTCCCTGTTTCTGTGAAGCCCAGCATGCTCTCTCCAGTCTGCAGGGACTTGCTGGCCTGGATGCCCCCAGCAGTGTCCCCTGGATGACCCCAGCCAAGGAGTCCAGGATTATATCAGACACCTGGAGTGCACAGACACATCCTCCAGAAGGGGAAATTGCACGGCCGGCTTCTGGGATGAAGGGGAGAGGCTCTTCCGAATGCCAGCAAGGTCAAATACTGCTCCAGCAGGGAAGCTCTTGGCAGCAGAGGATAAGCCTTGTCACTGGCTGAGTCCTGTCTCCAGGGACTGGAGCATGCACTGAGAATCAGCTTGGGATGCCCCGGTGCCCAAGGGTTTTGCCACTGCCCTCGTGCTGCTATGAGATGTGAAAGGAGCAGAAGACACGTGGTAGCCCTCAGGGAGGAAGATCTTGCAAAATGAAGTGTGGGTCCACGTGTTTTGTCCAAATCTTGGCCTCACGTTCTCTTCTGGTCAACCTCCAAACCCCACCAGAGACAGGGTTAACCTGCCCAGCCTTCAACAGCACTTCCCCCGACAAAACACAGCCACAGAGATCAGCAGAGCTCCTGAAAAGCCAGACCTTGTGCTGGGAGAAGTGCCAGGTCCTGCCTCCAGGTAGGAACAGCCCCAGGCACCAGGACACACTGGGCTGACTGTGAGCCAGTGATCCAGGCCAGCAGAGACTGGGGCTACAGCTTCACTTCTGCTAAGTCTCAGAAGAATTTCCACTGTGGGAAAGCCCCCTCCACTCCACAGCACCCTCCATGCCAGCAGCCTTGGCGCCTGGCTGACAGCACACCAGAAAGGCATATTAAAATATAGTTTATTGCCATTCTTATTTTAAAAAAACCAACAAACCAGAACCCATTAACAACAACCCCAGTCCCCAAACCCAGCGCTATCTGAGGCAGGCTTGCGAGGACACACCTTTAGTGCAAAGAGGAAAGTGGCAGTGGGGGCCGGGGGGGCTCTGCTCGCTTCAGCTCCCACAGAACCCACCGCGCCCCCCGTACAGTATTGATTTGCCCCGGGGCTGGTTAGGGAGGGCTGGCCAAATTCTCAAGCTCTGGCGGGAGTCCTGGGGGAGCTGGAGGTGTCACAGGGGGAACGTGGGATGTCATGGCTGTGCAGAGCAGCTTTGCCCCCTCGTGTCAGCAGCACAGGACACGAAGGCCTGCTGAGCCAAGAGGCGCCAGACCCGCCCACACCTTTCCACAGACACGGCGCTTTGACAAACAGCTGCTGTGTGTTCTCCCGGGCTTTCCAGTCTGGAAACTAAACGTGTGCCCTGCCCTGTGGCTGCTCCCAGCCTCAGGTGCCAGAAGTGTTGGTGGGGACGAGATGGGTGTGGAGCTAGAGTGTGGCTGCACCCTCTGCAGGGTCCTGCAAGGCACAGAGGCTTCTGAGCTGGGAGGAGCCACGCGGGACCTTGCAGCCAGCAGCACATGGCCCTGGGCACTGGCGACTGTGGGAGGGATGCCCTGATCCTCAGCCCTTCCTCCTCAGGCCCTTTGCAGGTCCCCTAACCCTTTGTTTCTTCCCACAGATGGTCCTGGCACTGTTGCAGCAGGCATCACCCCCAGCACCCACCTGCCCCATGTCCTGTGGGGAGTCAGACCCATGTCACAGCCCTCGACAGTGAGCGCAGTTTTTCACTGTGATGAGCTGCCAGGGCAGAGCCTTTCCGTATCTTCAGAGGGAGCTGATGCCTTGGAAGAGAAGGCTGCCCAAATGCCAGCCCCAGGTGCTGAGCAGGTTGGCAAGAGGCAATGTAAACATTGCCTCCAGCCCAGGGGAAGCAGGGGGATCCCAGGACAAGCACGGGATGGCTGGGACCACGCAGAGTGACAGATGGGGCTGGGGAGGCTGGGCTGGCGTAGCCATTCGGGCGGCTCATCTCTTCCACAGAAGTGCTGCTGCAGGAGGCTAGCGCTCAGCTTTTCCCATGACACCTAGTCACAGGCCGTGAGACACGTTTTTGGGGAGTAGGGATGCAGCTACATCCAGATGGGAGCCGTGTATACATGTGGTCAGCACTGATGGGGCCCAGGGGTTGCAGCCAGCAGCATGGGAGGAGGCGGCAGGGGCAGGGGCTGTGAAGCAAGGTGCTGTTTCTGAAAGGCAGGAGCTAGCGATGCTGTAAACCCTCTCCAGTCTCTCCATCGGCTGGTTTTGGCTGTCAGGACTGCAGAGTTGGAGGGCTCAGCCAGGGCAATGCTGCCAGCCCATCCCACCCTGTGGTTAGGTCATCTTCCTGGCAACGCTGGCATACGTGTGCTCGATCTCCTCATCTGCAGGGCAGGTGTGATTGAACTCATCGCAGGCATAGGCGTTGTTGAGGTAGCGCCAGACGCCCGTCATGTCCTCTGGGATCTCGAAGTCACGGTACTTTTTGGCTGCAATCTAAAGGAGAGTGAAGGAGAAGGAGGCTGAAACTTGAAAGACCTGGGGGAGACACTCTCTGGCTTTGGCAGGGGGACTCCTTGTCCACCCCTCCTGGAGCAGGTGCCCCCCCCACCTTGGCCCTGGGGGCCAGTGCCGTTACCTTGATGATGTGCAACTTGGGCAGCAGGTTGCAATCAGCCAGAGTCAGATGGTCTCCATCCAGGAATTTCCTCTTGGAGATGGTGATGTCCTCCACACTGTCCTGGTCAATCTCCTCTGGAAGAGGAGTGTTCAGGTAGACATCCAGGCGCTGAAACTCCCGCAGCAGGGCCTTCTCAAAATCTGGGAGGGCAGGAAACCGAGAGCAGTGAGTGGGTGCCCTGGGCTCCCAGGAAAGCTTTAGGCTGTGCTGGGCTGGCTGAGCCTCCCACAGGCTTTGCAGAGAGGGAAAAGACCCTCAGGGCCACAACATCGGGACACACCATTAACCCTGGCCAGTCTCTGTTCCCAGGGGCCTACAGCAGCATCACCCCATGCTCTGCAGTTATCCCTGTGCAGAGAGCAGAGAACTGCCTTTATCCTTTCCCTCTGCCCCTTCGCTTCCCCAGGAGGCTTTAGTGAGGCAGGCAGCAGGAACCTTAACCTGATGGCAGGATTTGCCTGCAGACAAAAGCATTTCTCCTGCTGCAGCGTGGTTGACTAGAGTCCAGCAACCCACAATCCTTACTGATATTTGCTTCTTTGCGTGGGTTCTTGATGTATGCTGAGAACTTGGCAAAGATGTCACTGCCCACATCGAAGGACTCCTTGTACTTGGGGCTCAGGTGTGGATACCTTGAAAAAGAAACTTATGTCAGTGCAGGCAGGGGTGGAACAGGGATGCAGCAGCGTCAGTTCCTGGGCCGTAGAGCCCAGGGCTGGTACTGGAGGATGCAGGGGATGTTCAGCTGGCTGTGGGAGAATCATGATGATGTGAATTGCTGCAGCTGCCACCCTGTGAGCTGCGTCTTCTATCCTAGGTGCTTGCCAGGAGACAATCTCAGGGCAGAAACTCCACAGTTTGGGGGCACGGGTGGCAGTGGAGCCCCAGAGCACAGCTCTGCCTGCAGGCAGTTCTGGCCCAGCCCAGAGGATGCACATTGGCACAGAGGCGTCTCAGGAAGCCAGAAGCTCCCGTGACTTCCTCAGGAACTGTCTTCTGTTTGCTGATATGTCCCAGGGTGTGCTGCAAGGGCGGACACATTCAAGGAGGCGGGTGACAAATGCATTTGAGCTTCCTCTTCTGCAGCAGTGCGGGGGCTGCAGCCACACCAGGCACAGGGGAGGCTGGCTTGGGGGGCTCCCCAGTGAGCTCAGGGAATACCACCCTCCCAGCAGCCCCATGGGCCACCTGCATTGCTGCAGTCAAGCACGGGCATTTGCTTTCACTCAGCTGAGTGCATTGAACACAAACAAGCAAAGAGGTCTCGCATTCCCCCTCTACCTCAACTCCCGCTGCCACAGCCAGTGGCAAACCCACCAGTGCCAGGGGCCCTGCAGGGACCTCCCCACGTTCCCCCTCTGCCCCCAGAGTGGAGGTGCAATAGCTGGTGCATTCCCTCCCATTGTTTTCCATGCCTGTCATCCCCATGCCCTCCCCAGTGGACCCAGCCCCTCCGCATCGAAGGCGTTCAGGGGCTGGGGGGGCATCCCCCTGCCTGGGCTGCCCCGGGGCACCTCCTGGCACCCTGCCCCAGTTTCCCAATCTGCCAAGCCCCGGGCAACACTGTGACAGGCCCCAAAATGGGGAAGGAGTGAGTTAGCAATTACGTGGGTGGACACAGGGTCTGCTCCAGGAACTCCTCAATCTTGATGAAGTCTGTTTTCAGCTCCTTGTTGAACAGCAAGAAGGGTGGGTTGGTGCCCGGTGCTAAATCTTTCAACTCTTCAGGTTTCCTGGAGCAGAGAAAACAAGCTGGCTCAGAGCTTGCAGCACATCTGCCTCCACCAGCCCCCAGGAAAGTGGCCACGGCAGAGGTGGGGGGTAGGAGGGGGCACAGGACCAGGAGGATTCCCAGCTCTGCTGGCTTTGGGGAGCTGACAAGTGCTCGCTAGCCTCTGGATCTGCCCTGTGGTGCCTTCAAATCATCCTCACATCCAGCAGGATGGGGAGTGCCTGGGCCATGCACATTGGCAGGTGGCCCAAGTCCGTGCTGGCCCACACTTGCACCCCCCGTGAGGTTTGCGGGCAGCGACTGTCCCTGTGCAGTGACACACTGGCTACAGAGCGGGCAGGGGGGAGAAGCACTGACAGGGGAGCTGAGCACGGCATCTCTCACCCCACTGCTGGCCCAGGGCTCCAGTGCCACCTCACCTGGTCATGTCCACCGTGGTGACGTTGAACTTGACCCCTTTGAGCCAGAGCACCATGAAGAGGCGCTGGCAGAAGGGGCAGTTTCCGATGTTTTCTCCATCCAAACCAGCCTGCCAGGAAAGCAGAAAAAGGAGGGTTTAACTCTTCCACAGACAGGATGCCCAGAGCTGGAGAGCCACGGGGCACAGCACGCTGCAGGGAGCCCCTCCCGGCTCCGGGGGCTCAGCTGTAGGACCCACCCTGAGCCATGGCCCTGAGGGCCACTGGAAAGAACATAAGAGCATACTCAGGATGCCAGGGGTCAGATCCTTCCCAGAAATGTGAGATAAAGCCAGGAGGAAGTGGAGAAGAAGGCAGGGGGAGAAGGTGGAGAGTGAGAGGAAGGGAGGGTCCTCTTGGCCAGGAGACCAGGCTGGAGAGGGTGGGAGAAGGGAAATGAGCTCATGTTTGCCAGGAAAAGAGCAGTTTGTTTTCATGTGCTGTTCATGTCTGCCTCCAGCCTCATGTGTGTTTAACAAACCCAGGCACGATGTCCCCAGGCCAAGAACCACCCAGCAGCCTGCCCCGGGCTGGGTGCAGGAGGGTTCTGTTGAAGAGAATTTGTGCTGGCATCCCACACAGCATTGGGAGCAAACAGAGATGACTGTCAGCGGCTAAAGGAGCCCCTTTCAGCCCCTCTGCGTGAGCACAGCCACAGGCAGAGGGAAGCACATTTCCTTGCTATGTAGCAGCTGGAAATATCCTTTGCCAAAACAACTAAAACACCTTAAGAGGTGTTTGGCAAGAGCAATGTGGCAGGTCCCCCCGTTCACAAAAACTGGCCAAGGTGCTGCTGTGAGAGGGAGGTTGTGCTGTGGCAAGAGGTAAAATGGCTCACAGGAAACTCAACTTCTTCAAGAGAATTAACAGGTTCCTGAGCTGCACGTGAACCGTGGTGCTCCAGCTCATGCGGCCACCCTGCCCTGGCAGGGAGGAGCAGCACAGCTCATGCCAGCCCTGTCACAGAGGGATGCTGCTCTCATGGAGCCGTGTGTGGTGGGACATGAGCCTCGGTGGGACAGCTCTGCGCTAAGCCTTGGTATCTGATAGTGAGCTGAAGTCCAGAGGCTGAAGTCCAGGAGGCTGATGAGATTTAAGAGGATCTGGCAGAGTCAAGTAGCAGCAAAAACCTCCAGGGTGGGCAGCTGGATGTGGCTCCAGAGCTCACACCCCTTTGGGGACCCAAAGACAGGATGGCTGAGGAGGCAGAGACCTGTGCCTGGCTCTTCTGGGCTGGAGGTAGGTGCTACGAGTCACCACAGATGCCCAAAAACCTGCGGAATCTGGAGTGCTCGGCTTCCCCAGGAAGAGAACACTGACGTCCAACTCATCTTAAGGGGGACAGTAAAAGGATCAAAACAACCCCCCAACACTCCAGGTAGTGAGCTGGAGCAGGGGATTTGCTCTTCTGTCATGCAAAGACATTTTTGTCCTTCCAGAGGAAAGAAAATTGCTTTTAACGAGTATTTTCTATGCTCAGCTGTCATTAAATTATGTCATGAAATCTGAGGAAGGAAATGGGAATCGAGAAACATGTTGATTCCCTGGGATATGCCCAACAGTGAAGCTGAGTCTACACATGAGGCTGGTCAGTGTGTATTAACAGCAAATACTCCCAGAGGGGCTACAGCTGAGGAGCATCCTGTGTCATTAATAGCAAATAGGGCTTCTTTGGAAAGGGGTGAAACTGGGTCTCAGACTTCCTTTAAGGAGCTGGGAGGGGAGAGTTAGAGAACAGCCTTGAGGGCTGCCCATGGGCAAGAGCACAGGGCATCTCTGCTCCCCCTCCCCAGCATCCCTGCCACCTTATGACCCCAAACTACTGCCATTCTTCGGATCATCTCCAGAATCAACAGCTCAGCAGGAGCTTTTGTGGCTGCCTAGCATGAGGACCAGTGCTTTCCTCCCTGCTCTCCCTGCCAGCTGCACTCTCTTCCATTTCCCTGGCCTGGCACCAGGCTGGGAATGAGAGGGCTTGATTTGTCCTGTTGTCCCCCGGGGGCTGTGGTGCTGAGCCATGGCAGCACACAGCTCTGGTGGAGCCTCGTGGGGACAGTGGTGGGCTGGGGGGTCGGTGAGGGGAGGGGTGCCCCTCGCTCGGGCTGCTCTGGGCATAGACTCTGATCTCCTGCTTCAGGTTTTTCCATGCTTGTCTGGTAGCTCCAGTGCCTGAGCTGTTCAGGTTGGTCCTCCCCCTCATCTTTTAAAAATAGAGAGGTGGGGAATTTTGGACTGGAGTGAAAAGAAAATCAGGATGGCCTCTGCAGGGAGAAAGAATCAGGCCCACACCAGGATGCTCAGGGCCAAAACCTTTAGCCAGAGGAAGTGGAGGGGAGCTCCACCAGTGCCCAGGCACTGCCGGGAGAGCATCAGGCTCTGGAAGAGCCTTGCTGGAGCCTCAGGGAGCCAGGAGCCCTCAGGGGAGACTTGCAGCCACGTGGGCTCCCTCCCTGGCAAACGCAGAGCAGCCCGGAGTGGGGGAGTCACTGCTCTTCACTTCCTTCCCCAAAGTGCTTCTGCTGCTCCTCCCGCTGCAGCAGGAGCTGGGGTGGGGGCACAGACTGACATTCCTCACTCTTTTGCCCTCAGATGATGGATAATCCCAGCATGGACTAGCACAGAATCTCTAGGAGGGCTGCAGGCTTTTAGCCCCAGGTTTCTGAGGCATCACTAGGCTGCACAGGGCACTGAAACCCCAAAGCTACTTGGCAGTTCCTGTGGTTTCCCCGTGTAAAACAGCCTTAAATGCAGTGGGAGGAGGGAACAGCTTTGCCTGCTTGGGGCACTGCTAAATACCCCCATGGGACCTGCCACAGCTCCTACAGCCACCCTGAGAGCCAGGAAGCAGAGTAGAGCCTCCTCCCAGCCAGAAAGATGCTGCTCTTGCCAGGGACGTGGCAGGGTGAGAAATTGCCAGACCCTTGGGAACCACCCACCCCAACTTCAGGGTAAAGCAGGAGTTTCTCTGCAGCCTGTCCATCCTCACCATGGTAAATCCAGCATTTGCCAGAGTGAAAATCATGCAGAGTGCCATGCCATGCCGTGCTGTGCCAGTAGGCGCTTGTGGGAGCACCAGCTTCCCCCCATGATTTACAGCTGTCACTGGTCCCAGCAGCAGCCGTGTCTGGGCTGTTCTCAGCCCGGGGAGGTGCTGAGGGCACAGGAAGGGGCCTGTCAGCAGCCAGAGCCACCATGTCTTTGGTAAAGCTGGGTCCTGAGTGGTGGGAAGGGGAGGCACAGCATCAACTTTTCTGTGAACAGACAAGCCAGGAGGGGTTTTTTCAAGCTAAATTACGGCACAGGGGAAGTCCTGATGATGCTGCTGGTTTTCTGTTTCACTTCCCTCTGAAAACCCCCTAGAATGTGCTGCTGCCGTTGCAGACAGCTCATGTATCGTTTTCTTTTCCAGCCATCCCAGGGAGAAGTGTTAAGCAGAGAATTCAAGACTCAGATTACTTTTACCAAGAAGACGCTTGTCCAGATTCAGCTCAGCCAAGCTCAGTGTCCAGCAAGAAGTACTGTGGCTACAATTTTGGCAAGGGGATGAGGGAGCTCTCTCCTGGGAAGGCTCAGATAATCCATTCTAGCATGTATGTCCAACTACTATGCAAGGAAGGCACCGTTCAGTGCCTAGAACTGCTGGGTGCCTGTGCCAGGGAAGCCAGTGCCTCTGACCCTGTCCTTTTGGGCATCAAACTGCTGCAGGAGGAGAAGAATGAAGCCCATGGACCTGAGTGGCTACAGAGAAACCATCCTTAAAACCTCGATGAGGTGGCACAGAAAGGCATCGCCCCCCCAGTCACTGTGACTGACAGCACGTCCCGGGGCCCCCGGCATGGCTGTGAGCAGACACAGTTACCAGCCACCAGCTTTGTCTCCTCTCTTTTTGCACCGCCCATGGCCACTGCAGATATTTTGAACTTGAGTGTTAAAATATTCCAAGGAAAGCGTTCAGAAAATTGCTTAACAGAGAAAAAACCAGAAACCATTTCCAGCAAGTACCGCTCTGTGATGCCGCCCCATCTCGCCCACACGTGGGCTCCCGCACCAGCTCCCCAAGCCGTCCATGCTCGTTTCATAACCCTGCTCTCAGCACAAGCTCAGTGGCTGCTCTCAGCCCTCCTGCTTGCTGCTCCCAGGCTGGGGCTTGTCTTACCTGGGTTTTGAGAGCTATGTGTGTTCCCACTCCTTCATCAGGCTGCTGCCAGCAGTGCTACTTCTCCGGGGTGCACAACCATCATGAGACCAGGGCATCTTCCAGATTGCTGGGCATGACACCCCACGGTCCCCACACCACTGCGTGGTCCCCCCATTCGGGCCGCTTAGCCAGCCTTCGTGGTGAGTGACACTGAATTTGGTACCCATCTCCAGCCTCACAGAACACGAAGACACCCATGAATTTCCACCACCTGCACCCAGCTGGATCTTGCTGAGGGTGAGCCAAAGAGTCACTCTCCTCCCTCGAGACCCACCTTCACAAACAGCTCGATCTCAGGCTCCTTGGTGGCGCCGTGCTGCCGACTGTCCATCCCGGCAGTGCGGGGACGGACCCCTGGCTGCGCGCTGCTGTGGTGAGTCGATCTGTCCCCTGCAGAGCTCTGATGGGGCAAGGCTTTCAGAGGGCTGGCAGCTTGGGCCTCTCGGCTGCTCTTCCTCGGCAGAGGGCTGGAGCTGACACTTTCCTTCCTTTTGAAGAAGGGAGGAGCAATGGGGTGTGCACCAGGACCCGCCAGCAAGGGGAGGAAGCTGCAGGGCCTCTCAGACGTGACTCAGCACGGGTCTATCTGGTCGCATTCAGAGTCCCTTCCAGTCTATCGCACCCACCCAGGTGCTCCTCCAGTGCCTCTGAGCAGCGGGCTGGCATCCCCAGCACCTCTGGTGTCCACAGCACCGCTGCTATCTCTTCCCAGCTGGGAGCAGGGGTTTACAGAGGAAGTGTCTTGCCTGTTGCTCCTCCCGCTGCTCCAGTCTTGGCCCTTTGCCACTCTCCCACCCTCATGCCGATGTCCAGTGCACCAGGACTTCTTTATCAATTTGGAGTGAACCTGGCTGACTTTCCCACTGCCTCCTGTGGCTGCATCACGACAGGCAGCTGCCTGCAGGGAGGGTACAGCTCCTCTCCCAGCCCACCACCCTCGGGGGATCCCTGCGTAGGCTCCTCTGAGCACCCCTCGCTGCAAGGAGGGGCTGTGCAGGACAAGTGCTCAGGGAAGCTGAGTGGAGCAGCCTGGGCACCTGTCACTGACTTTTTGAAGGTGGGGCACAGCCCTTGAGTGGGAAGGATTGCAAAACAGCTAAGGTAGGAGATAAAAGATGCTGAAGCATGCCAGGAGCAGTGGGGAATCCCAGAGTGCCCCTGGCAGCTGCCCAACTGCATGGTGCTTGGCAGGATGGTGGGATGGGACATCTTCAGGACTGACCTTCAGCAGGGCCCCATTCCTGGAACTGGGCTGTTTTGCAGGAAGGATGAACAGCTTGCTTTCCTCCCCAGGATGGGAGGGAACTGTTTGCTGCCAGATCACCCTGGCTGCAGAGACAGCAGAGGCAGCTTCCCAGCACACACGGGCTTAACTCTTAGGCAAGACCTTTCTCACACCCCCCGACCACATAGCTGGTACCATTGCACAAAATGGGGATCCCCAACGCTTGGCTCAGCCCCCACCCCAGCTCAGATAAGCTCCAACCTTCCCCAAAACAATCAAACCCTGATTAGACAGTAATCCCCCCCCAAGGCAATCAGGATGGGAAATGATTTTGCAGACCCCTGGAGGAGGCACCCCAACAGAGACGTTTCTCCTGATCCTGCTACACAGCCCAGAGTGGTGCTAACTCTGGGGGCTGCAGGACTGGAGACAGGGGGGGCATTTTTTTCTGCCCCATCAAAACTTTGGCAGGACTTGGAACTCTGCTCAATGGGACAGGAGACTGACTCACACTCTCATGATCAAGAGAGTGCCCCACGGGGCCATGGCAGCACCGTCATCACGAGCTCGACACCCATCACCCAGCTCCCACTGCAGACCCACAGGTGATGTGTGCCAGTCCCTGCTGCTGCCACAGCCTCCCGAGCTGCCCCTGCCTGGGCAATGCTGAGCCTCTGGGGGCTGTGATGGCTCCTGGCACTGCCAGCTGCTGCTGTCTCTGCTGCTGTCAGCCGGGTGCAGAGCCAGCAGCTCCAGTCCACGGCACTTCCCTTCAGCTGAAGCAGCAGGCAGGGATTGAAGTCCTGCAGGTGGGAGGCACGGTATGACACGGTGCCCTCCTCACGAGGTGCCGCAGTGCCCAACACCTCGCCCCACAGAGGGTGTGCGGCAGAAGAGTGGCAGCAAAGAGGTCCCTTCCCACAGTGCTGGGTGCAGGAAGGGTGTTTGTCTTTTCTGCAGGAACAGCCGCCTGGGAGGCAGTTCAGGGAGCCTTTCCCTTCCTCCTCACAGAGTGAATGGCCGGACATTTGCTGAGATTGAGATTACAGCACACATGTATCTGGATTTCTGCCTCACCGTGCCTGGGAGAAAGCTGGGAGCACTTTGGAAACCTTGCCAAGCCTTATTCCTCTGCCCAGGGGGAACTGAGGTGGGAGGGAAGGGGCTGCCGGTTTCTCTGCCAGCCATGGGATGCCAAGGCACGGCTCACCCGTAGCAGGGTGCCCTGGGAGAAGTGTTCCAGTGCCGAGAGTGACCCAGCTGTCCCGAGCAGCCTCTGGCCCTGGGGAGCAGGCTAAGAGTGAGCGCACATGTGCCCGCCCAGCCTCGGGACCTCGTCAGGGCAGAGAAGCGAGCCATTGTCCCCGCGCAGTGCCAGCCCCGCGGGCACCGCCCGCCGCTGAGGCCCCGGCTGGTACAGGCTGCCGGGTGGGACGCAGCGACTGTGCCATGGCTGGACTGGTCCGGCCAGCAGTAACCATGGTCCTCCTCTGCCTCGCCGTGTGTCTGGAGGCCAGGCCAGAGCTGTCCGGTGAGTCAGGGTGAAGGTGGGGAGGTGGGGGATGCTGAGGACTGCGCTGGTATGATGGGAGGGCGAAGTGACAGCAGGTTGGTGGGGTAGGGACAAGTGAGGTATAAACCATGGCAGGCCAGAGTGAGTTTCCCCAAAACACTGGGATTTCTTTATCCCCACACAGGGCTGTTCTCTGCAAACACACTGCACACATCCCACAGCCCTGGTGTGCGTGAGAGTGGCTCCCCAGCTCTGCTGTGCTCCCACGGACAATTTGGAGGCAGAAACACAAAGAAACAAATATCAACCCAGTCCCTGAGCTTTGCTGAGCATCCCCCCCAGCCACGATGCTCGTGTCCTCGGTGCTGGGCAGGATGTAGAGCTGAAGGACTACCCAGGGCTGCCCTGCCAGCCTTCCCTGTTCTGAGAAGGGGAGGGAAGATTTGGGCTGAAGCAGTGCCTGGTTCCTGGACAGAGCTGGTGGCTGTGTCCCAGCTAGAGCCACTCGTGGGTAGGGGTGCTGCAAGATGCCCTGCCACAAGACACAGCAAGGGCCAGAGGCTCTCCCCAGGGCCATGCTGGTGAGCCTTATAGATGCAGACAAGGCAGAAATTTGGGATCTCTTGTGCCCCAGCCCTCTGAACAGTCAGGACAGGTGCAGGCAGGCTGAGCACCAGCCATTCCCCAGGGATCATCCAGGCACAGCCACGCACACCTTCCCTCTGCTCAGCCGGGCCCAGGTGGGCGAAAGCCTGATGCTGCAGGGCAGGCTGCGGTGAGCAGGATGTGAGTTCATCCCGGCAGAGCTAACGGCACAACCACAGCACCGGAGACTGAGTCAGCTGCACTGGCCCCAGTCGCTCACGCAGTCTGCCTTCAGCCTCTTTGACATGGCTCCACCCAAAAAAACATCTTCACAACTGCTCACTGGCCCAAAATAGTGTGATGGAGAAACCTCTGCCCCCATGGCGGCGTTCGAGCCTCAGTTTTAAAATACAAACCAGTGGTGCTGCCAGCTGGCATGACAGCAGAACAGGGTGCCTACCTTAAGGCTGGATTTGGGGAAACACGTGTCTTCTCATACTTCTCCCCTGAGTTCCCTGCCATCTTCAGGATTTGGCTGAGCCCTCTGCATCCAGGGCTGCCCAGCAGCGGGGGTTTAAGCAGCCCTACATCCAGCAGTGTCGGGTATGGGCAGGTGGGTTTGGAGTCGGTGCCAGGCAGAAGTCAAGGCCAGGGTGGCTCTGAAACCTTCAGGAGAGCCTGACTGCTGCCAGGTGTGGGGCTGGTGCTGCAGATGTGGGGCTGCCACAGGGGATGTAGAGGAAGGGGATGGGGGCTGGCAGCCTGCACAGGTCCTGTGCCCCTCACAGCCCCCAGCATCCAGTGATATGGGGCAACCAGAGGAGAGGGATAGGACAGGGTTTGTCCTGCCCCCTCTTCATGGCCACTGCACCCCAAGGGGCTGATCCAGCTCTGTGCCATTCAAAGAGCATCTTTGCATTGCACTGGAGCTTCGACCTGGCTAGAACACCTTGTCTACTGCCATCTACCCTCCTTTACCTCTCCTTTCCTCTCTCCTCCAGTACGCAGAGAAGCAATCGAGGGTTTGATTCTGGGATGCTGTGGCCACCCACTTGCTCATCCCAGCTTGCGAGGGATAATGCCAAGGGAGAGATTAACTCCAGGCTGGAGGCAGCTCCCAGCTGCACCCGCTGACATCCCAGGGAGGGATGCTGACCGCAGATGCCAGAGGGTTAGTGGCAGCACTGAAGGTGAAAGGGGCCCTTTGTGCTGCTGAGCCTGGCACCAGTTTGCAGAGAAGGGGGGGAGCTGGTGCTCCCACCTTCTTGTCTTGGTTTGGGGGAGTTTGACACACTGGGGGTTGGGGGACAGGGTACATGTCCTGCCCTGGGCCCCAGCACTGGCCTGGGGCTGAGGTGTAAGTTCCTCCAAAGACCCCACAGCTGGGGACTGGGGTCTGTGATATGCTCAGAAGCCCCATGTTGCCCTGTCCCCATCTCCCAAGCCTCAAAATGATGCTTTCCCTTTGCTTTTGTTTTATTCAAAGACGCAAACTGCTTCATTCAGGTCCTACATATCATATTTTGTCAGCTTTTCTTGCTGCCTCAGCCTTCTCCAGCAACTGGTACCTGCTCAGAGCACCTGGCAGCTTGAAGAGCTGTTACTAAAACAGCTTCCTTGCTCACCCAGCACAGCCAGTGCCAACTGGAGGCAATGCTGCATGTTGAGCCCTTGGAGAGGCCGGGCAGGAAAGTCCCACTTTGCTGTCCCCCTGTTTCCTGTAGGGAAAACAACAGGGGCAGTAGTTTGGGCCACAAAGTAGGCAGGATTGAAAGAGAGAAGCATTCTGTGATGGGAATTCAAGGAGGGAAGGGCCAGTGCCCATTGAAAGGGTTGTGGGCCAGGAATGGTTTGCACCAATACACTGGGCTTCTTCAGCAGAGACCTGAGGCCAGCTGGGCTCAGGTGATGACTTTGTGGCTCACACTCATCCATACTGACACAGCCAGCTGTGGGAGCCTGCAGCAGCCCCTGGACCCTTCTCTCATCCAGCTCCTGGCTCAACTTGTGACAGACTTGTGACAGAGCACATCCTCCTCACCCTGACTCCAGGGATCATCACTGGGGGACCATCTCTGGCTCACCCTTGTTCTCTCCCCACCATGGCTCCATAACAAGCCTGATTTTCTCTAAACACTTGACAACTCCTTATGGGATTTCCCCGTCTTCTCCGGCCTGCTATACTGCCTCCAGCTTTCCCTTCCTGTTGCTAACCAGCTCAGCTGTTCCATGCTGCTTTCCAGGCTCTTGGCAGCAATGCTGTATGCAAGGTTTGCTACAAGCCCATCTTCTCTGCTGCTGTCCTGCTCTGATCCTGTTCACCCCATTAATGCCTCATCTCAAGACATCCTCACTGCCACCAGGACTTGAGTGCCCAAATGCCACCACTGCCATGGCCCTGGTGTCTCCTCCGGACAACGCCTCCCCTGCTTTCCTCTTCCAGGGTACCTGCGCAAGGTGCTGAGGAACCACACTGCCCACACCTGCGATGGAGAGCAGCTCCTCATCGTCTGCCCTCGCAAAACCACCATCAGCATCCTCGGTGCCTTCTATGGGCGTCGTGTGCCCAGCGCCGACCTCTGCCCCAGCCCCAACAATGCCTCTCAGGAGAGCACCGAATGCACGTCTGCCACTGCCCACCTGGTAAGGGAGGGATCCCAGGGGCCGGGCTGCACACCCCTCTGTCTGCACATCGCTGAGCTGCCTGCTTGGGCTGGGGGGCTGCAGGCAATGCAGCCTCCTCATGCCTCGTGGAGGTTTTCATCAGCATCAGGATTACAGAATCACAGAACCAAAGACTGACAAACGCTTCTTGAACTCTGTCAGGCTTGGTGCTGAGACCACTTCTCTGGGCAGCCTGTTCCTAACCACCCTCTGTGAGAGGAACCTCTTTCTAATATCCAGCCTAAACCTGCCCTGACACAACTTCAGCCCATTCCCTCAGGTCCTGCCACTGGTCACCACAGAGGAGAGATCGGTGCCTGCCCCATCTCCTCCCTTCACGAGGAAGCTGTAGACTGACATGAGGTCCCCCTCAGACTCCTCCATGCTGAACAGACCAAGTGTCCTCAGCCAGTCCTCATAAGGCTTCCCCTCAAGGCCCTTCACCATATTTGTTGCCCTCCCTTGGATGCTCTCTAATAGTTTAATATCTTATATTGTGGTGACCAAAACTGNCCCATCTCCTCCCTTCACGAGGAAGCTGTAGACTGACATGAGGTCCCCCTCAGACTCCTCCATGCTGAACAGACCAAGTGTCCTCAGCCAGTCCTCATAAGGCTTCCCCTCAAGGCCCTTCACCATATTTGTTGCCCTCCCTTGGATGCTCTCTAATAGTTTAATATCTTATATTGTGGTGACCAAAACTGCACACAATATTCAAGGTGAAGCCGCCCCACTGCAGAGCAGAGCTG
This sequence comes from Dryoscopus gambensis, assembly GCA_013389985.1. Taxonomy (NCBI): domain Eukaryota; kingdom Metazoa; phylum Chordata; class Aves; order Passeriformes; family Malaconotidae; genus Dryoscopus; species Dryoscopus gambensis. The sequence continues at coordinate 134,945 of WEIT01029636.1, read as the reverse complement.
TACAATCCCCTCACTGGCCTGGCTGAGCCTGATGCCCTCCAAGACATTGCTGGCCCTCCCGGCTGCCAGGGCATTGCAGACTTATATTCAGTTTCTTGTTGACCAAGACCCCCAGGTCCCTTGCTGTGGCACTGCTTTCCACCATCAAATTCCCCAGTTTGTCCATACACCCCGGGTTGCCCCATCCCAGGTGCAGAATCCAGCACTTTCCCTTGTTGAACTTCCTATGGTTGGTGATTGCCCAGCCCTCTAATTTGACAAGGTCTCTCTGTGGAGCCTCCCTGCCTTCGAGGGAGTCAGCAGCTCCTCACAGTTTTGTATCATCTGTGATTCACTGTGGGGCCCTTTTCCTAGACCATTTTTGGGAGATAAGGGTGGAAGAGATGTTCTGCCATGTGTCCCAGAGTGGAGCCAGGCAGGAGGCACTGCTGTGTCCTGAGCTGGCTTTTGGAGCAATCCCACAGGAAGCAGCAGGCTCAGAGAAAGCTCTGGCAGCTGGGGCAGGCTTCTGGGAGAGGAGCTTAGCTGTAGCCAGGGTGTTGGGCTCATGAAGTGAGACAGGACCCCACAAGATACTGCGCTCATGCCTGTGGCTGCATCCCCGTGGGTTAGCACAGAGCCTGGCTCTCCCCCAGCCAGAAGCAGCACCCATCCATGCTGGCAGTCCCAGGGAGTGGATTAATGAAGAGGACCAAAGGGGTGCCTGTCTGATGGCAGCAGTCGGTGCAGGGAAAGGGTAGAAAAGCAGAGACTGACAGAAGAAAAGGGATGGAACCTCCCCAAAGGTGATGCCTGGGTCCCTCAATGGGGACGTGGTTTCACATGCTGTTTTTCTAAGATCCTGTTCCAGCTCCTTGCTAGGGCTGGGGCAAACCTGAAGCAAAGCCAGTGACTGCAGCTGCCTGCAGGAAAAGGGAATGAGCTGGAGAAGACGAAAAAGAGCTGAGGAGCCTGTGCCCTGCTTAGGAGCTCGCAGGGCTTTCCTGCCTGGTCCTGCTCCAGCCCTACATCCCCTCCTAGGATCCTGCATGCCCCAGGAGCCCTGCAAGCGCTAAGCCAGACCACGCTGGCATGGCACCAGGCTGGCCCCATGAACCACCCTGCAAACACAGGTCAGGGTCCCCCTCCCTGCAGGATGGAGAGTATGGCCTGGCACAGGTGCTTGGAAACTGAAGGGCAGGTCTGAGAGCAGGTCTGTGTAGCCCAGGTTCATACTGGGTGAACAGTGGAGTGGCCAAGCTGGCACAGGGCTGGGACATGCCCATGGGACGTGCCATGCTGGCACACCCACTGCTGGTTGAGGAGCGGGGATGTCTGGAGAGCAGAGAGCAGAGCTGCAGAGTTGCTGGACCCCCTGGCAGATGAGTTGCTGCCAAGGCTCAGCTCTGTTCAGGCAACAACTGGGAAGAGGGATTGCTTGTGTTTCCTTAGAGAATTTCCCTTCTGGCAGCCAGTGAAGACCAAGGGGAGGCTCAGTCCTGCGCTGGGCGGGAGGGACAGGGACGGAGGAGGGGAAGGAGATGAGAAGGGGCTCCATTTTGGGTGATGGGATCCCCGGGCCTGAGTCATGCGGCGGCAGCGAGGGAGTAAACTGCTCG
>WEIT01029636.1:100602-125820 GCA_013389985.1 Dryoscopus gambensis | reverse complement strand
GGAGGGGGCACCGGCCACGGGTGAGTGGGCAGGGGACACCCCGGGCATGGGTGGCTGGGGGACTGGGGTCTCCGGGGGCTGCGGGGGAGTGGGCAGCGCTGGGACCCCTAGGCAGTGGCAGGGACCCTGGAGGGTGCAAAGGAGTGGGTGCCTCCAAGATCCCCATCTCCACTAGGAAACGCCGGGGGTGCAGGGGAGAGGGGAACTTTGGGACTCCCGACTCCCCCAGGGGACCCTGAGGGTTGTAGGGGAGTGGGGATCTCCAAGACCACCAACTCTCCGAGGAAGTGCAAGCCCTTGCATGAATCTGGGAGTTGCCTGTCCTGCCCTCCCACCTTGCCCAGCAGAGTGCTTTTGGGGGCGGTCTTTGGGGTCCATGTCCCTTCCTCCCTGAGAGCACTCCTAGCCAGACTTGTCCCTTGCCTGGGCTTGTCTTGGGGCACCACCCGCCTGCCATGCTCAGGGAAGGGCTCAGTCCTGCTGTGCTAACCCCCAGGAGGGACAAATGCCCCCCTGTTCTGCCCCAAGCTGGGAGGGTGTCCCCGGAGGCAGGCCAGCAGCAGCCCCCATCACATCCTGCTTTGCCCCCAGCTTGCTCACAGAGACCAAGGGAGAGGATGCCTTTGCCACGCAATGCCAAGGTGCTGACCACCAAGCAGTCCCGAGCAGGCAAGGTAGGCCCTGCTGCAGAGAATGTGGACCCCGAGAAGGTGAGCACTGAGCCAGGCGAGGGCTTTAGGGGGGGCTCCTGTGGGGCAGCTGACCACCATCTTCTAACAGACTCTCTTGCAGGAGGAGAGCTGTCATGCCAAGAGGTCTTCGTCCTCACCCCAGGGTGGGCCCAAGAAGAGATCAGCATTCGGGGACATCACCAATGTGAGTGCTTCTGTGAGGGTGGGGGCTCTGGTGCCCCCTGGGAGCCCCCCATGGTGGGGGGGCGTGTGCCATGCCCATTAGGAAGAGGAGAGATCTCCCTGCAGGGCATATCTTGTTTTCCACTGTGCAGCCCCTGTATCCCCCTGTTCTGACCCAAACAGGCTCACAAGAACCAGGTGGTGGCAGGGAAGAAGGAAGCTGTGAAAGCTGCTCCACCCAAGGCACAGAAGGCACATAATGCCTTGGGGGCGGCCAAGAACAACGAGACCAACCTAAAAAAGTGAGTAGCTGGGGGCAGGGGTTTGTCACGAACTTGCCCCATGGGGACAAGTAGTGGGGGCTTCCCTTGGGTGATGGAGACAGCCAGATGGAGGGGGGAAGTAGTATATCTACTGTAAGTGGCATCAGGTTGTGCCAGGGGAAGGTTAGGTTAGATATTAGGAAAAACTTCTTCCCCAAAGGGCTGTCCCGCCCTGGCACAGGCTGCCCAGGACAGTTGTAGAGTCACTTTTCATGGAAGGATTTAAAAGTCATGTGGATGTGGCTCTTGGGGACATGGTTTAATGGTGGGCATGGCAGTGCTGGAGGAACTGTTGTCCTCAATATCTTTAAAAGTCTTTATAAGACTTTAAAACCAAAGTGATTCTACGAGTCTGTGGGTATATTTTAGGCATGGTTTGGCCCCTACCTGAAGCAGCAAGAGTCTCTGGGAGGCCCCCAAGGAATTTGGCCTTCTCCCAGCAATGATTTACGCTCTTGTCCTTCCCAGGTCAATAAAGAAAACTCCCCCAACAGCTCCTGCAGAGCCCAAAGTGGATCCTGTGCCAGAGAAGCCGGTGTCTGTGCAGGAACAGAAGCCCCCTGAGGAGAGGGTAGGGACCCTGGGCTGCAGCATTGCCCCAGGCCCATCACAGCACTGGTCTGTGGCTGCCACTGGTGGTACTGGGGCACCAGGCAGGGCTCTGCACCTTGGAGAGACTTCGACCAGTGTGATGGAAAGCTGGGGAGGGGGGCAAAGCACACCACCATCTTCCTTTGAGAATCCTCCCCTGGGAAAGAGTGGGGCAGGGACTGCAGGGTGATGAGGGCAGGTAGGAAAAGGGGGGTGCAGAGGGGCAGCAGCCTTGCCCCGACGGGGTGACTGGCACCCACAGGGCCTCCCCCTTATTGCTGCCTCTTCCATGCCAGCAGGTACCAGCAGTGGAGGACATTGACAACGGGCAGCTGGGTGACCCCTATGCCAAGGCAGAGTATGCCAAGGAGATCTTTGAATATATGCGGGAAAGAGAGGTGGGTGATGCCTGTCCAGGGAAGGAGTGACTGCGGGAGGGCCACTGACTGCCCAGAGACTCTGACCACCTGGCAGGGGCCTGCACAGGGTGGGAAGTGTCTTGTTTGAGGGTGGGGATGTCCGCCCTGTCCCTGACAGCTGGCTCTTTGGCAGGAAAAATTCATGCTTCCTGACTACATGGAGAAGCAGACAGACATCAGTGGGGACATGCGTGCCGTCCTTGTGGACTGGATGGTGGAGGTGCAGGTGAGAGGGCACAGCTTTCTGCAGAGCAGCCCCCGTGCTGCCTTTGGCAGGTTTGACCTCAGTGTGCTAGCAGAGGCTCCTGCCAGCATTCCCAGTACAGAGCTGATCCTCCCCCTGCATGGGCTAGGGATGAGCCTATGTTCTTTCCTCTGAGCCTGGCCCATGGGCACCCAGAGCCTCTGTGAGAGCTCGGTGGGGCTGGGCAGGCCTAACTTCTATCTGACTTCTGTTCTGACCCCCACTCTCATTCTTGCAGGAGAACTTTGAGCTGAACCATGAGACATTGTACCTGGCTGTGAAGCTGGTGGACCACTACCTGGTGGAGGTGGTGAGCATGAGGGAGAAGCTGCAGCTCATTGGCTCCACTGCCATCCTCATTGCCTCCAAATTTGAGGTGACTCTTTGTGTGCTATCCTGGGGTGCAGAGGCAGAGGGGCTGTGCCTCTGGTCCCTGTGGGGTTTTGGAGAAGGCCAGGCCACTGCTCTGAGGGCTGCTGGGGTGGCGTGTCTGTCATGTTCCTCCTTCCTGTCCCAAGGGCTGCAAACGCAGTCAGGGTGGGCTGAATCCTGTCTCCTGGTGTCGTTGGAGAACCAGCTTCTCTCTGCTCTGCAGAGACCATCAGGACACCTTAGTTCACCTCATGGCACGGAGTTCAAGCCAAGGGCTGGAGCAGTGCGGACATCGCACAAGTCCCACAGGGTGGTGTTAACAGCCCTTGCTGAGTCCAGCAGCACATGAACACTTACAGGGCCCATGGGATGGGTAGGATCTCCTGAGTGGGGCCAGGATGAGCCCCCGCTGGGGTGCTGAGCAGTTGTGCCCCTGCAGGAGCGGTGCCCACCATGTGTGGATGACTTCCTCTATATCTGTGACGACGCCTACAAACGGGAGGAGCTTATTGCTATGGAGATGAGCATCCTCAGCACGCTCAAGTTCGACATCAACATCCCCATCCCCTACCGCTTCCTGCGGCGCTTTGCCAAGGTGAGTGCATCCAGAGGGTGGGCTGCTGCCCAGGTGTCTCCAGGCACCCCTTCTGTCGGCTCCATGGGATGGTGACTTGCAACGCTGGGGCTTCAGTGCTCCCAGTTGGCAGCAAGGAAACTTTGTCCAGGTCCCCTCAAGAGGGCTGAGGGTGGTGGTCTGTGATAGGCTGGGTGTGTGGGATCCCTGTCCTGTGCCCCAGAGGCAGCATTCTAGATCCCAAAAAGGCTGGGAAGGGGAGCAGCATTGCTCAAAAGGCTGAGCCTTTCCCTGCTCATCGGCTGTAGTGTGCCCACGCCACCATGGAGACACTGACGCTGGCCCGCTTCCTCTGCGAGATGACCCTGCAGGAGTATGACTATGCCCGCGAGAGCCCCTCGAAGCTGGCTGCCAGCTGCCTGCTGCTGGCACTTACCATGAAGAACCTTGGGGGCTGGGTGAGTACCTGCCTAATTCCCTGTCCCCACTGAGGCACCCTGGGAGGCACAACAGCAGTGTGGGAGGCAATGGACCACGGAGTGGGGTGATGCTCCAGGGCTATGATCAGATTTGGGTGCTGAACAGGGAAGATGATGGCTGTCCTGTCATTGAGAGGACACAGCTTAGCCGTGCTGTCCCCTTGCAGACCCCTACACTGGAGTACTACAGTGGGTACAGTGCCCAGGACCTGCACCCCCTGGTGAAGAGGCTGAATTTCCTGCTCACATACCAGCCCCACGACAAGCTGAACGCTGTGCGCAGCAAGTACTCGCACAGGTGAGTGTCATGGGGCTCTGTCTCAGGCCTGTCCCTGCCGCACTGGGTGACACCACCAGCATGCACCCTGGGTTCTGTAGGGATCTGGGAGCACTGGAGGATGGGTGTCAGGGCTGTGCCTGAGCTCTAAGCCAACGTGTTCCTTCCAGGGTCTTCTTTGAGGTTGCCAAAGTCACCCCCATGGACATGCTCAAGCTCGAGGAGGCACTCACTAGCTGCTAGCCCTACTCTGTAAATAAGCCTGTAAATAACGGGGTGCCCTCAAGCAGGGTGGTACCATGTACATAAATAATAGTAATTTTAACTGAGGAAGAGGGTGGGGGGGAAAAAAAAAGTCATGTGTAACTGTTAATAAAATGTGTTTGTCATACATGCTGGCACTGCAGACTATGAGCCCCAGCCCTGTACTTCCCCTTGCTCTGATGAGACAAAGGGTGAGAGCAAGACAGGTTGCATGGTGGGGAGCAGGAAGCTCAGGGGTGAAGGCTGGAAAGGTATTCCCAATTCCCTCCTCCAACCCTCACCTTCCCCTTAGTAATGACACTATGCAAGCAGCAGCAATGAGTATCTTCTCTCCAAATATTTACACAGCTTAAATACCCACGTGGGGAAGGGGAAACTTTGCTTTGGCTCCAGCTTGAGCACACAGAGGGTGGCCCCAGCTCCTATAGTGACCCTGACGGGGCTGGACTGGTGGTCAGACCACATCACCTATGTGATGACACTCCACCTCAGTGTCTCCAGCCCCACAGGCTGGGGGAGAAGCAGTGGCTCCAGGGACAGTGGGGACAGACAGATAAAGCGAGGCAAGCGGCGGGGGGGGCTCCATACATATGGGGCAGGGACTTGTTCCCCTACCCAACCCCTGTTCCCTGGGGGCAGCACCCACCCAGCGTCTGGGCTGGGCTGCTGCCCTGCTGTCAGCCTAGGGCAGGTTGCTGAGCTCCTTAATGGCCTGCAGGATCCTCTTCATGTGGCCCACTTTGGTGATCCCCAGGTCCTGCAGGAAAGAGAAAGAGGAGGTGATGCACTTGCAGAGGGCAGCCCTAGGCTCCTGCTAGTGGACAAGCCCCGGGGTGGAGAATGAGGCACAGCCCAGCTCCTCATGCTCTCCCTTGCTGGAGCATAGTGCTTGCTTGAAGCCCTCTGTCCTCTTGCAAGCACATCCCCATGCCTGAATGCAGGTGAGGGTAGGGTGCTGTTGATACTGCTTTGGACAGGTGTATGGAGCCTTGCAAGCTGGAGGACCAAGGCCACCCTCCTCCCCTGCCTCCCAGCCCCTGTGCACAAGCTCAACCCTGCAGACCCAGGTGTAGGGCTACCCTGCCACCAGGAGGGACAGGGAGAGGAGGGATGGAGGACACCATGATCCCCAGGGCTGAGGGTTCCTCAGGAAGTACAAGGGGGTTGTACCTTCAGGTCTCTCCTCTCCAGCAGAATCAATTCTGAGCCCTGGATGTCATGCCGGACAAAAATGTCTCTGTATTCCCCTAAACCGAGTGCTTCCAGCCAAGCTGCTACCTCCTCAGAGCCCCACTTGTCTGCAATCAGGGAGGAAAACCACAGTGGTGGACTGCTGGGGCCTGTGGAGGCAGTGGGACGCAGCGGGGCAGGCAGCAGTGATGGCAGCCTGTGGTCAGCAGTCAGCATCCCCCCTCCCACCCCTGGCTCCAGCAGGGCCAGAGGCCACAGCCTGCTCAGGCTGCAGAGGTCTCTCCTCTCCTTGGCTTACTTGCAGAACACCTGGGCTGCTCCCCCTCAACCAGACCCCCAGCCATGGACAAGGGACTTACCCAAAGGGTTAAGCTGTACCACAGCCCCCTTCTCCCCCTTGCTGAGGAGTGATGGGGTTGGGGAGCTCTGCATGTCTGATATCAGAAAAAGCAAGCTGTAAGGGGCTCTTGGTGACAAAGGTGACACCCCCAGGCAGCCAGGTGATGCCCTGTTCCCCCTTCCTGCGCATCCTTCCCCAGCATGCCCAGGACAGGAGACTGAGGGATAGGTCAGCACAGAGGGGTCCTTTCTAGGACAGACTGCACCACCTGTCTCTCCCTGGCACACTGCTCACATTACCTGGGAGTGCGCTGTTGGTCTTCTGCTTCTGCAGCTTGTCCTTCTCCTTCCTGGGCTTGGGGATGTTGAGGCGAAGCTTAAAGCTGCCCTTGTTGGCACTGCCGGCAGCTTCCTGTGAGAAGCCAGGCTTGGTGGGGTGCTACAGGTCCCTGAGGCCAGACAGTGGGCTATGCCACACCCCAGTCCCTGTGCACCCACCTCCTCAGCAGGGTGGGCAATAGGGCCCAGCCAGTGGATGTCCAGCAGCCGCTGCAACTCCTGGCCCAGCACACTCAGGGGGCCGTGAAGCGCCTCCTCCTCCTGCGGCGAGTCCAGCTGTGGGGGACAGGGACCGTACCCAACCCTGCTGCCACCCACAGAGGTACCAGCCTTGGGGGCTTTGGTGCTCTCCAGCCCCCCACTCACCGCCTTTCCATCCAGGAATGCTCTGGTCTCAGCCCACAGCTCCTTGATGCTCAGCACGACCTCCACAGCCACATTCCTGCTGAGAAACTGGGGCACAGAGGGGTAACCCCTTGAGCGGCAGGGCCCCAGGGGGCCTGGGTAAAGGCTGCCTTACACTCCCAGCCCTAGCTCACCTCTGAGGTGCCAGCAGCTTTGTGGGAGAGGGCTTCACTCAGTGCCAGGGAGCTGGCATTGACTGCATGCGCCAGCTCCTGCTCCACGGCTTTGTGAGCCTTGGCTGCCTCATGGATCCTGCAGGTGACAGGGGCTGGAGGTCAGGGCTTCCCTGGGCTGGGCCACAGCACAGCTCTCCCTTTCCTGTGCCCACAGCACTCCCCTTCCCGCAGTCTGACCTGGCAATGAGGGTCTCAGCCACCCGTGAGACCTGCTGCAAGAGGCTGCTCTCCTCCTCGGTCAGGTACTCCATGGACTGCTGGGAGCTGAGCCGTGGCCGTGTGGCTGCTCGGTAGCTCTCTCCTTTTTGCTTGTCCTCCCAAGACTTGAGGGTGCTTTCAAATGCCTGCAGGGGACAGACATGGCCCCTCTGAGACAGTCACACCTGCCCATGTCCCAGCATGGTCCCGCTGAACACCCCAAGCTCACCCGGTCCCTCGTCAGCATCTGGGCTCTGTTCTTGTGCTGGATTTTGATGACGCCAGGTGGCTGGATCCAGGCCTCTCCATCCACCTGCACTGGGACACCCTCGTCCCCCCGGATGGTGATCTTCACCACGCGGCACTGTGGGGCAGACAGCCCAGGAGTGGTATCGACAGCTGCCCAGCAGAGCCCGCACTGCCTCAGGCTCCACTGCTGCCCCAAAAGCTTTCTGGCACCACTCGTGGTCCTGCAGGGCGCCTTGTCACTACCTGTGCGATGCGATGGTGCTGGAGGTTGATGACCCGTGACACGGCCATCTGGATGCTGCCAAAGACTGCCACCACCTCCAGCTTCTTGTCATCAAAGGATGGAGCCCCAAAGTTCTGTAGAGGACCACTACACATGAAACTTCCAAAATGGGCTACTTTTGGGATCCAGCTTTTCCCCCATGTGTGCCCAAGGCAGGCACACCCCAGCCCTTGGGTTTCTTAGGACTGGGGAAAGGACATCACACCATCCAACTCATCTCATGGTACTGGCACTCACGTTGTCCTCCTTGGTGCCTCCCCAGAAGTTGATGCCCCCAGCATAGCTGGGGATGTTGAGGACAGCGATGCCCTGCAGGCTGGGCAGCGAGATGGGTACCCCGTCACACTGCAAGAGAGGGCTGAGCCTAGGGGGCCGCTGTAATGCTGCCCCTCCCACCCCATCCCTGTTCTCCCAGCCCTGTACCTCCAGCTGTACCCGCTGCTCCAGGTTCTTGTAGGTGCGCTGCAGGAGCTCCTTTGTGCCCAGCACCCCATACCACATCATGTTCTTGGTGCGGCTGCTGTGGGGCAAAGTGGAACAGATGAGGGGCTGTGGGCTCCCCACTGTCTGTCACAAGCTCTGCACCCTTCCCAGGGCACTGGGCTGAACAGTCCTGGACTGCTGGCCCCACCTTAGTTTCCCCAGTTCCTGCTGCTTCCCAGAAAAGCCAAGGTGCAGCATGTTGCACCCAGATTTCAACCCGTCCATGCCAGCACGGCAATGTCCCTCTATCCAGGTGCAGAGCATGTAAATCCCACCGAGCCCCCACGTCTTCACCCTTTCTGGGGTGTTTGCAGCCTGCTGCCAAGGGGTGTTTATCCCAGCACTGGGTGCAGGTACAAAATCCGCTGCAGGAAGGATCCCCAGCACAGTAGCACCAAGTCACCCCCTTGGCTCCCAGTATCTTGATGGTCCCTCCTGATGCTGCAGCCATTGGAGAGCCAGGGGTACATGTGTTTCCTGGGGGAAATCTGGGGGAGGGTTCCAGCCAACCTGCACTTCTTGGGGTGCTCATCGCGTTTGTTGTTGAACTCCAGGGAGATCTTCGCATCCAGGCCGATGCCAAAGTAGTTATTCATGACGCATTTCTCTGAGAAGTGGCTGAAAGCAGCAAACAGGGGAAGCAGGTTGAGCGGCAGCTGCACATCAGTGACTCTGGGTTGGCACCAGAGGATGGGGTGTAACACCCACCGGAGGAGAATGGCTGGCACTGGGAAGCCTGACCAAAGCTAGCAGGGATGGCTGCATTTCCCTCAGCTGCCATGGCCGGACTCCCATGGCACAGCCAGGACCTGCCTGCACTGGGCAGGTGGGAGTCCCAAGCTCCAAGCATCAGCCAGAGATCCCACACCAGGCACAGGCAGGCTCCCCCAGCATGGGCACTGCTTGGCCAGGGAGGGCCTGGTACCAGGGATGCCACACTGGTGGGCAGAGGCTGCCGCAGCAGCCTCCTCGAAGGGGCAGTGTGGTACCAGCTCTGCTTCTGCTCCGTGATGGGCAGCAAGAGTGAGCCAGGGTCCCCAGGGCAGGCAGAACACTTGACTCACAGGGTGCTGGGGTCTTCAGGAAACTGCAAGCTGCCAAAGGTGTCTGGCCGGTCCAGGATGATGGAGGAAGATGCAGAGGTCACTGTCACCCGCCGGGAGCCTGGCCAGGGTGGACAGGGAGGTAGCTGCCACATGGGTTCTCACCCTGAGCCCATGCCATGGCTCACACCCATGCCCCCACAAAAAGCCATGTGCCCTGCTGGCATCTTACTGAGCTTCTCCTCCTCCTTGTTGAGCTCCTCCGAGCTGTCCTTGCTGGGGCCCACACTGCCCTGGTAGGCTTGTGTCTGCTTGTTCTGCTCATCCACAGCTGGATCAAAAGAGGGGCATGACAGGGAGTCTGGGCAGCCCTGTGGCCCCTCCTCAGGTCAGCCCTGTGGGCTCATGCCAGGAAGGGCCCAGGTTGGGGCCACTGCTGCCATCCCAAGAATCCCAGAGGAGAACAAAGGCGCGGGTCCAGCACCAACCCACTGAGGCTTCACAGCGCCTGCCAGGCTGCTGCTGCAGCATCAGGGAAGCTGCCAGCTCCCACCACTCCCTCACCTTTCTCTGTCTGCTCAATGATTTGCCGCAGGGCTTTCTTCAGGCTGTTTGCCCGCAGCATGAGCTGCTCCTTGGATTTGAAGATGCGAGGCATGGGGCTGGGGTTGAAGCTGCCACCTTTCTCCTGGTCCTTGACATCAGCATGGGTGGCCTGTGTCATTTCTTCAGGGAGCATGATGGCCTGAGCCTCCTCGTTCAGCTCCCGCACCAGCGAGTCCAGCTTCTCGTTCAGCATGGCGCACTGCGGGACACCCACCCCACTCAGCCCCTGGCACAAGCTGCTGCCCCCCACCAGTGCTGGGTGCTTCCCTGGGCACTGTGAGTGCCTGGATACTCCCAAGCACCTGGACATCCCATGCCTGGGCACCCCAAGCATGGCACACCCCAATACACGCACAACAAGGGCATAGGCCCGCGGAGCAGCCCGTCCCCTGCTCAGGGGCTGTGCCACCAGCTTGACCCAGCCCTCCAGCTCCCCTGCAGCACACCTTCCGAGCCATCAGCTCAGCCTCCTGCTTATTCTCCGTTGCCCTCTTGTAAGCCCGCCCAACTTCAGTCACAAAGTCATTGACGGTGCCACAGAGGAACCTGCCGAGGGAAGTGGCCGGAGCTCAAGAAGGGCACAGCATGGCCAGCGAGGCACAGATGCCAGCCAGGAGGACTGCTGGGATAACACCCACTGCACCAGAGGGGCAGCGCCAGGATTATCTGCCAGGCACCAGCACAGCTGGCAGCTGCAAGCCTGGGACAGCCTGGCCAAGAGGGGTGCAGTGCCCCTGGGGACATGCCCCAGCCCAGCAAGAGGGCTCTGGCACCCCCACGGACAGCCCCCTCCTTACTTTGCAGAGGAGATCACCACTGAGTGCTTGTCCGACTCCAGGATCTTGGCCAGGTGGAAGGCAACAGAGTCGGCGTAATGGGAGATCTGGGCCTGGGGGCACAGGTGGAGACAGTCGGAGCCCTGCCACCCTGCCATGTGCCCCGCTCGGGGATGGAGCTTTGCCCAGCCAGCCTTGGACTGGGGATGACCAGCCCTTATTCAGCCCACTCCCCACTGCTGAGGGCAGCCATGCCCATACTGCGGGGCAAAGGGGAGGTCAGTCACAGCAGGAGGGAAACTGAGGCAAGGGGCTGAAGGGGAGCACACAGAAGAGCCCAAAACAGCTGGCTGGTGGCAGGCGAGCTCTACTTCACCTGCTGCCTGCTCCCAACTGCACATTCCAGGCTCATTTCATTGCATGCAGCTGACTGCCAGCCCCCTCATACCCCAACCCCCAGGGACGCCCAGCATGACCTCTTCCTGTGCCATCCCTCCGTGTGCCCCTGAATTGGCTGACGAGTTGAACAGGAACCTGCCCTCCAGCCTGCCGTCCCCATCTCAAGCCCTCAAATGCCAGCAGTTCCCACCTGGATGTTGGAGTCTCCATTTTCCTCCTCCTTCAGGGCTGAGGGGGACTGCTTGGGGGCCTCATAGGTCAGCACGCTCCACCTGCCAAGCAGAGACCATGGCTGCTTGCCCTCTCCTGGCCCCCCTCGCACAGGGACATGCAAGGAACTGGGACAGGCTGCTCAAGAGATGCCCAGGGAGGGGTGACAGAGAGGCATGTATTCTGTGCCCTGCTCACCGGTCCAGCATCTTGGTGGTGGCCCTTTCCAGTTTCTCCAGGATCTGCAGCAGCTGAGTGTCATCATCACACAGGCTGCCCCAGCCCAGGACCCGTGCCAGGTCATTGCCAGTCCCCAGTGGCAGAACACCCAGCTGACACTGCAGGAAAGAGACAGAGTGGGGGGCTCAGAACAGCCCCCAAAGGCACGTGTGACACCCCCAACCCTGCCGTGCCCACTGCTCGGCAGCACCTGGGGCACACAGAGGTCGCAGCTGGGCTGGGTGCCAGCGCTGGGGACGGTGCCAGCCTGCATTAGCAATGCCAGGCACTCCCACTCACCTGTTTGTGGAGGCCAAGGGCATCGATCTCAGAGAGCACCCAACCCACGCTGCCATCCCCACCACACACCAGGATTCTGAAGGTGGAGAACTTCTGGAAGAGGCGCAGCCTGGGTGGGGGGCAAGGAGAGAAGAACTGGGCGCTGTGCCAGATGCCCACCGGGATCCCAGCAAGGCAATTCCAGGGTGTTCAGGCAGGAGCTTACCCCAGGTGTGGGCCCCCATTCATGAGGTCAAAGACCTGGGCCGGGTTGAGGAACTGCTTAAATTTGCGCAGAAACTTGACCCCCTGGTTGTCCCCGCTCTTGGAGTTGACAAAGGCCAGGAGAGGACTGGAGCAGGTCGAGGGGCAGGTGGCTTTCCAGAAACCTGCAGTGAGCCCAAACACGTGAGCCCGGCTGTCACTCCCCATGGACACCTCAGGAGAGCAGAGCATGGACACTCCACCTGTGCCCAGCCCAACCTGTGGGGTGCTGGGGCAGGAGGGGCAGCGATGGGGATGTCTGGGGGATGGTGAGGGGCAGAGGGAAGAGGAAGCACTGTGCTTTTAAATAAATGAGATGGGGAAAGAAATGTGCCCAAGGCAGAGAAGGATTGACAGCTGGCCCAGAGCCCGCACCCGCCTCAGGCACATCTTGGCCATCCCAGTCCCCTGGCTGGTGTCTGCAGGCTCCCTCCCTTGGCAGACCCAGCAATGCTGCAGCAGGGACCGCATCAGCCGCCGCTGCCACTGGCACCAGCCCCACAGCCACTGCCCTCAGAGCCCCGTGGGCTGCAACCAGGAGCCCCAGCACCCCCACCACAGCAGGAGCATGGGGGCAACATCCCCACAGCCCACCCGCTCCTGGCCTGGCCACCGCTCCATCTCCACTCCCAGCCCAGCTGAGCAGAGCAGATCGGTAACACAAAGCCCTGGGAGCTGCTGAGTCAGAGCGTGGGCTGCAGCGGAAAAGCTCGCTGCCAGCAGTACCCATGTGCTGGAGCAGGACAGCATGGCAGGACAAGGGGGGACTGAGGCCTTGCTAAGCTGCTCCCAGTCGGGTGGGCAACAGTCACAGCCACGGATGGCTGGGCTGCTGGAGAGGGACAGGGCAGAGATGCTGCCAGGGATCAGCCACCAGGAGCCGAGGCTCTGGAGCTGAGGAGCAGCTGCGTGGTTACCCTGACAGCATCCTGATGAGTAATGAGAGGCAAATGAGCCACCGGCTGAGCTGAGTGGTGAAAAGCATTAAAGAACGAAGAAAGAAATATCCGGAGGAGAAGAACAGATTTTGCTCAGCGGAGGCCAGCTGGGCCCCTCAGGAGAAGGAGACAGCCGGGGGGTTCCCCCCACGCTCCACATGGCTTCTCCCTGCAGTGTCCTGTGCCAGGGCAAAGCTGTGCTCTGCACTACCAAAAAACCAGCTGAGCTTCAGACACTGGGAAATAACCCAAGCAAGAGCTTCATCCTGCCTTGAGAGATGCTGAACCATTGAGGTGCAACAGAGGACAGCCCACCTCAGGGGTGTAGGGCTGGCACCAGTGATCCCAGCACAGAGGGACCGTGTCCTGAGCCACTGCAAGAGGTGGCCTGGCAGGAGAAACTAAAGCCACGTGCAGGCAAGAAGTGCCACCCCAAAGCCCATAGAATACCACCGAGCCTTGGAGCAGAGTGCCAGGCAACAAACAGCCTTCAACCAAGGGAGTGGCGTTGACTCTGGAGCCTACAGGTGGTGGTGTTCCTGCTGCCCCACAAAACAGGCACAGTGCCACAAGTCAAAGCCTCCAAAGGAGCTCAGAGAGCTCAGAGCCCTAACCCAAACAGTTTGTCCCTCCCGCCAGACCAGCCCTGTGCCCTCCAAGACTCACCATCAGAATCGATGCTGTTCAAGGCTGTTGGTGGGATGATGGACACTTTGTACTGGCCCAGGGGGCACCTCTTGCCAAGGAGCTCCTTGCAGGCACTGTGAACCTGGGAACACAGGGACACCTGTATAAGCAAAGCTGGGGGACGCAGCACCAAAGTCCCCAGTATCAGCTTTCCCAGAGATGCACACAGGAGGGGCAGTGCTGTGCTGGGAGAGGGGTGGGGGCAGGGATGGATACATCCTTACGATGGCCTTGCACCAGAGACACCGCCAGTCCTGCAGCCTCCGGACACTGCCGCAGGTCCGGTCACAGACAGCGCAGCGCGCACTGACGGGCAAGTTCCCCTCCAGCCACTGATGGGGCATGGCCACCTGCACAGAAGGGCAGCCCCCACTGGCATCCTGCACGCTTGAAGGGATAGTGCCATATGCCACCTCTTTCCCCAGGCATCATGGAGGTGGTGCCACACAGCAGGGCAAGGCAGGTCAGGGACCCCTCCCGTGTCCTCTCATCCCTGCCTCCCTGGCCCCTTGAAGCCATCAGCACATGAGGGAGGGCAGATGTCCCCAGAAAATGTCTGGAGGTGGCCCCACTTGGACAGCAAAAAGGGATCCTGATATAGGGTGTTAGGACACGTCCCCAGGCTGCGTCCCTGCAGAGCCAAGCCCAGAGGCCACACAGTGCAGGGGACAGCTACAGTTTCTTCCTGCTTCCTGATCTGGGCACAGCGAGGCCAGTTCTGCTGGTGGCTCCGTCCTGCCAGGATCCCTGACGGGGACACCCCTGCTTACCCCGTCCTCATCCTCGATGATTTCAATGCCGATGGAGGCCAGGGTCGTCCACTTGCAGTTGTTTGTGGCTCTGACGGCACAGCGCTTGTGCGCCTTGAACTTGCAGACTGCATGGAGGGGAGCAGTGAGGAGCAGGGAAGGTCCCCACAGCATGCACAGCCCTGGTCCCAAACCCCTCTGCATCTGGGGATGGCAGGCAGTGGGCATCACCCTGCACCACTCCTGCTCTGATCCCAGCCCCTGCCCACCTCCCAGCAGGACCCCGGCACTGACCTTCACAGGAGAGGCCGTGGGAGGTGACCCCTGGAAGAGCTTCGCGGCACACATTGCAGAAGGTGGGGCGGGCGTGGGAGCAGGCGTACCAGTTGTGCATGCCCGAGAAGTGCTCCATGTTGAACTGTGTGGCCTGGAGGCACAGCCCTGCCCCATCAGTGCCTGGGACCCTCAGCTGGCACTCCCTCCCTCCCGGCCCCTCGAGTCCCCCCAGCCTAACTCCTGTCCTCCTCGTGGGACTACGCCAAGGGCAGTCAAAGGCACCCAGAGGGAAACACACTCCACATGGAAATACGGATCCACACAGCCCCCTGCCCACATCACCTCATGGATCTCCCACTTCTGGACAGATTTCAGGGCAGTGATCCAGTCCTCCATCTCCTTCCTGTTCTCCGCACATAAGATGAGCTTCCGGAACGGCGTGATCACCTGCAACAGCCACCATCCCCACGTTCTCTAGCAAGGCCACCGCCAGGCCAGCCAGAACCCAACACAGACCCCAGCAATCTCTGTCACACCAGTGCCACCTCCAGCACAGGAGGCCATGCTATGGGGTGCCCCATGGCTCTGGGGGGATGAGGGAGGCCTGCAGTGCCTCTCCACGAAGTGCCGAGGTCTCCACAGGGTGCGGCTGGTAGCCCCACACCTCCCTCACCGTGAAACTGTTGTTGATGTTCTTGGTGCTGGTCTCAGCCACACTGGCATCAGACAGGTCCACCTCGTCAAAGATCAGGGACTGCGAAGGAGAAACCAGAGCCCCAGTCCACCAGGCAGGGATCTCTGGCCTGGCAGGCTCGGGTCCCCCCCGACTGAGCATGCTGGAAGCACCCCCCAGCCTACCTTGGCATCCTTAGCATAATAGAGTGTCCTGCCCCGCAGCTTGAAGTATCGTCTCTTCCACCTCTGGAAGGAGCTCGTCTGCTTCAGCAACAGCCCCTCCTTTACGCTCTTCTGCAGAGACCACAGTGTCCTGAGCTCCCGTAGCCCCCCAGGACCACCAAAGCCACCATCTTCCCCTGTGACACCAGTCCCTGGGTCCCCAGGAGCACAGATCGGACATTCTGGGGCTCACTCTCTGCTGCATGTAGCAGGGCAAATTATGTTCCCTGCCCACCATCGCCTGGGCACTCCCTGTGATCCAGAAAGATGCTGCTGGGCCTGGCAGGGCTGGAATCCCCTTCCATCCCCAGGGCACATCCTCACCCTTCTGTGGCGCCCTAGAAGCCAAGGGCAGAACTGGGGCCAGGAGAGTTTCCTTTGAGGAGACACCAGTGCCCCAGAGATACCAGGACTGCATCTTGGAAGTGGCATTACCTGGGCACTGTGGACCCAGCCGGTTTGGAGAGCAGCCAGCCGGGGAGCAGCCAGCTCTGCCTGGCCCCCACAGTCCCTGGAGGGGACAACCTGGGGCTGAGGGTAGCCCACAGAAGGCAGAGCATCCCCTGCAGCACAGCACATCACGGCAACCTGGCTGCCTGTCCTCTGCCCTCCCCGAAACACAGCACCTGCCAATATTTACCCTCCTCACAGCGGTGTTTACAAGACTCAATTAATTAGTGTTTGCAACATGGCTATGAGCCTGAGCGGGGCGGCAGAGATGCTCTGGCACTGCCTCATCTTTGATTGTATCTTCTTTAAATACCACCGGCAGCCCCGTTCAGCTGCTTCTCTGCAATTAGCTGCCACAGTGGTTGTAGCCGATCCAGGGACATGATGACAAGCCACATTTAACAGCAAATTAGCACTGGGCACGAGGGCACAGCGAGAGAACCATGGCCCTGCGGCTCTGCACTCCCAAGCCAACCCATGTGCTGCAAGAGGTGGCACCCAGGCACCCGCCAGCCTGCAAACACACCAGCCCCCAGCCTCAGCCCTAATCTACTGCCCCATGGCTCTGAACCAGATGGCCAAAGCACCAGGAATAGGAGGAGCCTTCAAAGTCACAAAGAAGCCAAAACCACACCTGGGGTGCTCCCTGGGCCTCAACTCCCCAAATGCCTTACCCTCCCGAGCCTCCCTGGCGCACCCACCATGTTGTTCCCTGATCTCCTCCAGCTTGGAGTTTGAAGAGGGACGTTTTAAGCCTTTCTCATTCCCCAAGACTGGAGCAGAGTTTGGCTGTGGTCAATCACCACGTTGCCTACGAGTGTCCATGCAGGTTCAAACAGCCCAGCTGTCCCCAGTGCCAGCACCCTGGGACACACTGCATCCTCTCTCTGGCCTCTCAGCTGTGAGAGCGCAGAGGGGTCCTTCCAGTGGGGTCCAGCTGTGACCCCCAGCTCCACACACAGACCATGCACCCTAGCAGTCCTTGTCCCACACCAGGCAGGGGCAAGCCAGGGTCCTGCCATAGCGAGGTGGGATCCAGCCCCAAACGCCACATCTACCACACCTGGCTGCACTCATCAGGCGCAGGTGCTGTGTTTGCTGCAGTCATTGCTGTTTCTGCAAAGGACAGGCAGTGTGTGACAGTGAGGAGTGACAGGGGGGAGCCGGAGAACAGGATGACAAGAAGAAGAGGCGGGTCCACTATGGTGCCTCAGGGCTATCACAGCAGGGGCTGGAACCAGCTGGGTATGGGCACTCTGCCTGGCTCCAGGGCCACTTGGGTGGCAGGATACAGCAAGGACAGCTGCCTGGGAAGGTGGCACCCACTCCTGCAAAGGAGGGTCAGAGCTGAAACACGCCCAGCAGCAGCTCCTGACAGACAGCAGCAAAAAGGCATCACCCAGCCCCAAGATGTCACAGTCCTGGCCATTCCAGGGACAGGATGCAGCTGCCCTGAAAGGCAGAGTCCCCCACCTTCACCACAACACCCACCAGAGTCTTACAACACTTCCAGTACTGTGGTTGCGGGGAGTGTGCCTCAGTTTTCCAGCCGTGTAGACTAATCCTTGGCATCCAAACATGGGGCGGCAAAATTGGTGCAGAGAAGCTCAGGGGGCACCTTTCCCCACGCCCACCCTTGGGGGCTGCTTTGGGCATCAAAGCCCAAGCCCCCTGTGTTGCCATGAGCAGCATCTTGCTGCACAACTCCTCATGTCAGCAGCTGCCCATCCAAGCTTATCATCCCTGGTGTGTGATGCCATGTGGCACAGGCTCCATTGGTGCCAGCATGTTTTCCCCTCCCTGGGGAAAATAAGGCAGCTCCCCTCTCCAAAATGAGCCCCAGACCCCAGCTGTCCAACTCTGCCAGGGCAGGCACACAAATCTAGGGTCACAGAGAGCTGTTTTGGGATCTCACTGTGGTGAGCCACCCACCTACCTCATTTTTTGACCATGGGTCTCAGCCAGGAACACCTGCTCCAGCTGCTGGGCAGGGAGCAGCTCCCAAGTGGCTCTGTGGTTTTTGACCCCTGCTTTTGGAATGAAGAACAGGAGGAGACCTGAGAGGCACCTGACAGCCAAGGCCAGCAGCAGGCCCAGCCACACAGTGGGAAGCCACTCTGCAGCAGCATTGCTGAGTGAGCCCAGTGTTTCCCCTTTGCAAACAGGAAAGGGGTGGGGATGGCAAGGGCAGGCAGGCCATGCCAGGGTGGCACCACCCCTGCTGTGCTGGCTCCCCAAAGCCCTGTCCAGGGCTCCAGGGTCACCACAATAACATAGTCCCCTATAGTAAGTGGCTATCAGGTACCCTAGGGCTGGAAAGAGCAGGAGCTGAGCACCTGCAGGGACTGCCTCTTCTTCCTGGAGAGTTTTGGGGACACCAGCAGCCCCTGGCCACTGGGCTGGGAGCTCTGCACTGGTCACTGCACAGCTGTAAGCACAGTGTGCCACCCACACCCCAAAACAAACCCAAGCCCCTCCACTCACCCCAACCACAGCTTTTCTGTCTGGAGAGTCCCAGGCAGCACTGCAGAGAGCCTCAGCAAAGCCACTGCTGGTCCCATCTCAGCAACCAAGGCAGCACACCCAGAGCCACATACAACCTGCCCAGCAATCAGCCAGAGGTCAGCTCCCCTGTGGGGCTCTGTCCCAGCGCTCCACTGCCCCATCCCGAGGTCCCTTCCTGCTCTCTCCAGCCCAGGGGACTCAGCACCAGCACTGGGGGGATCCCAGAGGCACAGGGCAGGAAGGCAAAGGCAAGGATGAAACCATTCGGCATCTGCAGACATAGTACCACCTCCAGCTCAGATGCAGCTGAAGTGGCAGTGGCAGCGGTGCCTCGGAGGGGACACAGCTGAGAAGGGCCCTGGGAGGACGGCCAGCCATGAGGCCTGCCAGGACTGGGCTGGTTCCCAGAGGCTATCATGCCACAGGCTGGCTGCGTGCTCGGCACAAGCAGGGGGCTTGAAACGCAGCCCAGGAGAGCTCAACACCCTCCAGCAGGGATTCTTCCAGGTCAGGCTACAACCCGAAATGCCAGCTTTTCCTTCAGCCCTAAAGCAGAGCCCAGGGATGCTGCTTTGCTCTGTCACCCCACTCTCCCAGCTCTGCCACCGCCATTCCTGGGAAGAGTCCATTGTGCAGCCAGGTCTGCCCACAGCTGGGGCAGGAGGGTTTTCCTGCTGGGATCAGCTTGGACAGTGAAGGAGCGCCTGGAGAAGAGCCAGGAAGTTGTTCCTCAGGAATGCCGGCACATATGGCTGGTGAGCACCACACTGTCTGCCCACACAGCCGGCCACCCTACCCCTCACCCGGTAGGAGGAGAAGGGAAAGAGGATAACCTGTCAACACACCAACCTGCATTGCACCAGCATCATTCCAGGCAGCCACCCTCCTGCTCCAAATGCAGCAGCAGGGTCCAGCACAAGCCGGGGTCCAGCTGCATGAGAGCTCATCCCCCAGCTGAGCCAGCAGGCACCAGGACAGCAGGGGAAAGCTGGCAGCCCTCAAACAGCCCAGCTGCAGGGCCTCCACCAGCTGCTGGGCACCCCACGGGCTGGAGTCAGTTGGAAACCTTATCAGGCTTTGCGACACAGCAGAGCTCTTCCGGGACTGGGCAGCCAGGGGGCTCGGTGCCTGACGGGTGCTATGGCCCCACAGGCTCAGCTGCTCCCAGAGGATGGAGCTTTCTGCCATTGCAGGACCAACCACAATATCCCTTCCCCGTGCTGGGTGGGTACTTGAAAGGAGATTCCAGCACCAGTCCTGACAAGCCATCACATGGTGCTCACAAGGCCATTGAAAGGGGACAGAAAATTAACAGAGGAATGAGGAAAGGAACCCCCAGAAGAAAGGCAACCCCCCCCCTACACCTCATCATCCAGCAGCTGCTTTTTAGAAATGAGGTCATGCTTCCCTATCTACAGCCGCATCGGTCCCCAAGCATCCTGCAGGCAGGCATCCCGCATCAGCCCGACCCGTGCTGGTTCCCCACTGCCCCTTGTGCCCTCCCACAGCCCTCCCACTCTGCCCAGAGGGGTGGGCAAGAGCTGGTGGGCAAGAGCTGGTGGGCAAGAGCGACATTCGCATAATGGAAAAAGTGAGCGGGGAGAGGGCACAGTGCTTGAGAAACCTCACAAACATCCGTCTAGTGACAGTGGGGCTATCTTCATGCCCCAGGCACCAGCATGGTGAGTCCTGATTAATGAGAGCAAGCCCAGCCTCCCCTGGTTTTCTTGTGTTGAGGTGCAATTTCCTATTTTATCATCTCTGTCCCTTGGCGGACACCGCTGAGAAAACCCTGGTTCCCTCTTTGCTGCCCCCTCCTTTTCAAAAACTGGGGACTCCTTGGTTACAGACTCTCCTCCAGGCTGAACAGTGCCAGCTCTCCCAGGCTCTCTCTGCAGGAGAGACGCTCCAGTGTCCCACCAGTGTCAAGTCTGGAGGCTGCACTGCCCAGGAGCCATGGTCCACCATTCTTCTGCAAGAGGAAGGTTTCCAGGCCTGGCCCCAGCAGCTCTTCCTTTCTTTCTTCATCTTTTGGCCACGATTTAGCCCTCAGTGGGCAGCCTTCCCCACAGCCTGGCTCTACAGCACTGCCTCGCCAGGCTCCCTACAGCTGCCCAAAACCCCAATATGCACAGATACAGCTTGCCCCATTCCTGGGGCACCCTGAGCCTGCAGGACGCTCAATTCCTGCAGCAAGGACAAGGAGCCCTCATTCCCCAGGGCTCCAGTAACCCCAGTGACCTCCCCGAGCCCCAAGGAAGGATTCTGGTGGGTCCCTCAGCCCCCCCAAGCAGCTGTGATGTATCTCAAGATCAGGAATTCAGGAACACGATCCCCCTTTCCAAACAGCAGACAAGCCATGGTAGCCCCTGCCCACCATGGCCATGCACATTGTGCCCATGCCATGGGCAACCCTGGATCTCTGGCATGCACCCTGCTGTGCCCCCCTTGATGCCTCCACCTCACAGCTCTGGTGCAATCACCCCAGGACCTGTCGCTCGCTGAACCAAACAGCGCCACTGGATCACTCTTTGCCTCCACTCAGCTGCTGGGAGAACCTGTGCTGAGGCAGTGCTGGGAAAAGAATGCCCCAGCCACATGGGCAGGATGTGACCCATCACCTCCAGCAACTCAGATGTGTTGGTGCACCCCAGAACCAGTGCCCCCTCTCTCCCCTTCACCTTCTCTCCAGGCCCAGCCCTAAGGGGACCAGTGCTGGGAAGCAGCATCACATCCCCCTCCCACGCTGCCCTTGCACACCTAAAACCTGGTACAGGAAACTGGCAGCCTCCAGCTGCATTGAGGAGGAGGAGGAGGAGGGGCGTCAGCAAGACCCCATCCATCCTGGAGCATTTCAATCCAGCGGGGGCACCTGCATCTGGCAGCTGTTTTCGTTACTGAGCACAATGACCTCGCCGCCTCCACGCCAGTGCTGGCACAAAGCACCCCACAGGGTGTCCCCAGTTCCAGCCTGTAGAAAGACGAGCTGGTGGTGTGGAGTGGGGGGATGTGATTAATGTGGAGGGTTGAGGAAGGGATGGGTGCATGGGCATTTGGAGCGCGGAAGCACTGGGATTGGGGAGCAGCAATCAGAAGGATTCAGCAGATCCCAACATGATCCTCACCTACTCCCGTCCCAGGGGCTGGACAACAGCCTGGTGTGGGAGAAGCTGCCTGCTTCCATCACCACAGACCAGGGTCTCCCCAGTCAGTGTGGATGAGCAGTGGGGTGGGGGTCCTGACCTTTCCCAGCCCCCCAAAATGGCAGGCTCCTATAGACCCTGTCCAGCACCCTGCCCACCACATATGACCCAAAACCGGACAGTGTGCCCTGACCACCACCACCGGTTGTCTCACGAGCTGCCACCCTGGCACTGAACTCTCCCTTATTAACTGTGTTCATTAGGTACCTGACCCTGGAGTGCAGGCAATGGCTCCCTCCCCCTGCCCCAGCCCCACGTGGGTGACAGGGGTGTTAAGATCGCTCAGGAAGGTGCCTGCCATGGCACACACTCTGTGACTGTGGCTGGAGTGACAGGCAGCACATGTGCCATGGCAGGGCTGTGAGCCAGGGACAGCCCGACCTGGGTGGCAGCAGCAATCTCATCCTAAAATCCTCATCTCTGTAGGAAAGGAAGGAGTCCATCCAACAAGGACCCAGGCCAGCAAGTGTGGTCCTGCCCATCCCGACCAGGGCAAAGTCATCCTCAAGAAAAACACTGAACCCCAACACTGAAAACACTCAGGTGGCAGGGGAGGCAAACAAAGCTCATTCTAAGGCGTCTCCAGCTCCAGCCCTGCCAGCTCTCACCCTCTCCCCCAGCTCCATGGGCTGTTAACCAAGACATGTCATTTCCGCCTGCCCATCCATCACGCCACCTGCCTCCCCTGGCATGCTGCACAGCATCACCTCCTGCATGGCTAATTGCTGATGCCAGGCAGGACGTGGGCAGCAGCCACGGCAGGCAGGGACACAGCCTTTCCCCACGTGCAGCCTGTCAGCAGCGCGGCCCGAACCCGCTGGTGGTGTGGGGGGCGCTTTAGCATCTGGGCTGGGGCTCAGAGCATGCTCGTGTTCCTGGGCTGCTGCGGTAGGACACGGGCATAGCCCAGCCATCCGCCCCTTCCTCTCAGATTTCCTGGCACTGATGTCTCTCTGTGACGTCCCTGTCCCCTAGAGCACGGCAAGAGCTGCATGGCAAACTCCAGTGGCTACTGCTGCCCTTCTGGTAGGGTGCTGAGGGCTCACACACACAGAACCAAGCATCCCCATGACCCTGCCCACTGGCCTGGCTTCCCACCATGCCTCCCCCCCCAGAACCTTGCACCCAGCATAGCCGTCTACACCCACCTGGCAGCCAGCTTGGAGAGGGAAGAGTTGGTGCCAGCCTGCTTCAAAAAAGGGGAAATTGAGGCATGTTCCTTGAGCAGCCAGAGCGACTCAGTAGGAGCCCCCTCAAACCCCATGCCCCTGAAATCTCTTCTGCCAAGTGGGAAAAACCACACAGTGCTAGGCTGGGAGCATGCAATTTCCATACCCCTGGGCAGGCACCCTCTGCCCTACCTCATGCCAGTGCACCAGTCCTGGCACAACAGCCAAGCCAGGGCCAGTGGGAGAGGACCCTGCCCCAGCCCCAAGCATCCCCAGAGCTGCCACCACACCCAGTACACTACCCCATTCCCCTTCCTTCATGCCCTCAGCACGCAACACCAGAGTCCAGTGATATGCCCCTGCTCCACAACTGCATTCCCACGCTGTATTTTCAGAGCTCTCCCCTCTCCCTGGAGCAGCACAGCCACCAAATCCCCACCGAGGAGTGGCTAGCACCGGAAGCTGGCTGCAGGGGGATTTCTAGTAGCCCCCGTGTGCCACCCAACACTGCAGGCACTGCCTTGACTCACTCTGACACCTCCTTCCCACAGCTGAAAGGTGGATGCAAAGGGACCGCTCGCCCAGCATGTCATCCAGAGCATCCTCCCAGTGCTGTGTCTGCATCCTTGCTCCCCAAAATGTCTCCCCAAAACCTCCTTCTCTCCCCACTTCCCACATGGCCATTTGGCCCAGGTTATTTCTCCCTGCATTGCATCTCACTGTCCTGACCTGGGACACCTCTGACCACACACTCCTGTTTGGCTAAAGGCACCACACCTCATATTTTGTAGGTACTATCAAAATAGCTTCTTCTGAGCAAATTGTCACACACACACACACACACACACACACACACACACACACACACACACACACACCAGCTGCTCTCATGCCGGTGGCTGGGAAGTATGAGTGTCACATCTGACCTCAAAGGTGTTCCTATCCATCCAGCAAACCACCACTGGGTACTGGATCTGTGGGAATGGGGCCTGCAAGGGAGCTAGCACAGCCAAATGTATTTGGGGCACAAGGGAAGATGCAGGTTCCATTTTGCCACCCACCAAGCGCTGCACACGCAGTGCCTGCAGCAGGGTGTAGGATCCCAGGAGCCTACAGAACTGACATGACCATAAATCTCAGCCCCAGAGCATCCATGGGGCACAGCCTCCCAAAAAGAGCTCTCTTCTTCCAGAGACAGGTAAGCATAGCCCAGGGGATACAAACGCAACATGAAGGCAACATGTGGTGGGGGATGTCTGGGTGTGGGAGAGACCCTGTTCCTGAATGGTGGCATAAAATCTGTGCTTCACAGCCCCATGGGACCAGTGCTGACACTACCACTGTGGAGTTTGCATGTTTCTATGTGCCTTCCCACAGGGCACAGGGGGCCAGAACCCTCCCAGCTCTGGCTGGGTCAAGTCTGCCAGCAGCAAGAACCTGATACTGATTTACCCTGGAGATACCCTGGAGAAGGTGAACTCCCCTGCCCCGTTCTCAGCAGTGACCCCACACCCAGCCAGCCCCTCACCCCCCTGCATCCCACACCCCTGACCTTGCTTCTCATCTGCCCCGACGTGGAAACCTTCCGGATGAGCTTGTGTGAACTGTCCTCCTGCTCGCCCTCGCTGTCAGACGACTCCTCACCACCCACCTCGGGTGAGATGGGTGCCAGCTTGTCCGAGTCCAGGGACGACACTGATTCCCGGGTCTTCCTTGAGAAGAGGTCCCCAGGCACCAGCTTCTCGGCCATCTTCCCACCTGGCTTGGCTCAGAGCTCTGCAGCCTCCTGTGACAGCCTTGAGAGGACAGGGACACACACAGGAGTGGAAGAAGAGCCCTGAAGGGGGATGCATGGCCCCTCATCCTCTGGGGCTTTGCCAGCTGGGAAGTGCAGTCCTGGAAATCAAGGGAGATGGCGCTTCCTCGCCCAGGAACGACACTCAGGGTGGCATCCTTGCAGGCAAAGTTTTTCTTCCTTGCCTTTTTTCAGTGTCCCAACTATTCCTCAGCCCACCTGGCATCCCAACGTTATCCCTGGCTTGGGCGCAGGAGACTACGGCTGTCCCATGCTCGGGCATTGGTACATTGGGGCATAGAGGGGTGGAACCTCTTCCCGCAGCCTATGCTAGTTCCCCTTGTTGCCTATCCCCGAGGTGCTGGGCTGCCCGACGTGGCTGGGGACAGCGCAGGGATATCGATGAAAAGCAGCAGCTGGACCCCGCCACCCGTCTGGATCCGGTAACTGGGGAGGGATGGTGCCCCTCCCGCGCCCGTGGGTCGCCAGCCCCGAGCAGGTGACTGCGGGTGGGCTGGGATGGAGAGGGGAGCGCGGGGTTCCCGCATGCGGGGGAAGCCATCTCCCCACGGCATCCCTGCCGGCCCCGAGGGCTGCGGAGGAGCTGGGGGGGCACCTACCTGGACGAGCGAGCCTGGACGGCTGCAGGGCTGCCGTGCCCGGGCCAGGGGTGGCGGGGGACACCCCACAGCG
>WEIT01029636.1:86481-97539 GCA_013389985.1 Dryoscopus gambensis | reverse complement strand
GAACGCGCTGGGCACCGCCCCGCCGGGCCGCCGTGAACCGGGGCACCCCGGAACAGGCTCAGCAGCGGCACGGCGACACCCCCCGGGCACGGCCACCACCTCCCCGGGGCTGCCCCAATAGCTCTGGCAGGGATGCCCTGGCAGATTGCCAGGGAAAACGCTGCATCCATTACCCAAGTGCTGTGACCCCTACATGCATCCCTGGGGAAGGGTCCAGGCACTGACCCATGCCCCAACTCAGCCTGGGAGCACTGGGTGCAGAAGACACCCTGCCTACAGCTGCACTTCAGGTGCTCCCTGTGCCGCGGGGGCATCCAGCTCCCAAGAGCTTGTCAAGGCTTGGTTCATCCCAGCTGGAGCAATTACCCCCTTCCCACTCCAGTGCCACTTGTCAGGGCACAGGGACAAACCATGCGAGACACAGCCGGGACGGATGTGCAGCTCCTGCTGCTGCTTTACTGTGAGAGATACAATGGCACGCAACAACACGCAGGCGCTGGCAGCTCCTCCCGCACAGGGCCCTCTGCAGGGCTGCTGAACCCCACCATGAGAGCAGCACGGCCCCCAGTGGGTGCAGTCTTTAGTCCTAGCAATGATCCTGGGGGTGGCTGAGATGGACGGAATGTTGAAGACCCCACTCCTGCCAGGCACCATCCGACAGTACAGCCAGGCAGGTGTGGGGTGTAGTGTTTAACAGGCTAAAGGTAGCCCAGAGCAGGGGCAGCAACACAGAGGGGCTGAGTTGTCCAGCTATGCGTCCACCCCTAAACGCTGCAGCCCACCTGCCTCCCCAAAATGTTTACCCCCTGCCCCAAGCTCCTGCTGGTTGCATTAAACCTCTGTGCAAAATCAGTATCAAGGCACCTGCTCATGCCATAGGGAGAGGTGGACAGTGGGGGGAGTGACATCTAAGTGCTATTTGGGGCTGTTGCAGCACAGAGGAGGGTGCAGGTGCCCCATTTTGTCCTTAATGTGTTTTTCTCCTCTAGTAATTGCTCCTGGTGTTGGGCTAGAAGCTGCAGGTGAGGGCTGGATGAGGCCTGGTTGTCTCTCTGCCCACAGCTTTGGTGACAGAAGGTAGCTGCAGGCCTCAGTGTACTGGTCCCAGAACCCCATGCCCTGGCAGGGTACCATCCCAAGACAACGGTACACAGCACCTACTGGCACTCACCTCAGGCCCCTGTGGTCCCTCAGCCAGCAGGGAGCGGGTTAAGAACCCGTTGGCCAGGGCCATTGTTTCTGACACAATGGGGAGGAAGAGGATGCTGGGGCTGAAATTCCTTCAGATCCCAACGGACAGATGGACAGAGCTGGACAAATAGACATGACAGAGGGCGAGCATGATTTAACCCTTTCAGGTGCTGCATGAATATGCCCCAGGGTAGCTGGGGGGTATTTAAGGCATGTGGTGCAGCACTGGATACAAAACAGGCACTGGTGTCCAGGACAAGTTGGAGGGACCCCATGGACAAAGAAAGACCCATGAGGGTGGTGGTAGCATCCATCCATCTGGTCTTGCTGGGCCACAGGCTACTGAGCAGCCACAGAGCCCATGACAGCTCTGTGGCACAACAGCCCCTGTCAGCACCTGGACTGGCAACCCCTCCCCTGATTGGTAAATAAGAAAAATAAATAAAAGGCAGGGGATGGACAGATGGACAGATGCAGGGAGAGCCCACAAGGGCCTGTATCCACTTTGGCAGCAAGCTGGGACCACAGCCAGGATCCCAGAGGGAAGCTGGGTAGGGAGCTAGCAGCCCTTGGAGGCCTGGCCAAGGCTCTCGCGCAGGCACCTGAGCTGCTCCTGGCCCAGCTTGATCTTCTCCTCCAGCTCCCTCTGCTCGGCAATGAGGGCTGACTTCATCTTGACGAAGTGCTGGTAGTCCTGGAGGTGCTCGGCAGGCAGGTACCGCGCCACCATGGCACCCACTGCCTCCTCCCGCCGCCCCACGTGCTCCTTCAGCTCTTTGGCATCCTCCAGCTGTGCCACCAGCAGCCGCTGCTTCTCCCGCAGGGCCAGCTGTGGGCAAGACGGCTGGCGTTGGCAGGGCATCCCACAGCCCAAAACCTCATGGGTGAGGGTCCCCTGTCCCATGCCCACCTTGTCCTCAGCAGGGGCGTGCGGCCCCAGGCTGCCCAGGGCAGTTTCCACCCGAGCCAGGCGCCCCGAGAGGGAAAGCAGGAGATTGACCACCTTGTCCAGGTCGCCCACGAAGAGGCGGTACTTGTCGAACTCCCCTGGGGTGCAGAGGGCTTGCAGGCGGGCAGCCACATCCTCACCCAGTGCGCCATTGGCGCTGATGTCCTCCTGCAGCCCCCGCTGTGCCTCCTGCAGCACCACCAGCTTGCGGCTCAGGCTCTCGATCAGCTGCAGCTGCCAGAGCAAAGGGTTCAGGGGTGACTGGGGCCACTTCCCATGGGATCAGGGGACTGGCACAGAGGTGTAGGGGTGCTGCGCTGGGGCCCACAGAACACAAGAACATTGTGGTACCCCTGGTTCCCATGAGCTACCGGCAATTCCCAGTCCCCACAAGAATCTGTCAATGTCTCAGACTCCATGTGCACTTAATGGATGCCCCCAGTCCCTGTGGGCATCTGGGAACACCCCAGTCCCTGCAAGCATCAAGCACCTGGAGATACCGCTGGTCCCCATGAGCATCTGGTGAGACTCCCAGGTCCCGCAAGCACCTGACAATGCCCCTGGTTCTTGCAGACATCTGGCAATGTCCCAGCCCCGTGTGAGCATATAGCAATGCTCCTGGTCCCCGCAAGCATCCAACAATGACCCCTGTGCCCATGAGTGCCTGGTGATGTCCCCAGCTCCCACAAGCAACCAATGATGCCTCAGTCCCTGTGAGCATCCAGAAACACCCCCAGTCTCCATGAGCACCTGGCGAGGGCAGTGGGGAACCACGAGGGAATCGTCCCCACCAGTGTCTGTACCTTCTTTTCCACCAGCTCGTGGTCCACCTCCTCTTCCTCATCCTCTGAGCTCCCCTCCACTACCTCCGGCAGTGCCTTCACCTTGTTGAGTGGCTCGGCTTTGCCCACTGCAACACTGTAGTGCACTGGGAAGGAACTGGAGCTGGCAGCACTCCTGGGAGGCGGTGAGATGGGCTCAAAACCTTGCCTGGGGAGACAGAGGTACAGAGATAAGCACTCGGGATGTCAGCCTGCCCTTGGCATGGGGCCCGGTGCCGTGCCAGCCCTACCTGTCCTGTGCCAGGGCCTCCAGGTGCCAGTCCTGCTGGAGACACTTCCGCCAGGCCTGTCGCTCCCCAGCCACCAGCAGCTCACCCATCACCTCAGTGGCGGTGCCAGGGGTAGCCAAGGGGGCCAGGACACTGGCCAGGGAATGGTCCTTGACAGTCACATCCCACAGCAGTTCCTCGGAGTCCATGCAGCGGGGCTGGGGCCGGCTGCCCTGGCAGCTCACCCCCTCCACTGCCCCAGAACTTGGCTTGAGTGCCTCTGGCAGAGCAGGGCCAGGGCCACAATGCAGGGACAGGGAGCACTCACCCACCCCACGGGGACTGGCACAGCTCTGCTCCTGGTTCTGGACGAGCCTTTGGGGCTGCTCCTCCATCTCCCAGGACTGCTTCATCTTTGTCCGCTTCTCCCCAGCTCCTGACACCCTGCCAACACCCACCACCAGGGCACGTCAGCTTCCCTGCCCACCCGTGGGGACAGGGACACTCAGGATGGCGACGGCCATCCCAGGGAAAGAAGTCAGGGACACCCCACAATGCAAAAAACCCCCACAGGGTTCTCCAAGGGGTGGATTAGGATGCCCTGACACAGGGTACAAGAGCCCACAAAAGCCCCCTCATGTGTCCCAACTGTGCCTGCAGCCTCACTCCCACCCCCATGCCATGGCAGCACTTGCCTGCAAATCTCAGTGTTGGCAGCATCAGGCCCAGGAGGTCTGCGGAGCGGTCTGGGGGCCTCGGGTCGGGGCCGGGCACCTGGTGGAGCGGGGGTGCGAGCAGTGTGCCCCCAGCACTGGCCCTCCTGCTCCCCGGTGAGGCTCTGTGACCGCTCCCTCACTGCCTCAGCAATGCTGCGGATTGGCATTGGGGCAGCAGAGAAGGCAGAGCCATGCCCAGCACCATCTGGTGGGTGCTGGGATGCTCGGCGCTGCCTGTACTTCTCCCAGTTGGGGGGAGGTGGGCGGGGAGGTGGGGGCCCCTTCTTTTTGGGCATGCTGGGAGGGTCCAGCTTGGCACGGAAAGGGTCCTTCCGGTCACGGCCCCAGGGGCTGGCAGGTTCCAGGTTGAGGTGGCTCTCAGAGAAGGCTCTGCCCCGTAGTGGGCGGTGCAGCGGATCCAGGGGGCTCTCAGGGGCGTGGGCCAGGCGGTCACTATCCCACAAGAGGTCGTGCGTGGATGTCGCCCGGTAGCAGGGTGGCCACTCTGGCTCGGTGCTCTCAACGCAGGTGTGGCACGGGCCAAGCCTTGGGAAACCCAGTGGGTAGCTGGAGAGCCCACTAGAAAGGGAAGGAGGTACCCGTCCTCCCGCACGCAGTCACCCATCTGGCAGTTCAGCCCATTTCGCACCCTGCCTCATTTACCCCAGCTAGTCATCCAGTCGCACTGGTGGGAGAAGCCCAGGCTCATCCGCTGGGCACAGCCCCGGGGAGATGGCCACAGACCTCTGGAGAGGGGTAAGGACGGACCACCTTTGCTGTGGACACCTCCTCACACCCTCTTGCCCTGTGTGCCTCCCCCCGCCTCAAAGGGCACCACGCCAAGGATGGCCAAGGCAGTACGGGAGGCACTTTGTACATCCTCAATCAAAATCATAGCAGTCCCCACATCCCCCTGGCAGAGGTCCCCCCTGAGTGGCACACACATCCCAGCACCATGGCACCTGGCATGGGCTCACCTGATGGACTGGCTGACTTTCCTGGTTATTGCAGGTGGTTCCCACTCATCCTGAGGAAACTCCTGTGTGGAGGGGGAGGGAGTGTGAAATCTCCCTCTCCAGCACCTCTGTCCCATACCCATTCAGGCGCAGAAGGCATGCAGGAGGTCTGCAGGGCCAGTGGGGGCACAGTACTCCGCAACCCAACCCAAGGGTCGTGTTCCAGGGGTGCAAGGGGGTGCCAGTGCTGCTCCCCAGCACAGTCCTACAGGGGGTTACTCACCGGGACGAAAGCTCTCCGGGAGGGCCAGGTATCGCTCTCCTCTCGCCCAGGATGGGAGGCCGGGCAGCAGCAGTCAGGGCAGCGCACCCAGGGCACGGGGTGACAGCGGCAGGTGTGGCCACGGGGCAGTGGTGGTGGGCACAGGTCCCCTCCACAGCAGCGGCAGGGCTCAGGGCGCAGGGGAGCCCCATAGGGGTAGGAGAAGCCCCGCAGGTAATCCAGCTCTCCCGGCCTCCCCAGTGGCTTGTAACAGTGGGGCTGGTCCCGGCAGCACTCAGCATAGGGGCCAGCAGAGCCAGGGCGGCTGGGTGAGGGGGGGCTGTAGGGCTGGTCCACGGAGAGGCGGCGGACATCCCGGTGCTCAGCGCCAGGGGGCTGGAAGGCGCCGGGATTCCCTGCTGGCGGCTTGCTGTGCCGGGGTGGTGCCGGTCGGCTGCTCTCCTCAAAGAACCGGCGGCGGTCGGCAAAGGGCAGCAGGACTGCCTCGTCGCTGGCCCGTGGTGGGGAGCTGTGGGCTGCCGGGGCCTGGCTGTAGCCCTCCAGTTCACTGGGGCTGGGCGGGTGCTGTGGCTGTAGCTTGTGCTCCGGGGACCAGCGCCAGCGGCCCCTGGCTGTTGGCACCACACGCTCAGGGGACGGGGGCCCTTTGGGGGCTGGCACTGGGTCAGGGGTGGGGATACCCCGATCCCCAGAGCGGCCAGCGTTCCTGCTATCCTCACTCAGTGCAGGGCTGAGACACTCAGGCAGAGCAGGGGGTCGCTCTGCCAGTACACTGCCCTCGGCAGGCTCCTCAGTCTCCTCCACTGGCTCCTCACCAGGTGGAGGTGCACCAGGACCCCGGCTCTTCTGCAGCTGGGCCTTGCGCCGCTGGATCTCGTTGCGGAGGCTGGTGGCAAAGCGGTCGCTGCGGCGGCGCATCTGAGCAGAGCGGTGAGGTGGACCCCCAGGCCGCCGGGCCCCTCCCCGGCTCTCCTCCTCCACTGGCCCCTCAGTGCTGAGTGCCGGGCTGGCCCCCTGGCCATCCTGCCCGCAGGCTTGCTGCAGCTCAGGGCAGCAGCGGCAGGGCGGTGTGTGGCAGCGAGGCTCTGGGCAGTGCGGGGGGTCCTGGGCAGCCCCTGTGGGTCCCCTTCGGCTGCCCTCGGGATGCAGCGGGGACAAGGTCCAGCGTTGCCCACTGGGGGCTGGCGAGGCTCGCCCGCTGCCGGTGCCCAGCTGGAGGGAGCGGAGCTGCGAGGCCAGCAGTTGTTCGGGAGCACTGTGGCGGTGCGACACGTGGCCCTTGAGAGGGGACAGCAACGGATTGTCACCTGCTGTCATGGCATTGGGCACTCGGTGCATGCTGTCATCCAGGTATGGCTGGTTGTCAGACTCCATGGTCTCCCTCAGGAGTGACTCAGCTGGGCATCGGTCCGGGTGGGAGCTCAGCATGTAGTACTGGTCAGCAGAGAGACGGTCCTTCATGGGGTATGGTGCCAGTGTCCTCCTGCCCACCACTTCCGCCTCCCCATCCCGCTGGCAGAGGAAGGTGTCAGAGATCCACCGGCCCTTGGCATGCAGCATGTCCGCTGACACTGATGCCTGGCGCCTGTCCCCTCTGCCAGCTGGGGCTGCCCGCAGGCTGTCCCTCCTGACAGGGGGCTGGGGGGGCACAGGCGCCCGCCAGGCCTCAGGGTGCCGGCTGGCAGATGGCTCAGCCCCTGTGGTCAGGTAGCGCCCGTCGGGGGCCTTGCAGGGGCCTTGGAGGCTGCAGTCGGTGGACACGGCCTCTTCAGGACGGAGAGAGAGGGCGCAGTCAGAGGCAATGGAGCTGGCAGAGAAGGAGCTGTAGGCCGAGTCCCGCTTGCTGTGGTACATGCCCTGGTCAACGGGTGAGGGGTCTCCTTCATAGTAGGCCTGGCCGGGATGGTCCAGGCTCTCCATGCTCCCGATGGAGCTGCTCCGGTCAGTGCTGCAGTGCCAGGACAGTGGGTTCCACTGCAGGGACAGCTTGCTGCTGCCTGGCCCCACACCAGTGTTACAGGCACCTGCCGTCCCCCATCCACCTCTGCAGAGATCCCAAGGAGCCCACCCCCCCCACATACACCCTCCCTGGGACAATGGAGCACAGGGCAGCACAGTCCCAACCTGCCCTCCACCCCCGGCCTGGGGCCACCACCGAGGTTCCTTGGCACTGGCAGGGGGAGCAGGCACAGGGAACACAGGGTGTGTGTGACTCCAGCCACTCCAGACCTCCCAGCTCTGGCAGCGGGGGCAGTGGGACTAAGCAGCTCCTGGCTTTCTCCAGCAGAGCCACCGCCCCTTCCTGCCGGGAGCCGGGAGTAAACAGCCAGGGGAAAGGGTAGTGCAGGATGAGGAGGGATGCCCGAAAGTGGTGTATCCGAGCATCTATGCCACCCCCCCGCCACAGCGCAAGAGGGTGTCCCGCCTGCCCCCTCCCCTTGCACAGTCTCGTAACTGCCCCCAGGGTCTCACCTGACATCACACCCCGAAGGCCAGGAGAGGCTGAAGGCATCAGCCGGGCAGTGCATGGTGGGGACGTCGGCAAGTTTGGCCACGTGCCAGGAATGGGGCCGGAGGACGGGCACGCTCCTCCTGCCAAGAGCAACAGCGGGAAAGGACAAGAATGGGGAGGAAGCCAGGCCAAGGAACCGGGGCTGAAGTCACTTCCTATGGGGCTTCCTGTCCCCCCCAGGCCAGTGCCCGCCCAAAGGGGACGGCAGCAAGGAGGGTCCAGCCCTGCCAGCACCCAGCACTGGGCAAGGGGATTCCAAAGCTCACCCAGCTGGCCAGGGCTCCCCAGACTGCAGCATCCCTGTTGCCACATCAACGGGGAACCGAGGACATGGCCCCTGCCCAGCCCACAGGCAGTGCCCTGAGCAGGGCAACTGGCCGGGACTGGACTGGCTCCACCAAGGGACACTGGGGCCACGTCTGTGTCTCCACTACAAGCTTGACCTTCCCCCTTGTTCCTTTGTCCCTCAGCATCTGCAGCAAGCGCCAGCCACATCATGTTCCCGAGAAGGGTCCTGTGCTGGTCCCTGTCCCACCCCTCATGGCATCCATAGGAGTCTCCAGTCCCCCCAGCGCATGCCACTGCACAGACGTGGTCATAAGCCACCTCCTGTACCTCCCCAGTGCCCAGTGCTGCCACTGCATCAGCTGACTGGACCAGGAGAGTGGCAAGCCACAAGGTCAGCACAGAGACTTCCCAGAACTCCCCAAACTCACCATGGATGATGCTGAGCCCCAGCACAGTCCCGTGGGACCCCTGCCCCTTGGGCAGTGCCCTTGCGCCGTCCCTGGCCCTGAGTGCTGCTGGAGCTGGAGTCAGTCAGGATGCAGCCACAGAATGGATGCAGTTGGAGGGGTTGGGGGTGGGGGGACTGCAAGGCCCAGCCCTGCCTCTCCTTCCTTTCCCAGGCAAGCAGGCAGGCAGGAGGCAGGCAGGCAGGAAGGGAGAGGAGCGGCCACGCTTGAGGATACCGCCCAGCAAGGGGGTGGCGAGCCCAACACACTGCCCTGGCTCTGCTGGCTGGGGAACCCCCACCCATCGGGAGTGCTGACAAAGCAAAGGGGCTGCTCCACACCCTGTCCCAGCAAAGGGCACCTCCAAGCTGGGAACAAGGGCACCTCCACATTCCTGCCAGTCCCCTAGGCAGGTAAAACCCCACTGGCCCTCCCTGTGTCCCCTCCACAGCACTGCCAACCTGCGAACGATCATCTTCAGAGTGCGGTAGGAGCCCTTGATGAGGATCAGGGCCTCCTGGCGGGATCCATACAGCGGTGTCCCGCTGATGTTCACCAGCTCATCACCCGGCTGCAGCCGGCGGGACAGTGCAGCCTTGCCCCCATCCTCCACCTGGGTGACAGAGAGGGGTGTCAAGGGGGGCACGGCCCCCAGAATATCCCAGGGGATGTTCCACAGCCACTGGGTTTCAGGGGAGAAAGAGGCTTTGGAGAAGGTGCCTGAGCCCCAGGCACCACAGAGGGATCTGCGGGGCCAGACTCTCCCCTTTCTCTGGTCACATGAATTTCTGAGCAAGGGCATCGGGGAGGGGGGAGAAAGAAAAATGTCCCATCCCAGCAGATTCCCCCGCAGGCACAGGCAGCACAAGGGCCCTTTGTCCAGCGTGGATGCCAGCCCCCTGCCACTGCTTCCAACCCCACACTGAGCCTGTCTGGGCACCCGTGGTGATTTCGATGCCCAAAGGATGCCATCCCGGCCTATGTGCCCATAGGAGACAACAGTAGGGGAAGTGCTGAGCCCTGGCACATGCCTACCCTCCCTGACACCCATGGCCAAAATGAACCTGGCACCCTGTACTGCTGTGCTTAGAGGAAGCAGGGCCATAGTGCTGCCAGCATGTGAATCCCTGGGCCATCCCCTCTGCCCCAGCTAGTAGGTGCAGTGCTGGCAGCCCTGGGACCAGCAGTGCCCCGCTGGGGTAGGCAGAGTGCCCATTGCCAGCACTGATCTCTGCCCATCCTGCCACTGCAATGGCCAGGAATCACCAAGTCCAGACCATCACACCACAGGGCTGACAAGCGACTGAAGCTGCTGCTGCATGGTGGCAGTGGCACAGGGTATGCAGGTGCATGGAGCAGGACCCAGGGTGCCCCATGCCCAGCGTGGATGCAGCAAGACCCTATAGCCACCTACAGGGCAGAGCTAACCCGTGGTACGTGGCCCCATGCTGGGGCTCCTGCACTCAGCCTGCCCATGGGCTCTTGACCCTGCCCAGCTGGTCCCAGGCCTGGCTAAGGAACGAGCTCTGCTCACAGTGCCTGCAGGGCCAGCCTGGGCAGCAGCCAGGCCCCAGTGCCAGGGAGCACACATGGCCTAGCAGGTCAGTCATTGTCCATGTGCCCCTGGGCACCACTTTCCAGCCCTAGTGCTGGGCAGGGCTCAGGGGGCATTCCACCACTCCTGGACAAAATGTCACCTTAGGAGGGAGGAAGGCAGGGGAAGCCAAGCCTCCTGTCCAGTGCACCACTGCCCCATGGCCCTGCCTGGCACAGCTGTGCCCAGAACCGACAGCTCTCCCATTTTCTAAGGGATCTGAGCACTGTAATGCCATGCCCAGGCTGGGCATAGCCCAATGTGTCTGCCTGTGCAGGCAGGCTTGCCCTCCTACCGAGATGTCAGCCATGGGGCCACCTTCCTGGCAGGGGACCCTGACTGCCTCTCAGAGCTTCCAGTCCTACCATGTAGTCGGTGGAGCACCTGGGTTTACCCCTTGCCATGCTGCTGCCCACCACTGGGCAGAGCATGCAAGGCAGGCTGCACCTTCACCCCAGTCCTCTGTCCAGCTACGTGCCCACCCAGTCCTGCCTGCCACGGCCATGGGGATGAGTCAGAGGTGAAAGGTGTCCCCACTGCTGCAGGACATCACCAGGTCTGCACCCATGTCTGGGCCATCACATGTACCAGGACGGACAGGCTCAGCCCTGGCATCACTCACCAGGAGCTAAATTTGGCACAAACAGCCCCTTGTCCTGCCTTTGCCATCAGCACTGGCAGCCAAACCCCCACTGCCTGCTTCCCTGTCTGGCTGGGCCAGCCCAGGACACTTCCCCAACACCATCCCTGGAGTTCACTCTTGGCCCTAATGGTGGGCACCAGATGGCTTACAGGAATGTCTGCCTGTCTCAGGAGAAACTTGTCTTAGGAGTCACAACTAGAACAGTGCCAGAGCTGTGCCCACCCTGCCCCACACCAACCTCCCTCCTTGCCCCCGACGTGCTCGGGGGAGCCAGTGCCAGAGGGCGCTTGCTGCCCCATGGAAGGGTTAGAGCGCGTGTGAGCACCGCCGCGGGACTCTGCCACGTGAAGGAAGGGATCGCGCCCGGAGTGGGCTCAGAGGCCAAACTCTGTCACCGAGTGCGGGGACGCCCTTCCCCTTTCCGGCCCG
>WEIT01029636.1:56439-78084 GCA_013389985.1 Dryoscopus gambensis | reverse complement strand
GTCTTGCTGCCGCCGTCATGAGGAGCCGGAGCAACTCGGGCGTGCGTCTGGA
Organism: Dryoscopus gambensis; assembly: GCA_013389985.1. Classification (NCBI taxonomy): domain Eukaryota; kingdom Metazoa; phylum Chordata; class Aves; order Passeriformes; family Malaconotidae; genus Dryoscopus; species Dryoscopus gambensis. The sequence goes on along the minus strand of WEIT01029636.1, from coordinate 78,032 downwards.
CGGCTACGGGCGCCTGGTGCAGCAGACCATCCTCCGGCACCAGGTGCGGACCCTGCCCGGGAATGGGGAGTAGACCCGGGGCCCCGGCGCGCCCCGCCGGCCGCTGGGCCGGGGAGTTCCGTGGGAACGGTGTGTCCCCTCCGCAGGACGCGGTGACGGGGCTGCTCCCCGCCAGCGCCGACCACCAGGACGCCTGGGTCCGGGACAACGTGTACAGCATCCTGGCGGTCTGGGGTCTTAGCCTGGCCTACCGCAAGAATGCCGACCGCGACGAGGACAAGGCCAAGGCCTACGAGCTGGAGCAGGTAGGAGGGAGCAGGAGCCGGGGGCGGGGCTGGCGTCACTCGGGGACTGCCGTCACCCCGGGATTGTCAGCCTTTGGCACAGCTGGGCCAGGGGCCCAAAGGCAGTGCAGTGAGGGCGAGGACACGGCTTTCCCCCGACGAGCGGGACAATAGGAATGGATGTCAGAGCCTGCTCTTCCCAGACCACACTGGAGCCCAACCAGAGGGTCTAGACCTCTGGCTGTGGGGTGATCTGGGGTCACAGCCCTTCTCTCAAGGGCTGGGGAGCCGTGTCCTGCAGCCGCGTCCTCTGTCCTGCTGCATAGCATGGCAACCTGGCCTTGCTGGCAGACCAAGAAATCTTCCCTCTGCTGTTGCCCAGGGGCTGTGAAAGTGTGAGCGGGGGCTCTGATTACAGACACTGAGCCCCACAAAGGTCAGCGGCCAGCTGATCCTGAATCAGGGCTTCTCCTGGAGATTAACAAACCTGTTTTCCTTGTTCCTGCAGAGCGTGGTGAAGCTGATGCGGGGGCTGCTGCAGTGCATGATGAGACAGGTAGGGGCTGGGGAGCACCTCTGAGTGTCAAGTGGTCTCCTTAAAGCCCAGCTATGCCACAGAGTCCTAGCTGTGCCAGCCCTCCCCAGCCTTCCCTGATGAGCAGAGGGAAGGCCCCCTTCCAGCAAGTCTTGAAATAAGTTCTGAGCCAGCATCTGTCCTGGGTGTGATTGAAGTTCCAGAGCTGTGGGCTGGTGGCCAGTGGAGCCTTTGCCAGCTGCTCCCTGTCTCGTGGCCTGGCAGGCACTAGGACTCTACAGCTCTCTTCCCTGAGGGCGTTTGGGGTAACCCCTTTCTCTCTGCATGGTGCAGCTGAGGCAGTGGGCCCTCCACTGCTGCAGTCCCGTGCTGCAGTGGCATCTGAGCCTGCACTCGCTGCCTTGGTGCACAGTGGGGCTCAGCCCAGGGCTTGTGGAATTTCTGCCCTGCCAGGCGTGACTCCATGTGCTCCACTCATGGCATGGAGCAGCCCTTGGCTCAGGAGCTGTCAGACCTCTCTGGAGACAGGGTTCGATGAATGCCTGTGTCTCTTTGCCCTTCTTAAGGTGGACAAAGTAGAGGCCTTCAAATACAGTCAGAGCACCAGAGACTGCCTGCATGCCAAGTATAACACCCACACCTGTGCCACTGTGGTAGGAGACCACGAATGGGGTCACCTACAGATGGATGCTACTTCCCTCTACCTCCTCATGCTTGCACAAATGACGGCCTCAGGTAATGCTGGGGGCTGCCATCGCAGCTTTGAGCATGCTGGTCTTCAGGTTGACCAGAGTCTCAGTTGGGATGCAGCTTCCTGCGTGCCAAGCTACTGCAGTGGCTTCCCTGATGCCCACTGTTTTCTTATGCTCACAGTACCTGAGGTGGGTTTGGGCCCCTTGATGTCAGTCTCTCCAAAAGCCCCTCTTTGTCTGAAGCCCCGGTGCTGCCGTAAGGGGTGGGAGTGGAGATGGGGTCAGCTAGGACATGGCTCCCATTGGGCAGGCTTGGGAGGAGTCATCCCTGGGTTACTGCAGCCCCATCCTGGGTACTCTTGTGGGCTTGGAGTGGCTAATGTGAATTCTTCCCTCTGCTTCAGGCCTCCACATAATTCACAGCTTGGATGAAGTCAACTTTATCCAGAACCTCGTGTTCTACATTGAAGCTGCCTACAAAACTGCGGTGGGTAGCAGGGGAAGGGGGTTGTGCTCCCATGGTGGAGATACTGGACTGGTGTCTAGGAACAGCTGTGGGTTCCCCCTGAGCCACACCAGCACCTTCTGGAAGTACCATAGATATGTGGGATTCAAAGGCTTGCTGGGCGTGTTCTGAAACAGTGCCTGGTTCACAGGACTTTGGCATATGGGAGCGTGGGGACAAGACAAACCAGGGCATCACCGAGTTGAACGCCAGTTCTGTCGGCATGGCCAAGGTGAGCTGGGAAGAAGTGCTGGCTGGGGGGCTGAGGAGCACCAGTGGCCCTGAGCTGCTTCTTGACAGGGCAGGCTGGGCATGTTGAACTGCTGAGGCTCAATGCCCCATGCAGTGATAGGTTCCTGGGGGGCCAGATTCTTCTCCTTGTGCACTGGGATAAAACTGTGCCCTTCTAGCCTGAGTTTTGCCTGAACTGGGGGTGAAAAGTTAATCGGGGGTGTGTGACAGAAACGTCCCAGGCCCTTTTAATGTCTGGAGCTGTGATCCCATTTTGACCAGAGATGTTCTGCAGCCACAGCAGGGTTCAAATTCTTTTAAATTTGGGCACTGCTTTACACACAGGGACTAGCATGGAGTGAGAGCTCTTACAGGTGAGCAGCATGGTGAAGGACATGCCTCTTTGGGTCTCACCGTGCTTGCAGGCTGCCCTGGAGGCGCTGGATGAGCTGGATCTCTTTGGAGCCAAGGGAGGCCCACAGTCGGTGATACGGGTGCTGTCAGATGAGGTGCAGCACTGCCAGGTGAGACCCACCCAGGCGTTACACTGCTGCAAGAGGAACTGTGATCTGCTGGGTTTGCGGTGTGGATGATGCCTGGCCTGACAGCCTAACCACCTTTCCTTCCCTTTTGCCCAGTCCATCCTCCACTCAATGCTGCCCAGGGCCTCCACATCCAAGGAGGTGGATGCCAGCGTGCTCTCTGTCATCTCCTACCCGGCATTTGCTGTGGAGGACAGCGAGCTGGTGGAAATCACCAAGCAGGAGATCATCACCAAGCTGCAGGTGAGCGTCTCTGCCCTTGTCTCACTGTTCCCAGGAGACAGCTGCAGTCCAAACTGTTGTGGCCCTTTTCTTCCCAAAAACGTGTTCGGTGGGGGGTTGCTGGGGCGTGTCCTCTCCCAGTCTCCATGACCTGTGGCAGGGGTGTGCAAAGAAGCAGCCCTGTGTGCTGTGGCCCCGGGCTGTGATTGTGGCACCTGAGCACTGGGTGAGCAAGGGAGGGGGTGTTTGGCTGAAGGAAACACCCTGCCCCCGCTTCTGCATTGAAGGTACAAGATATCTCACACTGTGCCTCCTGCTCAGCAAATCTTTCCCTCCCTTCCAGGGGCGCTATGGCTGCTGCCGCTTCCTCCGGGATGGATACAGGACTCCCAAAGAGGTGAGTGTCCTCAGCCCTGCTGCCTGGCAGAACTTGACTGCCAAGCAGCAGCAGCCTGCCTGGATGCAGCACAGAGGCTGTGTTGGGGAGCCCTGGGAATACAAGAGCCCTGAGTAGCCCCAGGCAGTGTCCTGGGTCTGGGCAAGGCTTTCCAAAATGCCAGAGCTCATTGCAGAGGTGGTACATCCCACCCACACCCATAGCAGATGGCCAGAGGCTGGCTCTGCCTGCGTCCTGGAACCCGGTGGTGTGTCTTTCTTAGGCTGGGAGAAGGTGGGACCAGTGCCCCGCGTGGGAACCCTGCTGAGGCGGGCTCTCCCAGGGCTGCACCAGCCCTGAGCGAGGGCTGGAGGCCTGGGAGGGTGACTGTGGCCTCATCTATGGCAGCTCTGGAGGTCAGAAAGCTGCTTTTGTCTCTCCTAGACCAGCAGTCAGCTTGGGTACTGCCAGAATGGCCCTGGGAACAAGTGGAGAGTTTGCTGCTTTGGGGAGAGAAAACAGGAAAATTTTATAAGCAGCAGTCTCATTTGATAACCACTGAACTAGGAAATGATACTCAGAAGTTCTTAAGTCATCACCAGCTGCGCCTCTGCAGACCTGCCCGTAATAGGCAGCATGTGTGGCTGCCCCCCTCCAGAGCCAGAGAGAAGCAGCAGCATCTCCAGTCCAACGTTGCCAGTGCTTGTGAGCTTTGGCAGCATGCAGAGTTGTGGATTACTTACTTCTGGTGAGCTGTTAGGCATGGAAAGGGCAGCGATGCCTGCAGAGGCATGCAGCCAGCTGGAGTCACGTGGGATTTTGGAAGCTTATGGCTGGAGAGCAGGTAGAAGACATCTGCCCCTTCTGTCCTCTCTGCCTGAATAGCCTGCTAAGGCCAGCAGTCTCCCTTCTCTGCAGCAGGCAGAGCAGTTAGCAGGGAGGGCCGAGGAAAGGGCACTCCAGCACACAGAGCTGAGGTGGGAGGACTCTGCGCAGGCAGCTGTTCATCCTGACAGCTTCCCTTGTGTTGGGCTCACAGTGGCACCACATGGCAGGAGGGCCCTGGAGGGACCTCTGTGGCCCTCTGTGACCAGGCCAAGCCCTCTCACCTGGCTGGGCCAGCTTGATGATGCTGGAGGAGACAGATGCTGAGGGGCTCAGGCAGAGCAGGCAAGGCAAAGGGGATGTTGTGCTGTTGCTGTACAACAGCACAACATCTGGGCTGTTCTGGGGGCTCTGGGGTGCTCTCCTGGGGACCAGGTAGACCCCAGGAAGGGTAAGTCTCTCCATCATCAGTGCAGGGGGCTCGGGAGGCGGTAGTCCAATGGAGAAAACAGAGGCTGCAGGTGAAACTGTTTTTCAGCTCTCTCTTGGCCATCTGCAGAGGAGGGCTGGGAGGACATCTGAGGCTGGGGTCTCAGGAGGAGGAGAAGCCCTGTCAGTGTGAGGGGATCCTCTTATGTACCACCTGCCTTGATGTCACTTACAGGACCCCAAACGCCTCTACTATGAACCTGCTGAGCTGAAGCTGTTTGAGAACATTGAGTGTGAGTGGCCTCTCTTCTGGGCGTACTTGATGATTGACGGGATTTTCAGTGGCAACGTGGAGCAGGTAAGAGAGGCAGGAGCTGCTGGGCTGGTGGAAATAAGTCCCTGGCAGGAGAAGTGTGCAGGGGAAGGATGCAGGGAGCCATGACCATGGGCAGATTTCCTCTCCTCTCTTCTCAGGTGCAGGAGTACCGGGAAGCCCTTGAGGGAGTTCTCATCAAGGGGAAGAATGGGATACGCCTGCTGCCAGAGCTGTACAGTGTCCCACCGGATAAGGTGAGTGATCCTGAGCTATGGTGGGAAGCAGGAGTGTCTTACAGAATCACAGGATATTCTGAATTGGAAGGGACCCACAAGGATCCACAAAGTCCAACTGCTGAAACTCCTGGTCTCATTACCAGATAATTAAGTTTTAAATGCTTATTAAGCCAAATTGTTAGTGAAGGGGCAAATGTAATGCATGGAAACCTCATGTATAAAAAGGATGGCTTGGAGCTGTTACAAAACCATGTTGGATAAAAATTGGGTTTTTTCTCCAAAGCATTTCTTACTCCCATACACAAAAGTTCTTTGCTGACAGTCTGCTTTGCTTGAAGACTGAGTGCTCCAAGACCTCAAGACAAGCAGACCTGGGCTGAGTAGGTGGTGCTGAGCTCCTGTTCAGTGGTGAGGGGATTTGTGTGGAACTGGGCTAAGAGCAGTGGCCTCCTGATGCCTAGGTCATCCAGGAGAGATATGCTCCTCACCAGTATTAGAAAGCAGCTCTGGGATCTCCTGGGGCATGTCAGTCCTTCTAGCGGGATGGCCTGTGCTGGGAAATCAAACATGTTCTGAGCAGCTGATCTGTTGTCTGACACAGATGCCTGGGGCAGTCATAAGAAGAGAGGAGGAATGTAACCGGGCTCTTTTGGACCCTCTGTGACAAATGTGGGGCCTTGTTTTCAGCCTTGATCTGCTGGACTTCAAGATGCAGAGAGGATGCTTCCCTCAGCATCCTGTGTCTCTTGATCCCTTCTTGACCTCCTGGCTTGTCTTCTAGGTGGATGAGGAATACAGGAACCCACACACTGTGGACAGGATACCCATGGGCAAGCTGCCACACATGTGGGGACAGTCCCTCTACATGCTGGGTTGTCTGATGGCTGAGGTAGGGTCACCCTGAGTGCTGGGGAGGGCTGTGGGATTGGGTCCTGAGCCGTGAAGGTGCAAATGCTGCCACCTGCTGTGGGGAAGTCCCCCAGGACCTCTTAAAGGTGGGTTGTCCGTAGGCATCACCCATTCTACCCCACCCATAAAATGTTAATCTCTTTATACCTTTTTTTCCACAGGGGTTTCTAGCTCCCGGTGAAATAGATCCCCTCAACCGCCGTTTCGCGACTGTCCCTAAACCTGATGTGGTGGTCCAAGGTGAGGAAAAGGAACCAGTCCCAAACCCCTGAGCCTGGCAGGTGGGGGGACTCTGGCTGTGCAGAATTCAGAGGTGGCTCTGGGGTGGCTGTGCTTACTGAGTTGCTGCCAATACAGCCCAGTCTCAGCCTTGGCAAGGTGGGTGGAAGTTGGGGTGCAAGTTCTTCCATTTATTTCATCCTGTGTTGACCCACAGAACTATCACCTGCTGCAGCCTCCTCTGCAGAGAGGTTGAAAACTGTCTTCCTGTCACTTGGTGGGGAAGACTTGTGTGTATAGAGCGTTAGGAGGAGCAAGGCAGACTTCTGCAGTGGGAACTGGTTCCCAAGGGACCCCAGACAGCTTCCTCTCTGTGGGGTGGTGCCTTGTATGTGTCCCCAAAGGCACGGGGCACTGCTGTCACATCCTTGTGCCTCTGTTGCACTGAGACTGTCTTCCATCCACAGTGTGTATCCTGGCCGAAACAGAGGGGATCAAGGCAATGCTGCAGAAGGAGGGTGTTGATGTGGAGACTGTGGCAGACGTCTACCCCATCAGAGTGCAGCCTGCTCGCATCCTCAGCCACATCTATGCCCGGCTGGGTGAGCTGGGCTCCCTGCTCCTGCAGGAAAGGGGGGTGCAGAAGGGTCTGTCCCACCCCTGGCACTCCTGCTCATAGACACTCGTGTCCTGCTCTCTGCCTGGCTGATGAGGATTCTGCTGCCCATTTCTAGGCCTGATAAAGCCACTCATGCCCAAGGGGAACAAGGTGGCAGACAGTGCTGTTCAGTGTGATTCTGACAGGGATAGAGCTTTGGCTTGCAGTTGCACAGTCACCCCAGGGACAGACAAAGACTCTGATCCCTATGGGTTGAACCTGGTGTCTTCTGTTCCTGTACTCAGATCTGGATGTGGGAGGCCAGCCGGACCCCAGGAAGGGTCCCCTGGCAAAGAGAGCCCGGAGCTCGGGCAGTATGGCTGTTGCTGGGGGTGGGCAGGGCTGAGTGTGAGGGGAGGATGTGCTCACCTCTGCATGTTTGCTCCTTGATGCTGCAACCCCCCAGGCATGAGGTTTGTTGTGCAGGAGCCAGAGACTTAGCCTGGGCCAAAGGAGACACCTGATCTGCTGTGATTTAATTCGGTGGCTAATTTAGGCCACCAAAAGGCCAAGTGTGACATGGGCAGGGGGAGCAGCCTGGCAGCTGCCAGAGCTAACAAGCAAGGGGTGATGCTGTTGCTGCACCATCCCGGGCTTTGGGAGTAATCCAGGAGCTATTGGAATGCTGATAGAGCTGTCAACTTAGGGGGGCCAGCCCTATGCAGAGGGGCCCCCTTAGCCCTGCTCCAGCTTCTGACATACCCAAAGACCAGGAGGTGTGACATTGCAGAAGTCAGGACAGGCTGTGTATAGCTGTTTCAGCATGTCTCTACCCCTCTGGGCAGGTCTGGGGACAGAGAATTACTGTCCCCTAGAGCTGTACCAGCTTGACACAGGGTTCTGAGGTATCCCGAGCACAAACCAGCATTTCCCTGCTGGTTGGTAGCAAGAGGCCGGGCACTACTTGCTGCTGCAGCCCCTTTCATGAGGAAGCTTGTACTGAAAACTCCTCTTCCTGCCCTCCCAGGCCGTAACAAGCAGATGTGCCTTACTGGACGGCCCTACCGGCATATGGGTGTCCTTGGGACCTCCAAGCTCTACAAAATCAGGAAGAACATCTTTACCTTTACCCCACAGGTGGGTGACATTGCACAGGCTCATTCCCAGCTATTCTGTGATATGAAACTGGGCAGGAAGTTTCTTCAATGGCTGTGTACTCTAGTTATTCTAAGGTGTGACCCAACACTGTTTGAACAGCCTGAGACTGTGGAGTAGTCCAACTCTGTGGCATGAGGCAGCACAGTTGGTGGTCCTGGCTGTGTGCATGTTGCAACAGTTTGAGCCTTCTAATGATCAGTATTGGATGAAAATCTCTGCTCACCCTGACAAGGACACCAGGAGGAGGCTGGTGGCGGGCCTGATCAGCAGGGCTGGTGTGTCCAGGGGATGAGCAGTGTTGCAAGGCTAGCACAATGGGGAGTGCATATTTGCTTGGAACAGGCACAACGTGGACTGGCTGCGTGGGGCCTGGATGCTGCTGCTGCTGAGCTGTGGCATTAGTTACCTCCTCATAGTTGTTAGTGGCCAGTAGCTGCCCTGGGGGTTGAGGGTCTCTTGCTAGGCTGTACTAGCACCTGCTAAGTAAGGTGGGATGAGCCATCAGTGCAGAGGAGCTGCCCTCGGGGTGCATAGCGTGGCCAGGCAGTGCATGGGGGGCTCCATAAGGACCTGGTGACTGCATGAAGGGCCAATCACGTCTCCTGCTGTCCTCGCAGTTCATAGACCAGCAGCAGTTCTACCTGGCTCTTGACAACAAGATGATTGTGGAGATGCTGAGGACGGACCTCTCATACCTCTGCAGCCGCTGGAGGATGACTGGGCGACCAACCATCACCTTCCCCATCTCCCACACCATGCTCGGTATAGATACTCCAGCCTTGCAAGGCATTTGGCTAGAGCAGGCCTGGGAAATAGCTCTGCAGGAGGAAGGGAGTGGGCAGATGTGTGACCATCTCGGTAATGGGGACATGGTGAGGCTGGAGCAGCCAGTGGTGTCCTGTGAAGAGCTTACTGCTCAGAGGAGCCACGCTGAGTGGGCAGCTGGCCTGGCAGCTAACAGAGTTCCCTGTCAGCTCAAGAGCTGCTTGCTGCCACAGATGTATTCAAGCTCCAGGCAAATAAGCTTGTGGGAAGGCCTTTTGGGAGCAAGACCAAAAAAAGCAATTTCTCTGTAGAAGTGTTCTTGGTGCTCTTCCTGCATCTTGACTCTTCCCGAAGACTGGGCACCTGCTAAAGGCTTTCCTAGTCAACAGAGAGGGGAAAACAGTAAACCAGAAGGAGCAAAGGCACAGAGCAGAACTGGCTTGCCTGCAGTAGCTCACGGCTTCCCTGTGAGCCTGGTGCAGGGAGGTGACTTTGGTCTGCTTTAAGGGCTTTCTGTCTTTCCTTGTGTATTTGAAATCCCCTTAATTTCTCGAGCGTGCCTTTTGCTGTGGTGCCTCTTGCCCTCAACAGCAGCCCACTCCTCTGCTGCCTCATGTGAAAGGCAGAGACAGAGCAGGGGGTTGTTAGGTGCTGCTATCTGGTACTGTCAGCTTCAGCCCAAGGTGAAGCCTGGAGTGCATCCTGGTCTGGTTTTCCTTGAATCCAGCCTGGACAGTCTAGAATTTCCCTTTTTGGGTGGTGCTCTTGGTACCACAGCCTGACCATGTACCCCAGAGTAAGGGTCTGGCCACGGTGCTTTGGGTGTCTGAATGCCCACCTGCTCTTGGGTTACTTTCTGGGAGCGAGTTTGAGCATGAGAGCCTGACTGCCTGTGCCTCTTCCACACAGACGAAACCAGCAGCAGTGTGCACCCCACGGTGCTGACGATGCTGCAGAAGCTGCAGGATGGGTATTTCGGTGGCGCAAGGTGAGTGCAGCTTCCTGCGGTGCAGGAGGGAGAGGACTAGTGGCCTCCAGGAGCCTGGTTATGAACCTGCTGGGCAGGGCATAGGCTGTGGGGGAGCAAGCTGGGGAGGATACACTGGGGCGTGCTAGGCTATCAGTGTGTCCTGGGGCTATGATCCCAACAGAGGACATGAGAGAGAGGACATTAGCTCTTCATATCCTCAAACCCATGGCTGCAGGATTTCTCTAATAGCTTTTGGGCAGCCCTTCCATGCCCACCCGTAGCTGAAGGAGTTGCAGACAGCTAAAGTAGACGCTGGCGTGTGTATGATCCTGGTGAACGTGTCTTTCCCCATCAAAGGGCCTGCCCTGGAGCCAGGGGGTAAAACCAAGGGTATCGCCTCCCCTTTCCTCTCCATGTGACCTCCCTATCTCTTGCTCAGAATTCAGACTGGTAAATTGTCGGAGTTCCTGACAACGTCATGCCGAACGCACCTCAGTTTCATGGACCCTGGGCCAGAGGGTAAGGTCTTTGCCAAGAGCTACAGGCTCAGCAGTGACAGCTTTGAGAAGCCAGACACTCAGGAGTGGTTGCATGGCTTGCAGGTAGCAGAGGATGGTAAGGGAGAACAGGCCAGTCACTGCTGTGGGGTGGCAAATACCTAACTCACCCTTACACCCGTAACACCCAACCTCCCTGCCAGCATCCACCGCTGTGTTCTTCATGCGCTTGGATTTTCACCCTGTTCCCATCTGACCCTCTGTCAGCCTTGTCTGGAATAAGCGGCTTTGACCTTCATAAGCTGCTGCGTGGCGAAGAGAGAAAGGGTTGGCAGCCTGCCTCTGCTTGGGAGATGTGGCTGAGGGTCTTTGGTGCAGAAGGTGATAGCACAGTGACCAAGGTAGTGGGGAAGAGCCACCATGTCCCTAATTAATCTGTTTTTTCCCAAAGCCTTTGCCACTCCCCTGGGCAGAGCTGCTCCAGTGAGTGCCAAATTGAAGCCTTACTGCTGTGTAGAGAGTACCTGAGAATGCCTTGGCCCCTCACAGCATGAGGGACCCCACCTTGTGCTGGGACCATGGCAGGGTGTAAGTTTTGCTGTTCCCCGTGCAAGCAGGCCTGGGGACGTCTCCTGTGTGAGCTAGTACTGGTCATCATCAGCCTTCCCACTCTCTGTTTTACCTCTGCACCTCCTGCAGCCAGTGTCTGCACTGCTGGGACTCTGAATGTTCATCTTTCTTGCCCTTCTCTCACTTTGCCTGCAGCCTCCTTACAGGCTGCATCAGGGTTTTGTCCAAGGTGTCTGCTTCGCCTCCCAGCTCCAGTGAGAGGATCTGCCTGGCCTTTCAACAGCATCTCAAAGATGCTAAATTTTAAGGTTGTCCTGTGGTCAGATGCTGCAGCCAGGCAGGTGAATGTTCTCAAGGGTGGTGCTTAGAGGATTTTTCCAGCCTAGCCTTCAGGCACTGGCATGAGGCATTCTCTTGAGGGGTAGAAAGGGGAGGCCATGCTGCTTCAGGTGCAGTCTGCCGCTCACCTCCTGGGGCCAACACACGTCCGAGTTTGCCAGCGGGAGAGCAGCGTAGCTTTGCCCTGGCCCACTGTAAGTGCATTGACAGATCTGTGTTTTATCTGGGGCAATTGTCCCCCAGAGGCACCCCCTCACTTTTACCTCCTGACTGAGCAGAGACCTGGCCTTTGAGTACCCTCTTCCCTGCTGCTGTTAGCACATGGTGCCTCTGGTGCTCCTGATGTGGTGTTGGGAGCTGCTTGAAGCTGGGCAAAGGGCAGGGCAGGAGCCATAACTCTTCTTGTAACTTCCTACTTAGAAATAACTGTTGCAAAACCCACCTTGCCTTGCTCCCTTGCTGGAGTGCTGCTTGGAAGATGCCCTTGCTGTGCTGGGGTGTTTGTAAGTGGTCTCTGCTTGGACAGGCTGCCTCTGGCTGTACCTCCCCACTTCTTCCCTGGAGGGAAGGAGCGTGAGGGTTTTCCCACAGGGTTTGAGTGGGACACTCCTGTCCTTGCACAGGCTTGGATCAGACACATGCTGCAGCCCTGTTGCTTCCTTTGTCAAGGTGGGACTCAGAGGGAGCCCCAGTTTGGGGGAGGCAGTGTCCCAGGCAGGAGTCATGCAGGAACCGGGGTACTTTGTGTGCCTGGCTGCTGGCACTGTCTGTTAGCCCACCTGGCTGCCAGCACTGGCCCTACATTGTCACTTCATGCAGCCAGCAAAGCTTTGTCCCTGCTCAGGCACAGCTGGGAGCTCTCTGGGCCTTTGGGTGCCACAACTCAAAGTGGCTGAACCCCTGCTCTGCTGCCTTCCCTTCCAGAGGACGCCTACGATGAGGTTGCTCAGTACCTGGATCACCTGCTGCAGCACACGACTCCCCAGTCAAACCTTCCTCCCACCACCCAGCGGGGAGGGCTGAGCCGCTTCAGGGCTGCTGTCAACACTACCCGTGACCTCATGTCCCTGGCATCCAAGGCCAAGGACCTGCATGTCCAGAGTGAGTAACTCCAGCACCCTCCACCCCCTCCCTGGAGCCCAGGGGTGAGGTTGAAGTCCTTTGGGAGCTTTCACAGCTGTATGATGCTGGGGTTCCCATGGATTGCAGAGGAACTGAGCCTTTACCTGGGCAAAGGCACAGTATGTCCATCATGTTAGTCCTGGCCGTGGAGTATCTTGGAGTTGGTGCCTGTGCAGCCCCATGGAAACTCAATAAAGGATGGCAGCTCCCTGCGGTGTTTGTCTGAATGGGTAGACAGGGGCTGCTTCTTCCATAGCCAGCTTCTCTGCAGGGACTGCTGAGGGAGCAGTGTCAGAGTGTCTGAGGTAGTTTGGGGCACAGTAGTGGTGATTGGGACTGGATATGTCTCTCCCAACCTTTGGTTTTTTTTAGATGTTGGGATGTATGTCCCCAGCAGGATCTTCCAGGCATCCCAGCAGTCAGTCAAGCTGCTAAGTTCACCCCACCAGCATGACTTGGATGGCAAGGTGAGCTCTGTCTCTCCCAGACTGAGCTATCCTATCCTTTCAGCTGGAGCCAGTGTCCTTGCAGGACTGCAAGGGGAAGGCTTGTTGTTTGATGAGGGGGAATATGCTTGGGTCATTTTGGTGCAGGGTGCTGGTGGTGCTAATCAGCAGCACGGGTCTCCCTTCCCCCAGAGCCATGCACTCTACACAGAGATGAACTTGCCCCGTGATGAGGATGGCAACGTGGACTGCAAGGCACTGGTGGACCAGCTGCGCATCTGCCCCACGCTGCAGGAGCAAGCAGACATCCTTTACGTGCTCTACATCCTCAAGTAGGATGGGCTCTGTGTCCTGAGGGCTCACTGTGCATACAGGGGTTTGGCACAGCCCAGGGGGCCTGCCAGGGAGCTGCGACAGGCAAATTGCTGGATATAATTCAGCACCTCCTTCACCTTCACAGGGGACCCGAGTGGCACACGGGGCTTGATAGTGAGCCTGGCCCCACCGTCAAGGAGCTCCTTACTGAGCTGTATGTGCGGGTGGGGGAGACACGCCAGTGGGCTTTGATCCGCTACATCTCTGGCATCCTCAAGAAGAAGGTTGAAGCTCTGGATGAGGTAACAGTTGTACAGCCAGCCTCTAGCAGGCTGAGGTCTGTCAGGGAGGAGGCAGCAGAGTGAGCAGGTGAACCATGACTGCATCAGCTCTGTCTCCCTCTGCCTTGTGCTGAGCCCCCATACCCTCAGCTGTTGGCAGTGACTGCCTTTCTGTCCCCAGGCCTGTACTGACCTCCTGTCTCACCAGAAACACTTGACGGTGGGGCTACCCCCAGAGCCACGTGAGAAGACAATCTCTACGTGAGTGTGGCACCTCTCCCTCCCCTACCATGCTGCGCTGGGTCTGGATGTGAGCCTGCTGCTTTGGGGTCCATGGGCAGGAGTGGCCCTGGGTAGCTGTCCCCAGCCTGTATCTCTCCTCTCGGCGCTGTACAGACTGGGGGTATGCAGGGTTTGCTCTGCTGCCTCTCACCTGCTCTGCTGTTTGTTCATGCCCCAGCCCGATCCCCTATGAGGAACTCGTTCGCCTTATTGATGAAGCCAGTGAGAAGAACCTCAGTGTGTCCATCCTCACCCAGGTGAGGGGCCGGGGTGTCAGGGGACCCCACAGCTGGGTGTCGTCCCTGGTGAGCAGCAGTGGGGTGATCTGCCTTTGCCCCTCCAGGAGATCATGGTGTACTTGGCCATGTACATACGCACACAGCCTGCACTGTTTGCTGAGATGTTCCGCATCCGCATCGGGCTCATCATCCAGGTGATGGCAACAGAGCTGGCACACTCCCTGCATTGTTCAGGTACGTGTGGCAGGGACAGCACCCTAGCTGGCGTAGGTGCTGGGATGCTTTGGGCTGTGTCAGCCAGACAGGAGTACTGTTAAAAGTGGGCAGCTCAGGCTAGGACAAGACCCTGCATGGAAGTGCCAGTGTCTGCAGCTGGACCTGTTCTTGAGCAGCACAAGCAAGTGATTGCACTGCAGGCGCCATCCCAGCATGTGTCGGGCTGGCATGGGGAAGAGTCCGTGTTGTAAGCAACACGTGGAGCTAGCGTATGTCCTTGCCAGATGAGCTCCCATACCAGTGCTCACAGAATGGCATGCAGGGTAGAAATGTCCTAGGAGGACTCTGAGGCAGGCTACAAAATCACAGTTCTGTTCTCTCCAGCTGGAGAAGCCACGGAGAACCTGATGAATCTCAGCCCATCAGACATGAAGAGCCTCCTCTACCACATCCTCTCTGGCAAGGAGTTTGGGGTGGAAAGGAGTGGTGAGTCCCACAGCAGAGAGCATCTCGGGGCGAAGCTGAATGCAGAGCACGGCCAGATCTATGTGTTCCTACGTGTGAGGAGTGTCCTTGTTCTCCCCCATGTTCAGCACAGATGCTTCAGTACTGGAGGAGTCCAGCAGGAAGCTCTGCTCTTCATAAGGATGGTGCTGAATGATTTCTGGGGTCAAGCCCAAATCTCATGGCTATTTGAGCTTTGCTTAGTTTGGCACTTGCCCTGGTTGGGTCTGAATTGAAGCAGCTCTGTTCTGCGCTCATGGATCTCTGATGCTATCATGTTAGAGGGCAAGGGCGTGCAGAGGTACCGGTGCCTGGGCAGCGATGAGGGATGGCCATGGCTCGAGTGATGTTGCCCACTCTAGACCTCTCTTTCCCTCCAGTGCGTTCAGTGGACTCGTCGCTCAGCACTGCTGTCTCCATCTGTGACATGGAAGCTGTCGGGACCACCAGGCCTGAGCGCACTGGCCTCGTCAGGCTGAAAAGTGAAATCAGACAGGTGAGGGCAGGTGGTGCAGGCCACTCACAACAGGTCTTGTGGGTGAAAACCAGCTACAAACCAGGCAGAATTGATGGAAGAGTGGGAGACACAGATGCTTCCAGGAGCTAATTTTGTCTCCAGTCCTGTCCTAGGGGGAAAACTGGGGTGAACCTGGTCATGGGTGGGCATTGCTCTGGCAGTTCAGGGGGAGCACAGGGGTGCTTGAGAAGGTGCAGGGGTAGGGAGGACCATGTGGTGTCCCAGGTGTGGCTAGTGTCTCGGTGGGCATTCCAATAGCAGAATCTTCATTTCCTTCTTCTCTTGCAGCAATTGGATAAACGTAGGCAGTCTCTGCCTGGGAGTAAGGTGAAGCCCCCCTGGTCCTGCAGCCTCAGCTTTTGCCCCTCATGCCATGCACCAGGGCAGCTTCCCTGCATGCACAAGTCAACGAGCTTCCCTCAGCTGCTGCAGCAATGAGTTGGCTTCCCCTCTAAGCAGGCTCAAGGCTGCTGTGTTCAGGCTGGGGACAGAGGCTGGCTCCCTGGGAAGAGGTCAGCATGGCTTAACATGCTGTGGCAGCCCAGGGAGCTCCCCTTTGAGTGGGACCTGCTGTGTTTGGACTAGCAGGGAAAAAGGCTTCCCTAACCTGTGGGCATACTGCCATTAGAGCCAGCTGGGAGCTGTGCTGCAGAGCTGCTGTGCTCAAATACATTCCATTATACCCACAAAATCTGCTGAGCAGGATGGCATGATGCTTCCAGTGCCATGACCAGTAGTGACTCTGCTGGACAGTTCACTGGATCCTGCCTGCAGCCTCCCCTCTTTCTCTGGGGAAAGAGGTTTCTGGTCAGCTACAAATGGCAAGGACCTCCTCTTGTGCCTGGCCTGTGTCCAGGAGGAGTCCTGAGCTCTAGAAGGTGTCTTGTTGTCAAAGAGACAGAGCTTGCAGGGGCCAGGCTGATGCAGCAGGTTTAGAGCCAACTTGCTGCAGTGTGAAACCTGACATCACAGAGGGTTGTCTATGGGCAGTGACCTTGCTACTGGTCCTCCTGTCTGCCTGAGACTAAATCCTTGCCCATACCAGCAGCCAGCAGAGCAGTAGCAGTCCTGTTCCTGTGTGCAGGCCAGCACAAACTCACTGCTGCTGCAGCCCTGACATATGCAGCCCTCTGCAGCTTTCCTTTCAAAACTCCCTCTGTCTCCAGCTAACCCTGGCCCTGGGATAACTACCCTGTGACCTGACCCTTATCTGTGCTGCTGCTGCACTGTTTGCTGTGACCACTGCCCTGCTCTGGCATGGTCTCATTTCCATCTCTCCCTTTCTCCTTTAGCCCCTCAGTTTGCAGTCCGGGGACACCGACCTCAAGTCCTCTCTGGTAACCTGTGTTTGTTGGCTGCACATGTGGGGTCTGTCCTGTTTGTGGCTGCAGGAAGGAGCTGTGCTCTGGGGGGTGCTGCAGGGAGCTGGGGCTGTAAGGTGGGCTTTTCTGGGGGCGGAGGGTGGCAGCTCTGTCTTGGGAATGAGGCTGGAAAAGCACAAACTCTTGAGCAGCAGCAGGCTGAATTCCTGGGGGATATTTAACTTAGCAGCCGTCTCTGTGGTTCTTGTTTTGTCTGCCCAGTCTGCTGGGCACACAGAGCTGCTCAGCAAGGACTCCTTTTCAAGCATGCTGGAAGACCAGGGCAGTAAGGACAGCCGGCAGGGCCAGTGGCAGCGGAGGCGGCGGCTGGATGGGGCCCTTAACCGTGTCCCTGTGGGCTTCTACCAGAAGGTCTGGAAGGTCCTGCAGAAGGTGAGCTAGACATCAGCTGATGCCTCTCCATGCATGTGAGCCTCTGGTCCCAGGCACCAGCCTTGCCAGGGAGACTTAGACTCTCAGGGCTGGTCCCTGATGTTGTGTAGATATGTGCTTCCTAGACAAGGCCTGCAGCTGACCTTGGAAAGCACTTGCCTTGTAGTCTTGTAGTACCTACCTCAGCATGCATCTTGCATAGGGGAGCTGGGGTCTGCTCGGGTGCTTCATGCATCAGGCGGGCAGGGGCATGGCTAGAGCCACAGCTGAAGGTGCTCTGGGCACAGCCCATCCTCAGCATGGTGAGCCAGGGAGCAGAGCCCCATGCAGGGGGGCCCTGGCTGACGCTGAATGGATGGGAAAGGAGTGATGCTATGTGGAGTCAGGAGGTGGAGCTGGGGTGCAGCATGCACCAGTGCTCAAGTGGGGGCAAGTTTGTGGGCTGGACCTATGTATCTTAGCATGGTTATCCAAGCCATAACCATGATCCCTCCTTCTTGTTCTGCAGTGCCATGGCCTCTCTGTGGAGGGCTTTGTTCTTCCCTCCTCAACAACCAGAGAGGTAGGAAGTTCACATGGATGGGGAATGGGGCACATGGGTTGTCGTTTGCTGGTTACCCTGGGTGACTTCCCAGCATAGCTCAGGAATTGAGCAGGTGACACAGTACTCTAGGTACATTTCTTTCTACCTCCTCACAGATGACCCCAGGGGAAATGAAGTTTGCTGTGCATGTGGAGTCTGTCCTCAACCGTGTGTCCCAGCCAGAGTACAGGCAGCTGCTGGTGGAAGCTATCTTAGTGCTCACCATGCTGGTGGACATGGAGGTGCACACCATTGGTGGCATCATAGCTGTGGAAAAGATCTTGCACATAGCCAATGACCTCTTCTATGAGGAGCAGGTAGGGGCCAGGCCTCACCCAGGGATGCTGGCTACATTCCGCGCGGCTGTGCAGGGCTCACCCCCTTGGAGGGCCCTGCCTGTTGTCCCCATTGTGTTCATGGGGCACAGCAAAGCTGTAGTGTCTTCCTCTCACTGCTCACCATGAATGTGTCACACTGGGAGTGCAGCAAAGGATGCTTGGGATGGAAGCTGATAAGGGAATTGCCTTTATTCCTAATGATGCCCTTCTCCTTCCCTGTCCAAAATCCAGAAAGCCCTGGGCGCTGATGAGCACATGCTGGAGAGGGATCCTTCAACAGGCATCTGCAGCCTGCTGTATGACAGTGCACCGAGCGGCCGGTTTGGCACCATGACCTACCTGTCCAAGTCGGTGGCCTTGTACGTGTACGACTTTCTGCCCACAGATGGCTGCTCCATGCAGTAGCTCTTGCAGTTCCTCGCTGGGTTGCAGGTGCTCTGGGAAGATTGTTTCATACAGCTCGTAAAGATGAACACTAGGTTAGTTTGCAAGGCAGCCTGCATGGCCATCTCTCCTCCCAGCCCTGGCCTCTTGGTGGGTGAGCGGCCCTCTGAGGAACTCCACAGGAGGCGTGTGTCCTAAACTGACCTGTGCCTGTGTGTGGCCTGCAGAGCAAGGGAAAGGCTGAGCTTTGAAGCATGCTTGTGTTAGAAGGGTCTGTCTGCATGACTCCTCCTGCAGCATCACCCCGGGAAAGACCTCTGTTTGAGGGAGTTGGAAAGGGCTTCCCTGACCAGACCTTGTGCTCAGCATTACAATGCTCTCTGACCAGCTCACACTCTCCCTGCCTCCAGCAGGTTTGCAGTTTTTAACCTCTTCTGTGCTGCTTTTTATTCCAAATCTGCAGGATTTATACTAGTGTAGGCTGGAGCTCTTGTTCTTCCTGCTGCTGATGGAAAAGCTTTGCTTGAAGAATAGGGGATGGTGCCTAAGCCTTTTTCCTAGCACACACAAAATCAATATGGTCCAGCCCAGCCACAGCTGTGCTACTTGGAAGCAGGCAGCCCCTCATCGCCCCCCCACCCGGGGGTCATGTGTGCGGAGCTGGGGAGGTTGTGGTAGCCAGGATCCCTTTTACCTGCAAGCTGCTAGTACAGGGCTTCTGGCTGGCTGGGACATGGCAGTGGCAGCCCCTCTGTACCATCTACTCTATCCCTGGCAGTGGTGCTAGTGGCCAAGCCACAGGTTCCTGAGCTCTCATGTGCCCTGTGAAGCAGCTCTGAGCAGGCTGCTTGGTGTTACCTGTGCAATCAGAGCCATGCTTTTAATGCTCATCTCTGGCCTCTGCCCCATCTCCCACAGCCTGGCACAGAGAGGGGTGGGAACACAGTGGATCCCTGCTCTAATCTATCCTGCAAGTCAGCCCCCACTCAGGATGGTGCAGTTGGACTGATGAGGATCAGGCACACACTCCACAAAATGGTGGAGGAAGTGGGGTTCCCTTTTGGCTCCCTGGTTCACCTCCCTAAGACTTCACGTGTGCTCCAGTATACTCAGCACATTGAGCAACAGGCCAAGAGCCCTCACTTGCACCCTCTGACCTTGCAATGTCCCACAGCTTGTCACAGGCCAACCTGATACCATCCGTGTCCCCCTCCAAGCCTGGTTTACAGCTGTCAGTGAGCAAAGCTCTGAGCAAAGACCCCCTTCCCCTTTGGGAAAGGTTGATCCCATCTAACAGCAGTATTGTTAAACCTTGTTAAAAAACTATTAAAAAATGTGAAATTGTGGCAGTGACATCAGCCACTAAGCCATGTATTCAACAGACTGAGTCCATCTCTTTCAATGTTGTTGCCCACAACTGGAAGGATGGAGGAAAGAGCCTGTGTTCCGGAATCCCTTACCAACCATCCCCAGGCCCTGAAGTCTCTCTTGATTGCCCTTGGACTATGTGTTGCAGCTTCATTGCCACCCACATGGAAGAGCAGCAGTGGGGTTACAGTCTGAAGCTGAACTTGGCTGGGAAGTTTCCTAGTGCTGTGCTTAACCTGGGCCCCAGAGAGGCCCCAGTTCCCTAAGAGGACTGTCTGTGTGGCATATAGGACCTTCAGAAAGGAGTCACCTACAACTCCAACCCATCTTTCTCATGGAGGTGGACATGGTCTGCGGGTGTCACAGCCAGGGCAACACCTCTGGTGTAGATGGACTAACATCCACATCATCCATTGCCTGGCCTTCCACGTGAGAGCTTCATACCTGCTGTACAGAGGCATATGGGGAGGCAAGGTGGGCAAGGAGTGGGTTTGCCTCCACCCACTCCTTTCCTTTAAGTTCACTTGGCAAGAGAGGATACAGGATCCCCTTGAACCTGTGTATTTTGGGGTGGCTGTTCCTGTCAGGGAGGGCAGAGCCTGGTTCCACTAGTCTTTCTCAGACTCACTTATGCCCCTTAACCTTTCTATGTCCTCTCATAACTGAGCCCCGAGGGTGGGCAGATCTTGGCCACACCTAACACAGCTGTTCTCACCACTGCCATCCTTCCTAGTGAAAGGCTGTGGCACTACCTGCACCCAGAGGCCTGGAGGGTTGTGTGTTTTCATGGGAGCTCTCTCTGAGTGGCCACATCCACTCTAGCAAGCACAGATGTGGTTTCTGCCGGCTGGATGTCACAGCCTGAGCTCCTTCTGAGAGGGTGATGGACAGCAGCTGAACTGGAGCTGGCAAGGGGACAGTGCCGATGCCATGCTCCAGCACCGTGCACTGCCCATGTTGCCTGTGGTGCTCCCTGGGCTGGCTGCGTGTGAGTGCAGAGGTGGCTGCCAGGCAAAGATCGGCCATTCCACATGGATAGGGCTGGCTCCAGAGCCAGATGTTTTCCTTTGTATGTGCCTGTGCTTTCTTATGTCCAGGCTGGTTTGGCCTCAAAGCCCTGTGGTCTCCTGGGACAGCAGGTCTTCTATACATGTGGCTGTATGGAAAATCACACGATGAAAATTCAGTGTCCATAAAAGAGGCAGAGGAGTCCTGCAACTTTATTTGAACAAAGAGAGAGAGTCCACTGGGACATCTGCCTGCAGGATTTTCTCTCTCGAAGTTTCAGAGAGCGCAGCCTCCATTTACCCTAAACTCCCGGCTGCATATTGCCCTCTTCCCATTGGCTAAGGTACTAGGAAGATGCAGCCGTCCCGAACTGCGTACCACATATTCTCCCCTTGAACCTGTCATTTCCCCCCAAAGTTCAGAAACTCAGGCTTATGTGGACCCATTTGTCTGTTTCAGAAACAGGCTGGGTTCTGTAACAAACCTGTGGCTTGAAGTGGGTAGAAACATTAGGACCCCTGTCAAAGACGTTAACACCCATCCCCTCACCAATGGAACTGTTTGTAAAGACATTACCACACGTCTTCCTCATCATGGCTAATCCCTCCCTGTGTGACCCCTGGTCCCGTCAGAGGAGCCTTAAAGGGCTGGAGCCCCCGCCTGGCGCCTCCCTCTATCCCGAGAGACGCCGTGGGAGCTGCCGGGGGTCAGGGGGTCCCGGGCACCTCCTGAGGTACGGCTCCTTGAGCAGGGCGGGCGCAGCGTGGGGGTCTGCGTGCAGGATACAGGCCTTTTTTACTGACATTTTTAGAGAATAGACATCACCCCAGGCTGCGTGGGGGCCCCAATAAAAACGGCTCTAACACGACTTGGCTGCCAGCTCTTACGCGGCCGGGCCGGGGACAGGATAGTGGCGGGGCGGGCCTACAGCTCCCGGCACGCCGCGGGGCCGGAACTGCTCGTCGTAGCGCGCCCTGGAGCGGTGCTGGTCCCGGCCGTGCCGGCTCCGATGGCGGTG
>WEIT01029636.1:37869-56434 GCA_013389985.1 Dryoscopus gambensis | reverse complement strand
CGGCGCCCGGCGCGGCGGCAGGAAAGGAGGAAGCGGGGGAACGGGCGGCCCCGGCGGGAGGAGTGTGGGTCAGAGCGGGGAGGGCCCGTCTGTGCCTTCACAGCGCCCCTGGCAGCGCGGGCTTGGACACTCAAGTGACGCTTCCCTTCCCCGGGAAGCCGTGCGCGGCTGTGCTTCTGCTTGGGACGCCGGAAGGCCCCTTCACGCGCCCTGGGCACGGGCCGGAGCTGGGGCCCGGGCAGGGAAAGCCGCTGCTGGGAGGAGTCTGAGCCACACCTCGTCTGCGAGTCTTTGGGGCCCCGGTTGCTGGCTTTCTGTCTCCTGCTCTCACAGTCTTATTCTTCTCTTTAGGCCAGTATGGTGCATTCACTGATTGAAGCGTATTGCTTGCTTGACCAGATGAAGTAAGTGTTCCCGTTTTCTGTGAAGGGATGTTTTCTTCCCCACTAAGGTTTAGAAGGTGCTGAGTAACTTCGGGTTTCACACTGTCCCTGCTGGCAGCGTGATTATAGGAACCCCCACAGTGTGTATTTCCAGGATTTAAGGAAGATTCTTGTTTTGCTACATGGACACGATTGCAGTAGTTGTGGCAGGTGTAATTAATGGTTACCTTCCTGGTCTGGTGGAGCACATACAGCCTTGTGCCTTCTCTACAGAGTGTGTGTCACCCCCATGCTTGGGACTCTGAGCAGGGTGATGGCCTTGGTGCTGCTCCAGATCCACTGATCAGTCACTGGTGATGCAGAGAGGGACCGTGTTGTTTTGCTGTGTTGTCACTGATCTGGGAGATTTTTTGTGAGGTCTGCATGCTGTTCAGGAGAGAAGACCAGATGAGATCTGGGGCAGAAAAGTGAGGTACCTCCTGCCTCATTTGGCTCTTGACACTGGGGCATATGAAGGGAAAAAAAGAAAGGCTTAGCTCAGCCCGTCTTGTGAAGCATCTCATAAAATCTTAAAAAAAACATGCTCCAAATTCAGCAGGGCAAGAAGATCTTTTTAAGACTTATTTTTTAAACTTTTTTTTTTTTTTCTGGCAGAGTGTGCTTGGGAAATGGCTTCAGGTACCATTATGGAGCAGACCTGAAGGGATGTTTACCCTCACATGGGATGGGAAGCATCGGGGCCAGCCTGGGCCTGGGAGCTTCCTGTGTTCTTCCTGTAGCAATGAAGCTGTACTGCACTGCCTGTGTGTGCTCCCAGTGTCCAATTTTGGGAAGGGTTCAGTGTGTTGCAGGATTTGTTTAGGCACACTGCAAAGCACTCAGACCCAGGAAGGTGCTGTGCAGGTTGCTGGGAACAGTGACAGTCTCTGCTTTGGTGCAGGTCACAGCATGCGAGAGGTGTTGCGCAGCTCCTGATCCAGGCTGAGGTCTTGCCATGGTGCTGTGCTGGGCCTGGGCATTTCCCTCAGTTAGTTCCTCTGTGTGTAACCTGAATGTTGGATCCACTGGGGATTGCACAAACTGAGAGAACATGCAGAAAAGGGAAAAAAACTTGAAACAAAGTGGGAAGTTTAATGCAGGCAGCACCTGCAGGTGTTCTTCATTGGGGTAAGCACCACAGGCAGTGCCAAGCGAGGGGCAAGGCCTGCTCCAGCTCAGCTGGTAGGCTTTCTCACTTGAGTGACAGTCCAGTGCAAGAGGAAGAGGGAGTTTTGTTTGCTTTTACAGCAGTAACAGCTGAAAGAAGGCTGCTAGGTTAAAGGCTAAAGCTGCACATTCCAGCTGAACCCTGGAGCCTCTTGCCCTGATA
The DNA here is from genome assembly GCA_013389985.1 of Dryoscopus gambensis. NCBI lineage: Eukaryota > Metazoa > Chordata > Aves > Passeriformes > Malaconotidae > Dryoscopus > Dryoscopus gambensis. The sequence goes on along the minus strand of WEIT01029636.1, from coordinate 54,682 downwards.
TGCTCCGTTCCTCCTCTCTGCCTAGGATAGTCAAGCCAAAAGTGGCCTCCATGGAGGAAATGGCAAGTTTCCACACAGATGCTTACCTGCAGCACCTGCAGAAGGTCAGTGAGGAGGGGGATGATGACCACCCGGAGTCTGTGGAGTATGGACTGGGTAAGGATGTGCATCTTTAGCAAGAGATTAGTTGAGTGCCAGGGCCAGGATGCTTTCTGGTGGAGCTGCAGTTGGAGGGGTGAGCTCAGGGGGATGCTGAGCTTAGTTTTGAAGGGAAATGCTCTTTGACAGGGTGTTGCTGAACCCCAGCAGTCATCTGACAGGGTGGCACTTTCCCTGGTGGCAGCGGAGGGTACAGCTAGCCTCACACTGCTGCTCTGTGCAGCTTGGCCTGTCTCTTGCCGACTGGGGCTGGTGCCCATTGCTGCTGCTCTGAGGCTCTGGAACAGGACGTAAGACCCTGACACTGCCCTCGGGCTGGAGCTGGGACTGGCTGCAGCCAGCCTGCTATGGAGAGGGCATGCGTGAACAGCGGCCTGGAGCTGTAGTGACTTGCTCTGCAGGGACCAGAACAGCTGCTGTCTGTCTGGTGACTTGACTTATGCCTGGAGTGGAGGGCTCTTGCCCTCCTGGACCTGAGACAGGCTGAGCAATGCAGCAGGTGAAGCAGGTGAGATGGCTAGGGGCACTGTCTTGATCTCAGGAATGGGAGGAGTGACCCAGAACTGAGGCAGAGGTGAAGATTCTGCACCAAGCTCATGAGTGTCCCTTAGACTTTACATTCCTGAAGCTGCTCTGTCTGCAAGAAGACAAGCAGCTCTGATATCGTGCTTTGTAGGCATCAGCTGCAGGGAGGCTGCTGTAGGAGTAAGTGAAGATCGTATTATAGAGCTACAGCTTACCTAGGCTTGACTCCTTTGTTGATGTGCATTTTTAGGGAAGAGGTATGTCAGTGACCATGCGAGGGCTTTTCTGGTCAAGTAGCCAGAGACCTGAGAGTAGTTTTTTGTGAGATTGGTATGAGGTACCAGTAGGTTGGGCAAGCCAGGCACACAGCTCAGAAGTCGGTTCAGGACACATTTGTTAATGAACTGAGTGCAAGAAAACGTTTGGATTGTTGCTTTTTATGGTGGGTTGATTTTTGTGGTGCTGGTGGGTTTCTTTTGCCAAGTGCCCACCAAGATGGACTCTTTCTCCCCCTCAGTAGGGTGGGGGAGAAAATGCAGTGGAAAAGATCATGTCAAGATAATAACAGGGAGATGACTCTCCAGTTACTGTCACCAGCAAAACAGACTCTACATAGGGAAATTAATTCAATTTATTGCCAATTAATGACAGTGTAGGATAGTGAGAATTCAAAATAAAACTGAAATCACCATCCCCCTCATCCACCTTTCTTCCCAGACTCGGCTTCACTCACAGCTCTTCTACTTTCCCCCTCAAGCAGTGTAAGGGGACAGGGGATGGGGGCTTTGGTCAGTTCACATGTCTCTGCTGCTCCTTTGTCCTCACTCTTGCCCTGTGTGTGTGTGTGTGGGGTCCCTCCTGCAGGACACAGTCTTCCATGAACTTTCCAGTGCGGGTCTTTCCTGTGGGTAGCAGTTTCTCAAGAACTTCTCCAGTATGGGTCCTCCATGGGATCAGTCCTTCAGGAACAGGCTGCTCCAGCCTGGGTCAGTCCTGAAGGCTCAAACAAAAGGAATGTGCTTCCCCTGGAGGGAAAGGCCCGTTGTGCCTGACATGCGGACTCTTATCTGGACTCTTACCTGCAGGTTACGACTGTCCAGCCACTGAAGGCATCTTTGAGTATGCAGCAGCTGTGGGAGGAGCCACCATCACTGCAGCCCAGTGCCTGCTGGATGGCAAGTGCAAGGTAGCAATTAACTGGCCTGGAGGGTGGCATCATGCAAAAAAGTAAGAAAACAATCTCTTCCCTTGTGTTTTCTCATCTGGTGTCTAAACCATGCTTCCTAGCTCCCAGCTTCCCTGCAAACCCTCAGGGTGCGATGATCCAGTTGGAAACGAAAGCAAGGTGTGAGGGAAGGCAGGAGATAGACAGCAAAGAAACAGAGGGCAGGGCAGAGGCCTGAGAGGAGGCAGGTCACTGCCCAGTGCTGGGGCTGTTGCTGTCATGGGCTGCAGAGCAGGTCTGGGGCAGGTATACTCGCAGATGTCCTGTTATTCCTTAATACATCATTATCCCAGGAAGCTCAAGTGAGAATGGATTTTGTGGAGTCCATGGAGAAGCACAGTGGAGAGACAAACAATTGATGTCACTGCCAGTTTGGGACACAATGGGAATGTGGCAACATGTCCAAATTGTTTTATGTGGCTTTTTGGGTTTCTTAATAAGAGGTTTGAAACAGTGCAGGACTGACCTTGGATTACCTCATGCTCCATGGGGGGCTGTTTCCCTTGAGCTCTAACATCAGTAATGACCTTCCAGCACAAGAGGAGAGGAAGTAAAAATTCTGTCCCTGAATCCTGTGGTTCTGTAGTGGTAAAATAATTTGTTTCTGTCCCATTTTCCATGGATGTATGTTTTATTTAGCTTACCCTCCCCATCTCCCAAAACATGGGACCTCTTTGCAGCGTAGACAAGACACCACCCTTCCTAGTCCACAGCCAACTGGTGTTTGCAGTGCTGTTCTGTGTCCCTGGGGAGCCTCATGAGCCCGGTGTCTAACCCTGGCAGCTTGTACATGCATGTGCAGAAGTCTTGCTCCGGTGACTTCTCTGACCTGGCAGAGGAGCTTGCACACAGTGGTGTGCAAGTGCCAGCAGTAGCACCGTTTCAGCCCATTTCCTGGTGGGCACTTGGCTGAAAATGATTTCAGATGCAGCTTGCTGTGAAAGGAGACTTGCAGTTGGCAGAGCTGAGCCCTCGCTCTGTGCAGAACTGATGGCTTTTGGGAAATCTCCTGTTCTCTTCTGTCTGGATCGCATGGCTTAAAAAATGCCTGTAATGAGAAAAATCCTAGCCATGTTGCTGCTGCTGAGCTATTAGCACTGTTCTGGGAAGCAAAGAGTCTGTTTGAAAAAAAGGCATTTAATACTCATTGATCCCAAAGGAGTCTTCCCAGTCACCCCAGTAAGTTGGTGTGTGATGCTTCAGGGTAGGTAGGTCCCAGCTCAGTGTGAAGGTCCAGCCAGACTGACACCGAACTGCAGGTGCCTGATGCTAGGACCTGTGTCCTAGTAAAATACATTCCTTTTGTCAAAAAACACCTGCTGTCTGGTGGTTTAGTTTCTTTCCAGGGTCCTAAAGGTAGGAAGGACCTGGGGCTCTGGAAGCTCTCAGTTCAGAGGATGCCATTGGGGTTGAGGGTAAGATGCTGAATAAGTGCCTTTTCTCAAGCCAGCCCTACCCTCCATTCTGGCAGTGACACTCAGAGTTTTGCTGGGTGGATTTGGGGCAGCACGGGGGTATCCCAAGTGCTGCAGCTCCGACACTGCTCCGCTTTTGTCTGAACTGGTGTCCTGCTCTGCGTGGCCTTGAGTTTCAGAGATGTGTGTTTCAGCATGGAGAGAGTGCCCAAGACACAGCATAGTTCACTTTGCTTTCTTGTGGGCTGTGAGGGAGGGGAGAAGTACATAATCACAGTTGAGTCAGATTCTCAGGATACCTGTTAACACCTCCACTCTCAGCATCACTGTAAATGAACAGTCACTGGGAAACACCTGTGCTCCATGGCACTTGCAGGGAGCCAAAGCAAGTGCAGTTTTTACCACCCCCAGCTTGCTCCTCACGGTCCCCTGCTGTTGCTGAGCAGGAGGTGTCAGGGCAAAGGAGCTGAGTACTGTGACTGGAAGTCAAGAGGCGTGTCCCAGAGGCGCATCCTGGATCCTGATATAATTTGTGGAAAAGGTATTTGGGCACTCCTGTTGCAAAGTATAAAGCTTCGCTTTAAATCAGCTGTCCAGGGCACATTTAGGAATGCGTGTGCACTGGTGCTAAGTGGTGATGGGGCCTTGACTTTGGAGTGAGGCTGGAGTAGGGGTCAAGAAACTTTCTTGTTCCTTTGATGCCAGCAAGGAAGCTGTCCCCTGATTATTTGTCAGGGATAAATCTTTCTGTGGTACACCTGTCCTCTGTTTGGCTGCTGGGACTCTCTCCTGGCCGAGCCCAGGAGCTGTATCGTGAGGGACTGCATGTGGGACACCCCATTTGCATTTTCCTGGGGAGAGAAAGGGGAGGGCGTTACTTTGGGAAAAGGCTTAACCTTCATATCCTGAGACTCTGGAACAGCAGGAGAATCGTGTGACTGCCTTGGACCTTCCCAGGAGCTGTGACCCAGACAGCAGGGATGGAGTGGCTGCCTGGCTGCCTGTCCAGACCTCACAGGAAAATGGCCAAGGGGACTGTCCTCTTGCCTCAGAGAGAGAGTGGGTTTGAGTGGAGTGGCTCTGAAATTATTTAAAATGTCTCAGGTGCAGAAAGCTAACATTTTATTTGTTCAACAGTGCAAATCCCCCCCTGCCCCACACAGGCCAGGGCTTCTCTGCAGCAGAGCTGGCTGATGCTTACCCAGCTGCCAGAAAGCCCAGAGTTGAGAAGCAGTTGGCACAAGCAGTCCTGTTCTCTGTGCTTCTCAGCCATGCTTTGAGCGGCTCCTGACCCATCTCTTGGTCACTGCTGGGCCTTGGCTGAGTTTTCATACTCCTCTGTGCCCCTGTGAGGTGGACACTTGCAGTGTCAGAGTGAGATTACTGGGATCACTGGTGATTGCATTGGCGATGTTCCGTGTCGCAGACATTGTTTTCACAGGGATGAAGCTTCTGGCTTCTGTTACCTGAATGACGCTGTCTTGGGGATCCTGCGGCTGCGCCAGAAATTTGACCGCATCCTTTACATCGATTTGGATTTGCATCATGGGGATGGTAAGGCCCAGCAAAGGCTGCAAACAGCACAGCTGCACAGACTCAGGGAGGAATGGGAGAAGTCAAGGCCTGTCTGCACAGCAGGGCTTTACTTGCTGCAACAGCTGTGGCTTTGGCTCCTTTCGGTGCGGTTGAGTTCCCTCAATCCATTTCTGCCTTGTCCTGCTTTACAGACTTGCCCTGTGCTGCTCCTCAGACCTTTCTTGGGGGTGTGGGCAGAAGTCTTGTACCTAGAGCAACAGATAATGTGTCCCAGTCTCCCATCCTGGCAGAGCAGTTGCTGACAGGGTTTAATTGTTTAATGGTCCAGTGCAAGAGGGAAGCAGCCAGTAGTAAATGGTGCTTTTAAAAGAAGGCTCGATGCTATAAATCTAGAGCCAGAGCTGGCCTTGCCAAAACTGATCTCTCCTTCAGGGACATTATTTCTACACCATTTAACGTTTCCCGCTCTTCTAAATTTTATGGTGTGTTTCATTTTGTTCCGTTTTCTCCCTATATTTGGTTTCTGTTAAGTTTCCTGTTACTTCTTTTTTCCCTCTCCACCCCCACTATTTTAATACGTCCTTAAGGAGAAGGCATGTTGAACCACAGCAGCACTGAGAAAAAGCAAGAGAGCCCAGTAGCGCTGCTTCTAATCAGAGCCAAGCTCTGGCCGAGGCAGCCCTGCTTGGATCCCTCTCCCAGCTTCGCAGGCCTAGCAGCATAGGCAAGTGCTGCTCCCGTGGGTACTGACATGAGATATTGAGATCCATTCAGTACTGATTAGCATTGAGACCTGCCAGATTCATTGCAGTTGTGATCTTTGCTGCAGTTGAACTCCAGTCTCTGCGCATTGAGGATGGATTTATTGAGCCACATCTGCATTTCTGCTTTGCCCGTGCGGCTCCTTCTCTGCTTGCTGCCCTGTGTGTATCAAGCAAGTCCGTGTGTTCAGACCCCGTCATTTGTGTAAATGATGCGTGAAAGCTTTTTTCCTTTTCCTGACAGGAGTTGAGGATGCCTTTAGTTTCACCTCGAAAGTCATGACTGTTTCTCTGCACAAATTTTCACCAGGATTTTTCCCAGGCAAGTTGAACGTGTGAGGTTTGTGCTCATTTGGTTCACACGTCACCGGTGAGGCCTCCGTAAAGGCAAGTCCCATCCCTGCTGTCCGGCCGACAGGTCTTGCTGCCTCTCCTCTTGACCCGGGAGAAGGAAAGAGCGGGGAGCTACATGTTTGGCATTTCCCCCTTTCTGGTTGTAGCTGAGCTCTGGGCAGAGCCCCTTTGACGCTGTGTGGCAGAATTGGGCAAAGGGGAGAACTGGGTCCCTCCAGCCCTCCTTTCTTGGTGGTGGCAAGTGGACTTTTCCATAAGCATGCCGAATGTCCTGGCTCTCAGCTTGCCTCTGAGACATCCCAAATGTCTCTCTCGCTGCTGCTCTGCTTTCCCTCCTAACTGGGGTGTTTCTGTTGTGCAGGCACCGGTGATGTGACAGATGTTGGCCTGGGAAAAGGTCGCTATTACAGCGTGAATGTGCCCATTCAAGATGGCATTCAGGATGAGAAATATTACCAGATCTGTGAATCGTAAGCCCTCTTCCTCCAATACAGCTGACTTGGATGGGATTTTAGAGTATAAGATACTACACAGCGTACTGGTTTTAGTTACAGTCCTTTCTTAAGGCTTGTCTCTTCCCCTATTGCAGCTTTGGATTACAATGAACATGGATTGTAAGTTCTCAGAGGTCTTGTCCGAATCCTTAAGCAAACTGAATAAACAGAAACATTTGTGGGTGGCTGGAGGGGTGTCTGCCACAGGTCAGCCTATCTCCTTAGATATACCTCCACAGGTGTGTGTCTAAGGAGAGACTGAGAAGGGACAAGTATTTCTTAGCTGTGGACTTAGGGCTAGATGGCTTTTCTTCAAGTAAGTGCTCTGAATTCTGACTGCGGGACATATGCTTGGGGCCTAGCTAAAAGTGTTTTCCTAGTACCTTCTGTCTGTGCTGGAAGAATGAAAGGCTGCAGGCTGAATATCTGACAGTCACAGAGCTGCTTCCTGGCAGTCCCTTCTGTCACTCAGCTGATGGTGGACCTCACAAGCTGTTGCCCATGTCAAAACTGGGCTGTGAGGCTTGTTCTTTGCCAGGGGAGAAGAGTCTCAGTGCAGGTCGGCAGGATGTGGTAGCACCTCTAACACTTGAGGGCTCAAACGTCTCTAAACTTGTAGGTCAGTAGGGCAGTCATGCGGGGGCCATGCCTCCTGCTGGCTTGTTGGTGCTTGCCACTGCTGGGGCAGAGCAGCCCTCTTTGTGCCAGAGGACATGCTTCCAAAAGGCAGCTCTAGGGGCTGAGTCAGGTCAGGAACCCACTCAGGAGGAGCCTGCTGCATGCATTCACAGGTGAAAGACATAATAGCCTACCATAGATTTCCAGATTTCAAGTCGTGTATAGCTAAAGCTTCTGCAAAGAGACTTCGAGATATCTTTGAGTTCTCTCCAGGCTGGGAGGCAGTCATGGGCATGACTGTGGATGTCTCATCCAGCTGTTGTTTAAGGGTGATTGCCTGTACTTTCCAAAACCACCGTAAGCATGAAGCTTTGTCCAATGCAGGTTTTTGCAGGCTGACTACAGAGCTTTTCCTCATAGTTCTGCCTCAAGAGCCACATAGGAGGGAGGAGAATGAGAGCCTAGCCAGAGCCTTCCTCTGTTTCTCCTGTCCTCTCCTGTCCTGTCCTGTCCTGATGAGAGGTGTCAGAGAGTTTAGGATTGTTGTTTTGCCAGACTAGGACTTCCACCATGACTTTCATGGGGCAGAAAAGCCTCTGGATTGTCCTGCAGCCAAAAGACAGCCAGTGTAAATGTGGAGTTTGATGCTACCCCTAAACTGGTGAGGACTAGATCTCTCTCTGCTGTGTTATCAGTGGTGCTTTTGCCTTCATCAGCCTTTTGGTAAGTGCTCTGAGAGCTAAACTTGCTGTGGAGGTAGAAGGCTAACTGAGAGCAGAGGTAGTGTTACTGGTATGAGTTGGGTGGAAGCAGAGGATGCAGAAACCCTGAGAGGCATTGGTGGATCTGAGGGACCAGGGCCGTGCCAGGAGCATTCCTCTGAGCCGTGCTGGCATTAACCGGACTACTCCTCCTCTTCCCAGAGTGCTGAAAGAGGTGTATGCTGCCTTCAACCCCGATGCAGTTGTGCTGCAGCTGGGGGCGGACACCATCGCTGGAGACCCCATGTGCTCTTTCAACATGACACCCGAGGGAGTGGGCAAGTGCCTCAAGTATGTCCTGCAGTGGCAGCTAGCAACTCTTGTCCTGGGAGGAGGTGAGTGCATCCTGCTGTTCTCAGAGAAATGTGTTTGTCCTCCTGTGACCGTGCCTCGAGTGCCTGCCTGCCTGCCCTTGGGCTCAGCGCTGGCAAGGGTTTAGCAGGGCGACTGCTGGACAGTGTCAGGAAGACACACTGTGGCAGAGTGCTGTTTCCTCACACCTGAAATCCTTGATACTGACAGGTGCAAGTCTCAATCCTGACTTAGATCTTGAGTTAAAAGCTTCAGGGTTCCTCTGGAGAAGAGGAGAGGCCAACAAACTGACCCTGACTCTTCAGTGACACCTCTGATTCCCATCTCTGCTGATCAGCCCTTTGGTGCTTCTCTTTAAAAGTGAGCACCATGTTCCCAAATCTACCTTGGGAACCTGGTGATGAATGGTTTCATTAAGATTCAAGCAGGGGCTTGGGACAAGGCCTGGCTGCCTGCAAGGTACAGCAGGGCTCTGATACCCAGTGAAAGCTAAGCTGGACTTACCTCTGCTGTGCTGCCTAACCAGCTGCTTGTCCAGTGGAGACAGCACAGGACAGGCTTTATATTAACAGAGCATTTCAGAACAACAAAAGCCACTGTGTGCCAGGGAAAGCCCCTGAGCTCCATGACTGGAACTGGATCAGCTCTAGCTGTTGTCCTTTTTGAGATGGGGGAAATCAGGTATGGCATATTAAGGCTAAAATTTGATGTACCTGATGCCCTTTGTTTTGGAAAGGTTGTGAGTGTTCAGTCCTGCCGTGCCTTGTCTGTGAGTGTGCTGGAGACGTCACCTTTCAGACAAAACCCAAAACTTCTGTTAAAAAATGAGGATCAACTGTGTGTCACTTGTGAAAATACCAAAGGAGTGTCCCACCACTGCAGCATGTGGAAGCATTTGAAGTGGAAACTGGGGGAGAAGTAAAAAAAAGCAGGGGAAAAAAACCCACAACAACCAGTGCAAACAGAAGGGAATGTTGAAAAATATGATCTCTCTGTCTTGTCAAAGTGCTTTTCTCCCTTTGCCATTCTAGTCATCTCTTCTGGAAAAAAACTTAGTCGAGTCTCTTGCAGGATTGCTTTCAGCTAAAGTTTCCCTTTGTGGGCTCATGTTCCATTACCATGGAGGTAACCCTTTCCTACTGACTGTGAAATCTCATTTCCCTGTAAAGCAGTTGCAAGTTGTACTGATGAGTTTCACGTTTGTCCTCTCAAACATGACAGTGCTGAAGAGCTCACCAGTGTATGGCTGGGCACGTGTACTTTGCTTTATAGGTCAAAGGCTGGTATTAAAAAGCAGGAAGCCCTGATTTCTGCTGCGGCCCTTGCACTTCTCTCCCTGCTACTTGTGAACAGCTCTCCTTGTTGCCAGGAAAGAGTCCAGCGCATGGGGCTTGGGAGCTCATCCTGGGTCTGAGATGGTGGCTGTGGGACTGGCCTCTGCCACACTGGATGTAGCTGGGGTTCAGTTTGAGAGGTCTGCTCTTGCATACACTGTCATTCAGACCTGGCCTTGTGTAGCCAGCAGGTGCAAAATGCAGATTTTGGGCATGGCTTGAGTGGATGAAATAAGCTTAATTCACGTAACCTGCGCACAGTGGCTCCATGATTTGTTCCTTCCACTTAAATCTCTTCTCTTTTCCCTTTCGCCACTCTTCCTCCTCAAAATCCCAATTCTTGCTGGAAACAGGAGGTTACAACCTTGCCAACACAGCTCGCTGCTGGACATACTTGACTGGGATCATCCTTGGGAGAACGCTGTCCTCTGAGATCCCCGATCACGAGGTAATGGTTTGAGAAACCTTCCCTTCTCTTTGCAGGAGAGTCAGTTGTTCTGCCTGATCCACACAGCATCTTTGCCACTCAGTCTCCTGTTTTGTGGAGACACTTACGTAACAATACTGTCCTGACCTAGCAGTATGGTGGGTACTTTTGCCCAAAACCAGAGGCTGTCTGCAGCTTTCTGCGAAGGGTCTCATGTGCCAGACTCCAGTCTCAGATAATTACAGAGAGGATGGGCAGGAGGAGTCACCGGTTTTCTCAAAGAGCTGTGTCGGATGTGCCTTTTGCCTTTTGCCTTTCTCAGGGCTCTAAATTTTTGCCCTACTTTCATCTCTTTACACAAAGGACCAGGTGCAGCTTTGAAGCTTTGGACATAGGGCCTGCTGCTGTCTTTGTGCCCGCGCTGGTGTTTTTCTCGTCTTGAGTGGGTCTGGACAGCTTCTTGGAGGGACATAATCTAGACTGAATTTGTGTGGAAAAACTATAGGCTGGAATCATCGAATCACAGAGGGGTTTGAGTTGGAAGGGACCTTAAAGGCCATCTAGTTCCACCTCCCAGCCATGGGCAGGGATGCCTCCCACTAGACCAGGTTTCTCCAAGCCCTTTCCAACCTGGCCATGCCCCCTCCCAGCTGCTGCAAAAACTGACCCTGTCTTGGCCAGAATCATGACACAGCTGCTGGCAATAACCTGTGATTCTGCATTAGTGCGTCGACGCTGTGTGCTGCAGATTTCCTGCACACTATCTGAGCACTTAGCCAGGAGAGACACAGTATCCTTGCAGCACACTGATTTTCCTCTCCCAGGTGTTTCACAGTCATGTCAGTGCAGCGTTCAGCAAGGTGGGAGGTGAATGGTAGGATATGTGATTGGCAGCACGTGAAATTTAATAGTTAAAAAATCCCATTTGCAGGTAGCCATGTGTAAAATGAATGTCAGTAGCTCTCCCAAATAAAGCATTAGGATAGACATTTGACTGCTTTTGGCTGCCCCACTGGGCTCTGCTTCCCTTCCCTTGAATTGGGAAGCTGTTGAAAACTCCAGGATACTGCTGAAGTACCACCTTGATGTAGTAAAGCTATATGTGGCCCTTAGATGGAGAAATGGTTTTTTGCCTTTTTACAAACAGGTACCCATGAGGAGCCCTCCCTCTAGTCTCAGCCTTCAGAGACACCTCTGCTGACTCTCCTCTCCTCTTCCCTGCAGTTCTTCACAGAGTACGGTCCTGATTATGTGCTGGAGATCACACCAAGCTGCAGACCAGACCGCAATGAGCCACAGAGAATTCAAGAAATTCTGAACTCTATCAAAGGTGCGTTGTCCAAGCCAACACTCCTGCTTCAGGCTTACAGGTGTTTTTTAGAGAGGGCTTCAGAAGAGCTCATTGGAGTCTTTCTCACTGACTGGAAAGATGAACCACATTCACTTGGCTGCTTATTAGTGCACAGTGTCATTTGCCTCCCGCATCCCTTGGGATTTTCAGGGTTGGCGGTACAGAGTTATGGGTCCCTGTAGCAAAAGTTGCCATTGCCTTTCCTCTGGCTGGGCAGGAGAGCACAGGCCCTTGTCCTTATAGGAATCATTGAACAGCCCAAGTTCTAAGGGACTTCAAAGATCATCTGGTCCCCTTTCATGGGAGAGGGAGCATAGACAAGATTATCTAGCAACCTGTCCAGTCACATCCTGAAAACTTCTGACAATGGGGCCTCTACCACATCCCTGGGGAGTTTCCTCCAGTGATTGATTGTTCTCACTGTAAAAAAATACTTAAAATAAGATGAAACCTCTCCTGGTGCAATTCACACCTGTTGTCTCTTGTCCTCTCCATGTGGCTCCCTGTGAAGAGAGAGCCTCTGTCCTCTGAAGCCTACACAGCAGGCTTCAAGTACTAGACTACTGTGATGAGGTCCCTCCTAAGCCTTCTCTTCTGCACGGAGAGTCTTTCCTCATTGGCCAGGTTCTCCAGCATCTCATCACCTTTGTGGTCCTCCTTTGGACCCTCTCTGCTCTGTCCATGTCTTTTGTGATTTGTGGGTGTCAGAATTGGACACAGTACTCGTCGTTTGTCAGCCGTTTCTCAGCCTGGAATGAGATGATCCTGTTTCTCTGAGTAATGCTCCTACAGATGCTGCACAGGATCCAGTTTGCCTCATTGCTGCAGCAGCACACTGCTGGATCACATTCAGCTTGCTGCCTATCAGGACCTCCACATCCATTTCCACAAGGCTGCCTCCCAGTCACACAGATCCTGGCCTGAACTGGGCACCTTCTCTCCCAAGTGTAGGACCTTGCTTTTGTCTTTGTTAAACTTAAGACTGTTCTTTTTAGCCCAGTCTTCCAGCCTGTCCAGCTCTCTAAGATGGCTCTCCCTTCTGGTGTGTTCATCTCAGCACCCAGTTTGGTGCTGTGGTTGCTTTCAGTCTCATTATCCAGGTCATTTATGATGTTTAGCAGTGTGGGGCCCAGTGTCAGTCCCTGGGGGACACCACTTGAGACAGGCTGCAGGACCATGTAAAAACCATTGATCACCACCCTCTGTGAGCTCCCTGTGAGCCAGCTCCCTCCCTAGCCCCTTTGCAAACCACCCATCCAATCTGTGTCTTTCCAGTCGGTCCAGGAGGAGACTGTGGGAAATAGCTATCTGGAACTGGGACACGTCTCCAGCAGGCAGGACTTGAAGCTCTTCAAGTCCAGGGCAGGCAGCTGGGTGAGGTCTGCCAGCTCCAGCCAGTCTCATTCCATGCTCTTGCCCATCTGTCTGGTCCCTGTCTACCAGAGGGGCTGGGAACGGCAAGATGGGGCTCGGCAGCCCTTTTCCATCTGAGTGTTGCAGTGTGCTGGTGTTAGAAGTAGGGTAGAAAGTGCAATGGCCATGGATGCCTTCAGGTGTCCATTCCCAAGCACAGGCCAATCCTAGGGAGGATCCTCGGGGGCCTGTCCAAGAGGGTAGGAGGAACAGCATCACTCCAGAGCTGGAAGGGAGGGCCGTGCACTCCTTTCTGTGAATCCAGCCTGAAAGAGGGACGAGGCAGCAGGGAGTGAGCATATGCCTCTAGGATGCTGGTCCACGAATCCCAAACCAGCATTCAGCATAGCGAAAGCAGTGGCAGGGTCCCCCTGCAGTAATTTCCAAAGCCTGGCTTGGACAAGGGCAGCAGCCTCTGCAAAGGGAGCAAGGGGTGAGCAGGAACTGAGATCTGTGCTGAGGCTGGAATTCCCATATTGTGGCCTAGTTGATCAGGTATGGGGGTGGCACCCCTTGCCAGGTCACTCCATCAGGCTAAAATATCAGTGGAAATACCCTTTTCTGCTTCCTTTTATTTGCAGGGAATCTGAAGCACGTTGTTTAGCAGAAAAGGAAGGCTCAGGCAAGAGCATTTCCTATGGGGAAGACAGCATATTTATGTGAACAACTGATGAAATTTGTGGCTGCAGGGAAAATTTGGAAGAAATTACTGTTGGTTGGTTGGTTAATTTTTTTTCTCTTTAAAGAAGAAAAGCTGCTGCATGCCACAAGCACTGTGGCTCTTCCCAGGCAGGAGTGTGGGCCCTCCAGCCACAGCCTTCCAGTGCTGGCAGAGCCTCCCATGCTCCTTTCTCTTTCCTTTTTTAACACCACAGTTTGTTCTCACAACTGGTTTTAAATGTTTTTTAAGAGAGGGGCTGCTCAGAGCTGTGAGCCCTCACCAGCTGGAGCCCTGTGTTGTGTTACCTTCCTGGTACAGGCACAGCTTCAGAGCTGCCCACTCAGGAAATGTGTGCTGAGTCTGAGGCTACCCTGAGGCACACAGGTGGTGTCTCTTACCCACAGAAAGGCACAGCCATTGTGTTTTTAACTGGGAATTCTTAAAAAATAAAATGTTTGAAATACTCCTCCAGCCCTTTTCTTTCTTCTTCCACCTACCCTGCCTTGCCAGTGCTCTTTTCCACAGCACCCCCCACTGCAGAGCCATTTGTGAGCTCCTGAAATCCTGCACAGAGGGGCCAGACGCTGGGGAGCCTCTCAAGAGTGCCGAGGGAGGTGCTGGGCATTGTGGCAGCTCCTGTCCTGGGAGATCTTTGATGAACTTCCAGATGCTCTCTCCATGAGAGCTGCCACGAGGTGTCTCAGCAAGGGAACGTGTGTACAGGTATCCGGGGCAGATCTCTCCCAGTGCCAAGGGCCATGGAGCCTGGCCTCTGCTGCCCTTGTCCCCTCATTCTCCTGGCCCATGGACTTTTTATTGTGATGGGTTTTTTAAAGATGTCCAGTCACTGTGGGAAACCATATTTCCTGTGGCTCTAATTAGATTATGCTGGAAGAAACGGAAAGATGAAGGGGTTCCCAGCCTGGCCTTGGCTTTGTTTTGCTCTCTTGTTTTTCACTGCCGATTGAAAACAACAGGAAATCTGGCATGGACATAATTCAGCAGGATGTGGCTCCCATGACTCCTGACCCCGTGCCCGCTTGGTGCCTGGTGTGGTGTGGTGAGACAGTCTTGTGTGCTGACCGCTGGCAGGAGGCTGGTGCTGCCACTGCCACAGCAAAGGATCTCACTGCCTAGGGAAGGTGTCAGGCTTGGGGACTGTCCATCGAGGGAAAAAGTGAGGAATGAGAGAGCAGAGAAGCCGGCCAGCTGCTGCCTCTGACCCACCTCAGGGCCCCATGTGCTCTGTCCCCACACCAGGCAGACTGCCCTGTGAACTGTGAGAGCTGTTTCAGGAACACAGCTGGGAAAATAAACAATAGGAAACCCCACAAGTGTCAAGTGTTGTGGCTTTAGGTGAGGTGCCTCGTGGGTGGAAATCCCCACATCCCCCATCCAGAGTGGGATGCCCTCCTTGCCACCCAGTCAAGCGTGGGGGTAGCTGAGGCGCCGCTCCAGTTCCCTCGACGTCGACCCCACCCACCCGGAGCAGCCCGCCCCTCTGAGCGCTGCCGTGTCCTCGTAGACGCCGGAGATGAGCTGTTTACAGTCACCTCCCCAGGGCACGGAGGAGCACACGGTGGTGGCGATCCTGCGCTACCCTTTCGGGGCCGGGGAGATGCCGGCGGTGCGGACTCCGCCTGCTCCCCGCCCCTGTGGCCCCGCAGCGGGTCCCAAACCCCTGGCCAGCTTGCACCTGCAGAAGCTCCCATGTCCAGAACCGGGTCGCGGGGAGACCCCGGAGCCCCACGGAGCCCAGCTCGCCGCTCGCCTGGGGCTTGGGGACGCAGCCGCGGGACGCAGGGAGCCGTCCTCTGCAGGCCGCCGGCCCCAGCCTCACGGACTCGGAGCCGGTGCAAGGCGCTCAGGGCGCTGGTGGCGGAGCTTGGCCTCGACAGGGCGGACGAGCTGGCGGAGCCCTGGCTCGGTCACCACGAGTTCGACTCCCCGTCGGACCTGCCGGCCGGCTGCTGAGGCTGGAGAGCAGCGGCGGTGCGGGAGCTCCTAACTCCCCCCACCGGGGAGCAGCGTCCCGGCCGCCCCGGATACCGGCGCTGCGGGCGGAGGAAACGTTCGGAACCCGGCTGAGTGTGGGAAGGGGTGAGAGGAGGAGCTGGGGCTGCGCTGCCTGTCCCAAAACGCGCAGACGCCGCGGTGGGCTCGGCAGCCGAGGGTCTCAAGCTGCCGTGTAATAAAATCTAGAGGGACCTTTGATCCGTGGGCTGTGCCCCTTGTCCATTTCGGCCAAGGACATTGTGTGAAGCGGTTCTGGGGAAGGCGGGTCGGCGCCCGGCAGGTCCAGTGCGTCCTCTCGGCTTATGGTGTTCCCATCCTGTTGCTGAAAACTATATAACTCTCCTAGTAACTTTTCTAATTAAAATTCCTAATTCATTGTTTTAATCAACCATAAACAGTGTAATTTGCCACCCCAGCCGAGCACTTAACAAGGTTTGTCATAAGCTGCTATTGTGGGAACACGTGTCGGGAAAATTACTGGAACTTTTATGTCTTGCTAAACCAACCTTGATATGCTTCATTGGACTAAGCATGGGAGAGATATATTGCTGAAATTGGACACACAGAATGCAGAATTTATCGACTACAAGGACATTTTGCAGAACCCAGAGATAAAGAAGAAATGAACAAAGACAATTCAGCAACTGTCTTATCTTGGAAAAAGATAATAAGATAATAACAAGACTGAAAATGTAGACAAATTAGCATGAGAAGCAAGAAATCAATAAGTCATAGAAGATTAAAAATTAATGAACAAATTAATGAAGAGAACGATGTACTTTATAGCCAGTGAACATTAATTTCTTTGCTAAAGTGTTGAAATAGTGAAAAGTTTTGAAAGTGTGCCTGTATCATAGGTGGAGCTCCCCCTATGCACCCAGCACTGTGAATAAAGTAACGCTGCTCTCGAATCTAAAAACAGAGAGTTTCATTTATCCCGACGTTTTCGGTGACAGTGTCACCCTCGGGAACGGGACCTCTGTCCCAGCCACACCCTGCTGCGGGAGCGCTGCTGCGGGGATGTGCGGGGCCCTGCGACTGTCCCGGGGACTCTGGAGCACTGCAGGGACACGTCGGCCTGCCTGGGCAGCGTGGGCGCTAAGGCCTTGGCGTCAGGTTTGGGGACTGCGTGGGGTCCCAGCTCTAGCCCGGGAGGGGGCGTGGCACGGGGAGGGCAGTGTCCCGGTACAGGTGTTACCCCTGGCTCGGCTCCCGACACTCACACACTCTCCCAAACCGCAGGGGCACAACGCGGCGGGCTGTCCCACGCCAACGGCGATGACCAGCGACGACCACGGACACGGTGGCCTGGCTAGGAGCAGGGAGTCCCGGAGCGCGGTGTCCCGGAGCGGAGTGTCCCCGCCGGGGCCGCGAGGAAGGGACGAGCCCTCCCGATCCCCCCGCCACCGTGCGGGGGCTCCTGGGCCTCCGGGCCGCCAGGGGGCGACGCA
>WEIT01029636.1:0-27172 GCA_013389985.1 Dryoscopus gambensis | reverse complement strand
GACGCCCTTCCCGCACTCCCGCAGCGCTCCCGCAGGTTCGATGGCGTCGCCGGGGCGGTCCGAGGCGTCAGAGCAGACGCTGCTCGTGGGGAACTTGGAGAGCCGGGTCAGGGAGGAGATCCTCTACGAGCTCTTCCTGCAGGTAGCGGACGGGTACCCTTATATATCGAAATGCTGTTCTAATGCTCGGGAAAGAAAAATTCCACCGATGGGACGTTCAGTTAGGACAGCTGGACAACATGGTCTCCAGAGGTCCCTTCAAACCCCGACCCTTCAGCCACAGTGTAGAAACACAAAGTAGTTGGACCTGTTTCAAGCCTGATCTTAATTCCTACCTGTTTTCAAGACTAAGTAGTAGTCTGCTGTATAACTGTAAATGTGATCTTAAGAAAGTTTATCTTCCTCGAGGACATGAGTAATAAAGTACAAAATGCAAAAGTGATAAAGATGCTCTTAGAACACAGTTTCGCATTATTCTTCTGCATAATCTGCAGCAGTCGTCCAACTGCCAGCTTTTACCTGGGTCTTTACGTCATCCCAGTAACTTGTCTTTTCCCCTCATTTTATCGTGTTTTCACACAGGCTTCCCTTTTGCTGCAACAGCCTATGCTTCTCATTGTAGTCTTGCCCTGTCTTGGAAAGTATCCAGTTCAATATTGCTGCTATGGCATAGTCCTAAACATGCACCCCTGACCTCTAGCTCTGCCCATCAAGTGATGAGCAAGTATCTACTGCTACTTCTAAGCTATTAATATTTTTATTTATGAACTGGAAGGTAACTTTTGCTATGGAGTCAGTAAAGCTTTGGGAAACTAATTATTATGGTATGGTATGGTATTATAAAAATGATAAAAATTCTGATTATGAAAGACTAAACATGAACTGATGCTTGATTCCCTTTTAACATTTGTGGAGCTGATTTTTGTTTGTGGAAGGCTCAGATTTTGAGCTTTGGGAATGTGGAGAGATATTTTCAAAGCTAAGAAACTTACAGCTTATGACTATGGCAGAAGAGAAATCATCATGAAATATTCAAAACACAATGAAATGTCAATCTCTGGTAAATAACAGAAATTTCTTTCAGGCTGGACCATTAACCAAAGTGACGATTTGTGAGGACAAAGAAGGAAAACCTAAGTCTTTTGGATATGTCTGCTTTAAACACAAAGTATCAGTGCCTTATGCAAAAGCTCTGCTGGATGGAATCCATTTGTATGGAAGACCTATTACTGTGCAGTATTGGAAGGGTATGTTTCATAGTCCCAACGGTAAAGTTTAAGTGTAAATTTTTCAACTTTTTAAAGAACAGTTTTGAATCCTATAGTCTTTTACAAAGATAACAATTTAAAATTGGAAACATTATATTTTTAATTTTTTTTTTTTTAAGAAACAAAGACTTCCCGGGGCTTTTGCAGAGGGAAGGATTCAGTCCTTGTATTTTTTTGTTTGCTAAGAGAATACAGTAGATTGGTTCAGAACAGCGTAACTTGCAAGCTGTGTCAGACACTGCTGTATGGAAAACAGCAATCCAGGTTGTCATACCAGATTACGTTTAGGAATTGTGGTGTAACTTTACCTTGCAGTCTGACAGAAGAAGTTGATTCGGTAAGGCGAGCAACTATTGAGCTCTTGGATCATTTTTAGACTAAAGCCACAGAGTTATCAGAGCTGTTGTTTTAAAGGGAAGGGATTGTAGTTCAAAGAATATATTGAATTCAAACTCATATTCTTCATTTTATGTATATGGAACTAAACCTTCGAGCAAGCCAACAATCAGGCAGCGTTTGCAACATTACCGACTCACGTTCCTGCTGTGCCACTGCTTCCTTCTAAGGCTCTACAGAGCAGTTGCTGGGTTTAAGCAGACTATCTGAGGTTCCTAATATCAGAAGCATCTCCTGTGTCTGTAACTGGATGACAATGATGCTGTTCTTGATTACTCCAACAGCCCTGATTTGTGCTTCTGGAAGTGAATAAATGAGAAATGAACATTTTCAAGCTGTAAGATGATGCTATTGATTATCTCCATAAAATGACACCATACTTTTGTATACTACCTTAGATCTACTAGCACACTACAGATGACACAAAAAAACACCTTCTGTGGTTTTTAACTTGTTAATTGAATTGTCGTAACTGAATAGTCATTATACTCTTGTACTCTTGTCTTATTTACAGGGACTTCTCACTCACCAGAACTAGACAACTGTACACATGGTTTTGAAAACCATATTGACTTAGATTCTCCTGCAGACAGGTAACAAAGATCACCCGTAAATGAACCCTATGATTATAATTTAAAAAGAATCTTATTAAGAAAGTGAGTTGATGCGGTAGAGCAATTTTGAGGTTTTTCATTAAAACAGCATCTTGTCATTCCATCCTTACTGAGGGCTTGCAACAGGCTGCAGTTAATTTTAATGTTTGGTTGTTTAGCTTGCCAGATGTTGAGTTAGGTTCAATTTTCCATTCTTTATTTTTTTCTGCAGTGTTCAGGACTATGAGAACATCCTGAACCCTGAGTTTTGCACTAACAATGTTTTCAGTCACTGGGGAAAAAAAATCTGACAACAGACATAGTCTTTTTTTAACTGAGTTTACACCTGCAGTTTTTGTGTGTATAAGCACAAGCAGCTGTCATGTACATATGAATTCACAGTTAAAACCTGTTATAATGGAAGTCTGAACACCTCAGATTCAGTATTTAAGCTAAACTCCGATGGTGAAATCTAGTACCCTTTTGTGTGTGCACATATGAGGATTGGTAATTAATTAAGCCTTTGGGTATATTTCCTTTATCTTTTTTTTTCATCTAAGTCCTGTTGTTAATATCTCAGTTGTCCTCTTGGATATTCCCATTACAGCTCAAGAGTTAAGTCTTAGCACTCTGATAAGCAGTATGTGGTGGACATCCAGCCTTTGTACAATTGCTTGTTTTTCCTTTAGGCATCAAGAGCCTTCTGGAAATTCTCCATTTTCTGTTACTCCTTTGCCAGTGAACAACAGTTTACTTCATGATCACCCTGACTTTCAAGAGGTGGTGAGTTTGTGTTAAAACTTAAAAATTTGGGAACATTTTTAGGAAGCTGAATTCATTTTGCATTTCTGCAAAAAACAGTGCTTACTTCATGTCTCAAAATGTGCTCTAAGGACAGTATTAGGACACTTCAGAGTCCTCTAATAATGGGATCTACCAAACCAAACTATTTTCTTCCTGCAAGAATGTCTTAAAGATATATAGCATAAGGAAGCTTAAAATACTAAAGTCTTCGAAGCTCTCTCCTGCACTGTGTTCCAAATGGTGAGATAAGTTGACCTTATTGGACTACAACCACGCAAGCAACAGCTTCTTCACATACAGCTAATTCCATTAGGGAAACCTCTCAGTTCTTCTTCTCAATTCAGAAATGCCCAGCAAAAGTTTCAAATGTGCTAAAACAAAACCTAAAATTCAATCAATCACCACTGCCCAAGTTCAGGAAACAACAGTTTAAAGGTTTCTGGCCTGAACCTTCACGTGCCCGTGTAGGTCTCTCCCTCATGATTTACTTTCAGAGCAGTAGATGACAAGAACTCACACTTCACTCCCCCTCTACAAGACTCTGGTGCACCAGACCATTCTCACCCTCATCTCCTCTGTCTGAGATATTCCACAAAGCAAGGAAACTGGTCTCTTCAGGTGGAAACCTGTGCATCAAACCTACTCCCCAAACACATAATGAAGCTTCTGAATCTGATGAGTCTGTGGACTGGAAGGGCTGAAGAAACCCAGCCTTTAGTGAGGTACCAAGTATAGACAGTCCTGCTCACCCAGTCTGCCTGGGGACTGGCCAGCCCTTGCAACTGCAGAAGGAGGGCAGTCTGGATCAATTACCCTTGTTGGCTGCAATCTGAGCAGGAAAATGGAGAGAATCTGTTCCCTATTGCATGGATGGGGTGGGGGCCTGCCCTCCCATCTTCCCAGGAAGAGCTGGTGCTTGTACCAACTTTCCCGTCTCCGCTACTCCCTTTGGAAGGGAGTGCACCATCTGCCCCTCTGTGCTTGCTGATGAACCTACTCCTCAGTAACAAGGCAATAGATGTACAACTGTGAGACCAGACTTGGCAGACCGGCACACACAACCAAATTCATCCCCTTTTCTGCTTGCCAGAGAGGATGGTATTGCAGTGTCTCACAGGATAGTTTGTTGAAGCTTCAGCAGAAAGTGAACTCGTCACCAATATGCCTTCACAAACCTACCTCACCTTGCCTTGGCAGGTTGCCAGGCAGGTTGCTCACTTGGGAATCTTTCAAGCTCCTTGTTGGAATGCTTTGTTCCACACTGACTTTAAAATTGGTTAAACAAGGTTTGAGGAACTTGCAGATGTGCATGCCCATACATTACCAATAGGCACTGCAGTTACAAATATTTATCAAACAGAGATGAGGAAATGAAAGGAATACCATGTTTGTTTTCCTTATGTGAGGACTAGCTGGCAATTTAATCTTAAATCAGATTATGTCTCTGTTCTAACTTTGCCATGAAAAATTTGTCTACTTTTCTGAACTACACTAGTTGTTGTAATAAAATAGCTTTATTTGTAAACATTTTGTGTTATTTTATAGTTTAGCAGTCTTTTAATTGAGTAAGTCATAATACATGCAAAATTAAGTTCTTTAAAATTTTCTCTTCACAGCGTTAGCAACTCAAGTTTCTATTTCTCTAAACGTACCATGTTTTAGCATAGCAGTACACAGTACAGAGTCCAATGGGTTAACAATTTCCTTATTAGCAGATGACTCCACCAATGCCTTCAGATTTATCCTTTTCTCCCTATCAGATTCAAACTGCACCATTTAAACCTGCACGGAGCTCTCCTGAACTGGCCACATCCAAGTGACTGTGAAGTGCACCGAGCGGGATGAGCGACCCTCTGAAAGAAAGAGAAAATGGCAAAGTTGTGACAATGACACTAGTACTGAAGATAATAAAAGGAGACAAAGACAGCGTGGCCAAAACTGCAAAAAACGCAAAGCCAAGAAAAAGACACATTAATACTGGATAAATGCTTTTTATTATTATATTTGCTTTCATCTTTCTTCTTTGAGCCTTATTAAAGGAATGTTCAAGATTCATAGTATTTTTGAAATGTGTTATGCACAGAAACATAGAATATCCTGAGTCAGAAGGGTCATCGAGTCCAGCCGGACCAGCACCCGCCACGCCGTCCCTGTTCTTGTCCCCTCCCAGCACACCAGCCCCCTGAGGAACGCGTTCTTCCCAAAACCCAAGCAGGGCCCAGTGAATCTGCAAGGTCTGGCTTTTCTGCCACAACTGAAAGGAGAGTGGCTGACTCCACTGTACTTGCAAGGTCCCTTTAAGTAGCTGCAAATTCCACAGGCCCAGCTGCATCAACCTCATACCTTTACTTATCCTCAATAAAAGGCACTGATTTGAAGTATCTTCACAGAACAGTTAGTTGGTGGTGGAAAGGACCTCTGGAGATTATCTCGTCCAATCACCCCATCAAGGCAGGATCACCTGGAGGCGACATGGGAACGTGTCCAGGTAGGTCTTTGTCTTGAATGTCTGCAGAGAGGGAGACTCCACAACCTCCTTGGGAAGCTGTCCCAGTGCTCTGCCACCCTCAATGTACAGAAGTTCCTCCTCACGTGAAGATGAAGTTTGGCTGTTCGTTACCACTAAAGTCAAAGGCTGTCAGATTGCGTAGCTATTTGTATTTTTGCGGAGGTAATCAGAATAACCACTGGTTTATAACAAGCAAAAGAGTTTATTGATTTTTTTTTTTTGGTAGTAGTAGAAGGATCACATTTTTCCAAGGATGGTTCAGTTCTTGTGACTTAAATACATAAATAATTCTGCATTTAACAAGAGTAACAGGTTGTCCAAATAAAAAACTGATTATTTTCCAAATCCACAAAAATGTGAAACAAATAATTGCTAGACTGTGTGCAAGACCTGTCTTACACTGTTGCAGCTATCCTTACTCTTAAAATAATCTAAGCCTAATATAAAAAACCCCAAGCCCCGGAATAAAGCATAACAAATTGTTTACCACTGAAATCTACAGAAACATTACCTGAGCAAACCGCATTGTTAACAATAACAGCTATTTTTTGTCAACTGCTTCGCAAAACTGGATGAAAATTTGATGGCATACTGCAAAGCATGAAAATCAACACTAAAGTGCTTTGTTGTTTTTATTTCTGTGCAAAATGTTAAATGGCTGAAACAAATGACAAACATGCCATCCCCTAGAATTAAAAAAAAAAAAAT
This sequence comes from Dryoscopus gambensis, assembly GCA_013389985.1. Classification (NCBI taxonomy): domain Eukaryota; kingdom Metazoa; phylum Chordata; class Aves; order Passeriformes; family Malaconotidae; genus Dryoscopus; species Dryoscopus gambensis. The sequence goes on along the minus strand of WEIT01029636.1, from coordinate 20,894 downwards.
CAAATTATTAGATGGTGCATTAAGTGCAAAAGCTGCTCCACATGCTTAGATCTAGCTTTGGCTTCAATTTGGATTGAAGTAATGTGTAGAAATGCATTTCCTTTTTTCACTATGAGAACACTCAGGCACTGGAACGGGTTGTGCGGAGAAGTTTAGCAGTCCCCATCCTTGGAGGTTTTTAGACCAGGCTGGATACAGCCCTGAGCAACATAACATGTGGCCTAACATAATACCTGATCCTGCAGCGACTGCACTAAAAACTACCTGAGGTCACTTCTAACACGAATGATCCTATTCTGACAGAGTATTGTGATAGCACTACTCTTAGTAAGAATCTACAAGCATTTCTGTTTGACGGTTTGCCATCACTTACTTCCTTAGATAGAATACCCTCAACTGGTATCTGATAATTTACAAGCAGCTTTTGTTTGAAACCAAACTTTGTTAGAACTAAGTTAGACTGTGTTACTATCAAGTGTTTAGAGCTTGAAGTATGATTCAGCCAGGACCTTAAAAATAAGAAAACAGACTGAAAAGTGTACAAAACTTTACACCTGCACATCAAGCATCTTTTCCATATACATTTTCCATTAAATATACTGTAAGAATGACAAAGATCTCATTTTTGATGAACCATCACATATATCTTTACATTGGGAGCGAGAACTTCCATAGGCAAATGTCCCTTTCCTGCCTCCTAGTAATTTTTGCATTCCTCGTGGACTGAATGCAGTGCATGGAGGGCCTCCACTGTCACTGTGAGCTTTCCAATTACTGCACTGGCATCTTGTGAATCAAAAACTAGAAAGGAAACATCAAAAAACACCATTAGCTATTTAAGTTAAGATTTCACTTTTGTTTTGATAATTTTCCTTAGTGTTTGGCAGATTAAAGGGCACCTAGCACATGCTAAAAAAAAAACCCCAACAAAACCAAAAAAACCTTCCAGTTCAGGTCCTCAGGCTACTGGAAATTAACAACTCTTAGAACTAGAATGTATATCAATAAAAGTATTAGTATTGGAATTAACTTAAAAAGAAAAGTATCAATATAGTAATTGCCTGTATAAAAGAACTATTTTTCACAATATGTAAATAAAGATGTTCCAAATTCTATTAAAGACATACACAGGAATAGTTTTAAGTAAAAATACACCAATTAATGCATTTTCTACACTGTGTATGATGGATGGGTCCAAATCAGCCTCGACAAATCCCTCAGTGAACTGTCAACTTCAAGAGCAGACTTCAGGGGACTATACCTTTTACTTCAAAGAAGAGCAGGATAATTGTAATTAATTGTATCAGAAGATAACACTAATTATATTTTCTCACTTTTTATACTGTCCTATTATCTCTGACACATACTGTTAGATGTTTTGACTATAATAATTTTCGTCCATCTTCTTACTTAGCCATTCACTTAATTGCTTCAATGTGACACAATCAGCAATGAAAGGAACAAAATATGAAAAAGATACATGGTTGCAATCCTCAAAAAGAATAAAGGAAGTTTATGGTATCTAACTTCAGAATGACTTTACCTTCATGCGGTAGTGTCCTATGAATTTCCCTGTGTCTAGGTTTATTATTTTTCCTTAAACCAATATCCAACTCAGAGAATGTGTACAACATTACTTAGGAATTCTGTTTATTGTGCCCTTACATTTAACTGACATCTGTGTCCAGATCTTAAGAACTGATCCTTTTACAATGATTTCATCCAAGAAAATATACAGATATATTTTGCCATGATCTGACATATTAACATAAAATTAATTTAAATTCTCTGAAACATCTTAATTTTCAGAAAATATGCAAGTTTATATGTTATGGATGCAATAAAAAACCCCAAAAAGCTGTACAGCATATGCAGGAAAGGGGAGAAGTGTGGAAGGGAAAAAGAATAAAAGTACTTCCAGCTATTATTATCATTTTCATAGATACAATTAAGATAAAGTAAAAATTAGTTTAAATATCTGATGATTAGGGGAAGAAAAGCTCCTCACAAGATTGAAGTAGTTGTCATTACATGGTAATGATTATCTTACAATAACTAGTAATAAAACCCAGTCCTTCTGGTTCTAATAATTCTCTCAGATGATGATTAAGAATTTTAAGTTTTGTGAAAAGCAACTTTCAAAAATTACGTTTACATAACTAATCAATCTTATCAAATGGGAATTATGACAGCGGGAGGTATGGTCATGAATTCCAGAACAAAAGCCAATCTTCCAGTGAGAGATTACAAAACACATTTTTGGAGGAGCTTTTGTACTCTGAGGAAAATTATTGGTGGAGAAAAGCTTAACCTTCTCAGCCACAGCAAGAAATGCATCAAATCTGTATATTATTCTTCCAGAGTATGGAAATTTGATTCTTCTTAGATTTTTCCTTGTTGCGTTTCTGTAACTTTAAGTATTTTAGCAGCAGCGTGGATGCAATCATGCGTGATAATGGGAATGGATAAGAAAGCCTATGTCCTTCCCTCGTTACTCAGCTCCCCATAGCTCAAGGTACAGGAATTAGACACAGTAGTAGAAGCAGTAAAGTCACATTAGCCTGGCATTCTGCTGGGGGACTCACTAGAACTCTTGCTGTTGCAAAAGTCACCTTGTGAACATGGGTGCTCTGCATGCAGTCATCAAACTAGTTCACTTACGGGGAAAGGAGAGCGACTCTTTTATAACAGGTGCTGTCAGCTCCTTCACCCCAGTCGGGAAAGAGGATTGAGAGGAAAAGGTAAAGTGAAAAGTGTACCATTGGTAACCGTGTCCCTGCTGCCCTAGGGAACAGGAAATTGAGCAAGGAGAATATTATCCTCACTGTCCACAAAAGGACCAAAAAGCCTTCTTGAATCTTTTTGTAAGTGTTATAAAAATGCATCCTATGACGCCAGGAAAGGGAAGATTCCACACTTCCTACTCACATCCCCTTGCTCTAATGAGTCACAGTGAGTTTGGTCACAGTCTGTTAAAGAAGGGTTCTCACTAAAACCAATTCCTAACCAAAACCACCAGTATTTCATATCGTCTCATACATGTTTCATATAGAGGAAACAGACTTGAAGGCACTCTGGGGGTTATAACGTATTTTCAAATAAAATATAGATAGTAGTAACACCAAATTGCTGATAAAAATTTTAATACCAAAACAATTTTTTATACAAAATACATCTTTATCATCCAACCACAATGAAGTATGTTGTAGAAAAGAGAGAATTATAGTAGTGGACATGGCTTGAAAATTCTTAGGTTTTATAAACTAATTACTATGAGGTGAGAATGCTGTTTGGTTTGGGGTTTTTTAAAAACAGACTTTAAGGAATAACTATAAGGAACAATAAGGAATAGACAGTTTTTGCAGAGTTTTGCAAATAAATGTGGAAGTTATTAGTTAGTATTAAAGAATTTCTTATTGAAACAATGTCAAACAATTACTTGCACAGTAAAGCCTGCAAAGCAAAGTAGAAATTCAACAAATTTTAGGCTACAGAAGTTTACAAGAAAGTGATCTTTAAAACTTACCATCAATATCTTGCTCAATGATATCTTGTTGCTTCTGGAATATCTCTTTTAAACTGACATAAGCAAACCCAATATCCTCACATTCGAGATCCTGTTCATCTTCTGGGGGATCACTGACCACTGTAAATTTTAGGCTAAACACACACACACAAAGGTATTTTGCCTTCAAAAAGGGTCAAAAATCAAATCACAAACCATAAAAAAGGAAAAACCACACTATTTTACAAGTTTGAAATGCATAGAGGTGGAAGCATTTGGCGTATGGGCAGAATCTTTCCACAAATTTTGTTTCTTGGTGGTCCTCTTGCTACGATAAAATGGGAAACTGGACTACTGATGAACTTCTGCCTTCCTATTTATTCAATACGGAACTGAAATTTCAGCACAAGCCAAACCAGAAATTCTGATAACTGCAGGAAACAATCTACTTAGTAACACAGGGGACAGCAGTGACATGAGGGCACACGTAAGAGATGAATGCTTCTGTTCTGAAAAAAAGCTCACTGCTGTTATTTTACCTTATTTTTACCTCAGGTTTGTAAAATATTTCATACAGATGTCTAAGTATATACAGGGGAAATTGCAGGAGACAGACCAGCTGTTTTCTTTCACTGTGTTGAGGAATCCATGCAGTGCAGGTGGCTCGGGAGCAGCTGCAGAGGTTGGGCACTGGAGGAGCCCAGCCCAAGGCGAGAGGCAGTGAACTGCCACCCCTTAGCACAACAAAGGGCCCAGGGACCTGTGGCCCAGGCAGGGGAGGGACACTGAGAGACACAGCAGGAGCCAATGACCCCCAGACTTTGGGTACAGCCAGGTGAGGGACACTCAGGCACATGGCAGGAGATGATGACCACCAGACTGTCCCATGAGGGTACGAAAGCCCAGGGGTTCAGGGTCCCTCCTCTGAGGCTCCAGCTTGAACTGTTATTGTCTTATTTAATAACTGCACCAAAATTAAATTATTTTAAGAATTGGGATCTCTCAGACTCAGCGACTGGAAACCTGGGCTGGAGCTGGTGAGGGGAATTGGTTTCACTGGGACAGTGTGGGGGGTGTAGCTGCAAAGGGACCTCAGTCCCAGCTCAGGCGGTGAAGTGAGACTGCCAGAGTGGTCCTGGATGGTTGGACAGGGAAATGTCTTAACAACTAAATTATCTGTCAGGAAAATACCAAAAGGAATATTTTATCCTCATTACTGTTAAATCTTAGTAGAACATGCTTTAGTAGAGTATGTTTAGCAACCTTCCTAATATAGAAGGATATTCCCTAAAATAAGGGAAATGGAAGGGAGAGAGATCCCTCTCTTTTACTCTGAGTGAATCAGTGATTTGTGAATAAGATTTACAAATGACTCTGACACTTCAAATGCAATCAGCGGGTATCCTACTCTTCTGTAAATTAAATGGATCTTTAAATTAATAGTTGTTCCATTTTAATGAAGATTGACATTCAAGAAAAAACAGAATCGAAGTATGTAATCCATTCTCTCAAAGTAATGCACATGCTATCTCAGTGAAAAAACTGAATAAGAACAAATTTATTAGTATGAAATTGAACAAGTCTAATTTATAATCTTTCTCATATGTATTCATATAATAGATGTCTGCTACATCCATACATATACACTTTTTTTTTTAATTCTGGGGCCAACAAACACTTTCAGCAGTTCTTAAGACTCCTTTTAGTATTCTGAATTCAGAAAGCAACAAATATACTATTCTACCATCACATAGATACGTGGCTTTCAAGTTCATTACTGATAGACTACGGATGATAGGATCTAGAATCTCTCTTTTGTAAAACAAAGCTGTTAAAAAAACCCATCAACAACACAAACAGCGCTCCCCAACATAAACCACAGCACTAAACAAACAAACATTAGATGAGGTTGCAATATTCCATTCCATATGTACCTACTTGGAGAAGAAATAAGACAAACTGCCACATCAGAATGTGGGCATCATTCCTAGCTGAAACAATTCCTTTTTTTGTTAGTTATGTATCAACTACTTGGGGTTACCTTGTTAGTAAAGACAAAAAGGCAAACCACAAGCATTATTTACAAAGACCTATATTAGAGGTTTTCAGCATTAATCTGTACCTGTTGGCAGGTAGATCTGGCTTTAGAAGAATTGACTTGAGATACTCTCTTTCTGCATGATTATTTTCCTTACCCACATTTATCACTGCAAAGCAAATAAATTAATGTAATTTGTTATCAATTCTTCTTCACCTATTAGAAGAAAGAGCATGAAGAAAAGAACAAAGACGAATAAGCATTTATTTCCTCCTCTTTTCTAAGGGAAAACATTAGAATCAAATGTTTGAATCATGTGATCTAATGGTGTGTCACTGACAGGTTTATATGAACGCTGCCAAAAAAGATACAAGCAGCATCTAAGCATGTCACAGAGCTGTCACTTTCTATTAACAGCAATAGCAGCTATGATTTTAAAAGCCAAGGTTCTTTATTGCTTTGTATTTGAAGTGACTTACTGTATTTTCTTCCACTAAGGAAGCTAGAGATAATAGGAATGTATGGCAAAGTGCTTATCCTTTTTGACATAATTTAATCCTCCTTTCCTGCCACAGTATTTCAATATGAGAAATCTCCAGACCAATGGACTGGAGAAAATCTGTCATCTATATTCCCTTGCAAGTGGGCGATGCCAGCGTAGCAGCGGTTGATGTGACATTTCCAATTCATTTCAGTCTTCAGCTGCACACAGAGCAATCCAATAGTTCATGAGAAAGAGGAGGATCTAAATGAGTGAAGTCTTTGGCAAGCTGCATTCTAAAATCAGGTTTGTAGATGGTAGCAATTTTAGAGATCTGACTGAGACACCGTTTCTGCAAAGCCACTTCTACAAAATTACTTTTAAAAGAATGCTTAATTTGAATGTCTGTATTAATGGTTTGTCATAAATACCAAACTGATTCACCCACTCCAGAATACTCTCAGCTAAAAGTCAAAGACTGAGGCACTCAGGCTGAATCTTAAATGAAATAAAACTTTACCAGGAAGAAAAAGTTAATGAATAATTGAAAGACAATGAAATAGCTGGGAAAGTAATTAACAAGAGAATTATAAATGATTACAATCATTTTATATATGCTAGTAGTGTAAATATAAATATTAAGTATTACGAAGTAATTGGCAATGTATTAGTATTAAACATGGATGAATTAGTTATCCCATTAAAAGGCTGTCATTAAAAGAACACTGAGTATTTGCAAATAGTGGTGTTATGGTATTTAAGAGAAGAACCAAGCCTGCTCAGGAATACATCAGACTTACCAGTGCTATAGTTATAGTGAATCCTCTGACCACCTGTTGGTTTTGGAAGTGACAGTGGGGTCTCCTCTGCAAGGAAATTGTTTAATCTGCATTCTACAAACAGCTGCTGTATTGTTTCATCTGAGGTAATTCGTGACTCAGTAAGACCGAGTGATGTAATTTTAATCCGGATTTTTTCAACTTCCTATTTAAAAACAAAACAAACATAGTACAAATTATTTGTTGGTTTTTTAAGTGTTAACACAAAACAAACATACATATATATATGTAAATCATCAGCTTTTTTATACAACTGATACTGATCGATTGACATATACAAAAATGAGAATCTAAAGCTCCAGGGTTTGTAGCTAAGACTGTTGTTGCAAGAGATACTGATTTCCATTCAATGTTTAAAATATTTTTGCAGTAGTCATACAGTCATAGGTTGCTGGTTATCTTTACGTAAGAATGCTATCTGAATCACAAACTTCAACTGTCATCATTTTACCTGCACAGCAAAGTGATCCCGTAACGGCTTAAAATACTTTCAGTAATACAAGGTACCAAAGTGTTCCAAATAAATGAGAATTGTTAGTACCTACTGCAGACTATACTACAAGCAGTTCAACAAAAATCCATCAAATCACAAAATTATTAGGCATGTAAAGTAATAACGTATTTGTAAAGAATTCAACTTCATGTAGTGAACTTTGCTAGTTAAATCAAACACACCTTTAAAAGTTAATTTTAACATGTAATAATAAAAGTAATATCCCAATTGTTCTTCACTAGAGCCATTTCTTATTATCTGTAACTGAAATTACATTTTTCTGTTCCTTACATGAAATTGTTTCATACTGTTCCACAAAGTCTGGAGTATTTGTGTATGGCTAAATTTTACTAAGTTTTATTTAAATGGGCACGTCAGACTCAAGAGAAAGAGTCACAAATATTTCCCGAAGTTATTCTGGGAAGAAAGAAAAGTCACTATGGTTTCAAAACTGGAATAGGAAGATGAGCATTCAATGACATTCTTCAAAGAGAAAACAGAACACACTGGATACAGAAATGTCAAAATTTTTTTTATGTATTTCTTTTTAATATTTTACTTTCTTTTCATAACTTTATTAAAAATATTTCTTCTATATGGAAATATTTTGACAATTTTTATTTCTAAACTTAAATCACTTGAAGTATTAAATCACATTCAAAAGATTAGCTTTCTATATTCAGTCAGAACTTCAAGTCAATCTGACATACGTTCTTATTTAGCATGGAGATAGCTTACATTTTGCTGAGTAAATTGTAAAATTAATCAAAATGAAAAGCATGTGTATCCTATCATAAAAATATCCACCAAACAGAACAACTTTCATTGCTGTCAAGTCATTTCAGTATTTGAGGATGCAGTTTTACCCCCTCCTTTCAAAAGCTTTTCCTTTTATTATGTATCCTATGACACTTAAAACTAAAAATCCAAATCTAGATCACTATTTCAGTAAGATTCTTCCACTATTCAGCAGTTTCATGGAAATTTTACTAGGATGGCAGAAAAAATTCCACACCATTCTGTCTCTACTAATACAGGTACATGGCTTCAGCAAATTTTTTTTCCTAAAAACTAGCAAGTCAAATGGCTACTGAATGTCATTAAAGTGACGGTCTTTGACTTGAATATGCTTTTCATATTCAAATTTATAAATGAAATGAAACAAAATGAAGTATTTTATGATCTATCATACATCATAGAGAAGAAAAAATAAAGAAGCAACTGGTACAGCTTGATACTGGAAAATCTGTTAGATATACCTTATGATCAGTATATCTAAGAAATAACCATGAACAGTCTAATTTGCAACATACGAAAAAAACCCCACTATGATCTTAAATGACTTAAAGAGTCTGGCATACAACTCAGATTTATAGGATATTTAGCACAATGCTCTGTAAAAATCACCAAACCTATTTATAGTATTTGATTACCAGCAGGATAATTACCTCAAAAGATAAAAGGCAGTGATTTTTGGTCTTAAACAAATAGAAAAAAGAAAAATTCAGTAACAATTTTGACATGCTGTATTCTATAATTAACCCAAGAATTCACGTAAAGTAATGTGTATTTTTAAAGTCGAACTTTTATCCAACACGTTGCCTTAACAGTGTATAGCTTTTACTGTTTTTATCCACCATTCACAAACCACGCACACTGTTACAGACGAACAGATGGGTGGAGGGACACAGAAATTGATGAACCTGAAATGAATCTACATACAAAATCCTCTCCGATTTGTTCTTAAATCATCCTAGGATGACTAGAAAGGTATAGATCAATTGTATTATGGTTTGACTTAGTAGTGATTAGTGGTATCCATTTTAGTTCTCAAAATCACAGGTGACATTTTTTTAACATTTTAGATATAAAGAACACAATCTTCAAAGGTACCTTCTGCATCTTTCTGAAGAACATAAATGACAGCGTTTCTACAAACCTACTGTAGCTGAAGACATGTGGCTTCTTTAAGATGTACTTTCTATAGCTTAATAAAAACGGAGCAATGTTTCTCGTATGTGTTGCTTGTTGCTAGTTACTTTGTAAGATATCGCATAGCCTTGAAAAGACCACTTCAGAAAATAAAACTACCTCTAGGATAGCACATTGCAGAACATTAAAACCAGTTAATTTTAAGTACTAGTTTTATGGTTAAGATTGTTCAGTCAATGTTAGATCCACTGAAATACTGCTCAAAGTAAATTTTCCCAATTTATATATATATTTTGTATATATGACTTCAAGTCCTGAATTGCTGGTTTCAAGAATAAGTCAAGGGATTTGATACTGTATATGTACAGCCTCATTGAAAACTGACATCAGATATAGCAAAGCTACTCTTAGAGGACATTCGGCTCAAAATATTTTTCTTAGTCTTACCAAATAATTGCTATGTATACTCTGACTCAGCTGTTTAGTATTTGTGGATACTGGACTTGAAATAATACAGTCATCACTGTCAGTTTTTATTGATTCGACAGCATCATCCTCTTGATGATCTTCTTGATCTAAAAAAAAAAAAAGAAAAAAAAGAAAAAAATCAAAGAAAAAAAAATCAGTGCAGGTAACCCCTGCTATATTTTAGACCAGCTAAGACTTAATATGAAATCTGATAGCAATAAATATCCTTTTCTAATATAAAAAGAATGAGTGCCAGGTAAATCTTCTCTTCCTTGAAGAAGATTAACACTGTGAATCAATGACCTCTAGAGTCATCTAACCTGTAATTTTTCTGGTTTGTTAAAAAAATAGTAATGTTTTCCAGATGCAAGCTGGCGAATTGAGTAGGTCCTGTAATGCACAACTGTTAGCTTAATTTAAGAATATAGCCTGAATTTGTGGATTTCCTCTGACTTCCTTTGACACCATGCATACGTAAAAGAAGAATGCACATTTTTTCTTTAGTAAAAAAGTAGTTCTGTATGCAGGTGCATTATTTTCTGGAGCATTCATTTTTTTCCATGAAGAAAATTATAAAGACAACTAGTATTCAACATCAACATTCAACAAGTTTTTCCAATCTTTCTAATGAATTCTTATACAAAAGCTGCAAACAACTAAACATAAAATTTTAGCATTCTGCTTCTGCTTTTATTTTAAACTTGGTATCATGGACTTGGTTATTGCCATAATAAACAGTTTAAGCTCAGAGGCGGAACAGGACGACCCGGCTTTTATGATCTTTAAATAAATCTAACGACTTTGTGTCACAGATGTGGTATGGCATACTAGCCCTCTCGCTCTCTGAAAGGATTTCTGGTATCAGCACTGGCTGTTATCCGCAGACAAAAGGAGCACATTCATTAAAACAGTCTTTGGAACAGCATAATTCTAAGAGAGAGTATGAAGACATTTAAAATAGAAGCCAGGTTTCCTTTAATATTTTATGAATCAAAGTGATAGATCAGATTTTTGCAATCAATTACAATATGGTTTCCATTTAGGAAGAAAACGCATGTTTATCCACCACCCAGCTTCAGCTGTAAAGTACACCAGAATGTAATTTCGGTCATGAAGTTTCCCAAAACGAGGCAGTTTCCACTACTAGTAAGAAATGCTTATGAAAATGGAAAGAGACAGATTTCCTCTGAAAATACAGCTACTTATTAATAACAATGAATTCTACCTTCTGGTTCCAATTCTTCAATTATTTCTGTCTTATCTCTAGAAGTAATCAGTGCTTGGTCAGCCAACTGCTCCTTTGACAGATGAGAGAGCTGTTCTTTTTCCTGCTGAATTTCTTCAGCCATCTCCTTCACCTTGTCACCTGACAGCTGTTTAGCCTCCTGTTCCACGTGATAGAGAAAAAGATAAACGTACAGTTGTTATAACACTCCTCAAATAGCAGAAGTTACTAAAGTTCAAAACGTGAAGAGTTATGGCCCACATTAATTATCCAGAGCCTTTAAACAATTGCATTGCTTACGCAGCGCAGGAATCAATGAGAAGCTGTCAACTGCCGTAACGCAAAATCGATACGCAGCGGAAAGACGTTTATCTAACCGTATTTGTGAAAAAGTAACTATTACCATCGTTTTGTGCCTGTCAGCATATATATAGCCTGTTTGATTTCCAGATTAATTTATAGTTTATCTTTTTCTACAAGTTCTACAAGACTCAGCCAAAAAATGCCAAAAAAACCACACAAAACCACCACCACCACCTTATTCAGTTAACAATTTTCTAACTTAAATTATACAGTATTTTCTGTCTCAAAAGCATACTAATATAATATAAAAAAAGAATCAGCTTTGCTACACAGTACAAACATGTCATCTAAGGTAAAATACCTTCAGTGCACAACGTATTCTGAAGTAATCTTATTCTTTTCTTTCTCTTTGAGTTCTGTTACACAGAATAATCCCTCGTCAGTGGATACTGCATCACAGACAAGGCACCTTCCACGAAAATTTGCAGTGCTTTATTGCCTGTGCATTATTTAGTATCCAGCAATTCTCCTCTAGGACTGAATTTTTCACAGAGACACCGGTGCCTCACCTCCCACCCTCAGAATCCATGAAAAAACTTTCAGCTGTCCACAGAACATCCGAGTTTTCCAAACTGGACCTGAAGCATTATTTCTATTCTAACACATTTGGAGCCACACGAAGCAAAACAATGTTAACAAGCAGATTAGAGCCTTCTCTTGTAGATCAAGGTTATCCTAGAAGCTTTCAACTCATAGAAAACTGACTTTAGGTGTCTTACATTCCTCCTTTTTATAGATGTGTCATAACACTGTGTTTTATACAATGTTTGGCCATTCTTCTTCATTCCTTCAGTTACAGAGTTGCACTTTGTGGGTGAAAGTTTCAGAGAGAACATTTTTTGATTCTTCTAATTGACCGATACCACCTGATATGGTCAGAGAGAGACTTTTCTCAATCAAAGCCCCAGATGAGCTTTAAAGTAGAAAAGTAAAAGGAAGATAAGAGCCAGTGATTAAATATTGTGTTATACCACTAGAAACTACAGTTTGCCAATCTGCTACAGCTTACTTTTACAACCAATTGGGCCAATACTAATTACAATATTTAATACTGCTCTTCTCCTTGAAATACTACGTATCGTGGTGGTGCATCCCTCCTACATCATCCTCAGTTCTGCTCTGTGATCTCAGACACTCCTTCTAAGTCTTGACAGAACTGGCCGAGTAGTGAAGTGTCTCTCGATCCTATCAAGTTACACCGTGAGGCACTGCCGGACCGTACCAGGAGCTCTGGCATGGTAGAAGTGGCAACCAGCCAAGGTGGGAACAAAGGATAAGCAATTGTCCCTTTCAGCCTCGGTAAACCATTTACCTGAACTGTAGCCTGAGGGTAATGGTATTATCGCTGCTGCACGTTGGGGAAAAAAGACCAGGAGCGACTGCCTTGGGTTTTGGCCAGGAGGGAAACCAATGACCAACATCAGTCATTTTGCAACCCTATTGACAGCAGTCCTGAGTGAGACCCTTTGAGCTCTCCCGGACAGCAGTGGCTCCACTACACTGTCCACTTTGAGCGGAGCCTCTCAGAGCTTGCAAACCCTCAAGTTTGTGGTATCTGAAAGACTGTCGCTGACAACGAGGCCTGGGCTGATACCACACATCTTCACATTCTTTGAGGTGCAAGCCTTGCCAGCTGGGAAATGCAAAGGGATTTGATGCACGTATTTCACTGTACCTAAGAAGAACTTTCGATAGCTAAATTTATACACATAGGCCTGCACATAATTTTACCTGTGTACACGTGAATTGATTTCGGTATGAATGTTACTATTTCAAATCTGTAGTTAAGTCCTTATTGTAATTGTAGTGAACCCCTTGGAATTGCTTTTTAAATGTTAAAGTACTTCCATATTATTTTCAAATACAGAGCCCTAAGTTAGGAATAAAATAAGGAGAAGCCTTTAATATATAGTAGACAATTAATATACAAAGTAGGTATAAATTTCCTGGTGGAGAAGCATTTGGACAGGAAATGACATCCTCCTTTGCCTCCTCGCGTTAGCGTAACTGGTTCCATCCTCTGCTATAGCTTCCATGTATGAGGCTGGACAATTCTTACAAGTGGTTTGGGTGAGTCAAGCTATTCTATTCATCCTACTTTTTAGTGAGTCTCCTTTTCTGAGAAGAGCTATTTGCTTTGGCATGTATCACACTGACAAGAACTTTTATTAAGAACTAGATTCTCTGCTATTCAGAAAATGAACGGGAAAATGACTTCCCATTTTAATCTGTCGAATTTCTGTTTTTCTTGCATGGACACTTGCTTGCCATTTCATCACAAGACTTAGCAATCAGAGAAGGTTCAGCTGTTTCATTACTTAGGCCTAACAGTACCTTTGTCTCTAACCAGACAATTAGCTTAGACTTTTAAACAGCTAGAGGAGCTGCCGACAGAGCAACGAAGACTTCTGATGGAGACCGAGTAGCTGTCTCACTTAGAAAATCCTAGCTTGTGAAAAATAGTCAAACTCGGAGAAGTTTTTGTTTGGACAGCTGAAGATATTTTGTGCGTGTAACTATCTGGCTAACGTTTCAGATTTTCATTTCTAAGTTCACAAAAGATTATATTCACCAACATTTGACTGTTTGTTTTTTAAAGTTAATAAATGCAATAGATTACCTTAATTCTTATTTCCAGTCTATACTGTATAGTTCTCAACAAAGTTCTAGTCACAGTAAACTAAACAGTAACAGAACCTGTTAATTGAAAATTGATGTTAACCTTTCAAAAAATAAATCCAATCCAGTAACTTATGAAAGGGAAAAAACCCACAACTAGCTTTTAATTAATGCAATATTATTAATATTATAATTATATATAATATATAATCATGACTTTTTAGAATTACCTGTTGAAGAACCTACCTTTACTTATTGGATTTAATGAAAAGACTAAACACAGCCTATTCTAAGTTGTCCGAACACAAATGATTTCAGATGAAAATTTACACAGCGCAGCAAGTACATCTGAGTTAGGTCCACAAAGACTCTCTTAGACTCTAGAAGGATGTACAGATGACAGTGTATCTCAAGTTAAACAGTATAATCATTTTCAGAACGTGTGCAATATCAGCTGATGAACTCCATTTTAGCGGTGACTCTGAACGGTGTAAAATTGTCATTAGGCCAACACTCAGGATCTATTTGGATGAAGCTGATTTCTACAGAGCCATTTATACGCAGTGCAAGTGGTACACCGTAGGAAGACACTTGAATAATGCAGAGAGCTGAGAAACACAGTGCAGAGAGAGCTGATTGGTCCTGTTAGAATCTGCCCTAAGCCAATGCAAATTGAAGCTTGTAAACGGTGGAGGATATCAAGCAGTTCTTGTGTGAGGGAGTCACACAACTATCCCCGCATTGTGTCCCCCACCTATATGCAGTACTATTCTATCATTCACTGCCTCGGTCATCCCAGTATTGCGCAGTTAAAATATTCCAGTGTTCTTGATTATTAGTCCTACAAATTGTCCATACTGAGCCATAAGTAGTCTTTCATGCTTCAACATGCATGACAAAAATACTTAGAACTTACTGCCATCTGTATTGTAGTAAGATCCAGAAAAGAGACTCTCTTGTGTGCTTGAGCTGCACGCTGCTTCATTTTGAGTGTTGGTGTCTGCAATAAACAATATATTGAAGATAATTTATTACCATCTTATTTTACAGTAAATTATGAGGAACCCTAATCTTTTTCCAAGCCAAATCTAATGGCACTAAATTAAATTCTAAAAAGACACGATTTAACAGAATTCATACACAACGTATTTCTCAGATTACATCACGGAACCCATTGAGACTTGCGTATAATATAAATTTACATTATGCAATAATATAAAACATTAGAGTTACTCCAGACATAGAGTATTTTAAACAGCTTAGGTTAAAAAAAGCCCACTAAAAACTCTAGTAATTTTAATCTATACATTTCAACCTGTTTGCTTTTATTTCTTAAACAACTGTTAAAAGATGTCTGGAAGTCCCTTCTTTTCCTGTGACCCTCATTTAAATGTGATTGTACAGTGAATTATATTGTCAAAATTCTCTTCAATATCCAGCAAAAAAAAATGGTAAAAAACCCAATGTGAAGGAATCTCAATCTCATAATACTCAAATGTTAAGAACTTCAAGACCTTCTGGAACCACTGCCTCACCCATTCTACTAATCCGACACCTAGTTGTTTTAACGTTCATGAGTATCATAGTAAGATGTCCGTCACTTATGCCTCAAGAAAATGAAATATAATAATGTCAAATGTTCTAGTGACAATTTCAGCAAAAATAAATAACTAAGTTTAAGACTTTGCCTCTTCAGGCAAGCTGTAATTCAACTGGTTCTTGATCTCTTTATATGAAAAACTGCTAACGTATTGTCCAGCTCAAGAATTTTTAACTTTAGTGCACTTTGAACATATCAAGACTTGACCTAAGCTCTTTGAACTTAAAAAGAAGAAATTGAACAGTTTATGTTACCAAAACTATCCCAGAATCACAGAATGGCCTGGATTGGAAGGTAAAGTAAGATTTAGTCCCAAACGCCCCGCCACAGGCAGGAATACCTTCCACTAGACCAGGTGCTCCAATCCCTGTCCATCCTGTCCTTGGACACTTCCAGGGATGAGGCACAGCTTTTCTGGGCAACCTGTGCCAGTCGAGGGAATGGCTGGAGCTGTGTCAGAAGAGGGATAGGCTGGTTATCAGGAACAGGTTCTCTCCACAGGGGCTGTGGTTGGGCACTGCCCAGGAAACGGTCAAGGCCCCAAGGCTGCCAGAGCTCCAGGTGCATTTGGACAACGCCCTCAGGCACAGGGTGGGATTGTTGGGGTCTCTGTGCAGGGCCAGGAGTTAGACTCAATGATTCTGATGGGTGCCTTCTAACTCGGCCTATTCTATGAGTCTATGAAGAATTTCTGCCTTCTAATCTAAACTTACTTTCTTTGAGTTTGAAGTCATTCCCCCTTGTAAAAAGCCTCTCTCCATCGTTCTTTTAGGTTCCCTCCGGTACCAGAAGGCTGCAGTTAGGTCACCCTGAAGCTTCTCTTCTCCATGAAATAATTCTCTCTATCAAGTACAGACCCAAACATACCTGGGATGGTTGTTCATGTTCCCGAACACCGGGTGTTACATATCCCAGAGCCTTTGACCTCTGTTTGTAGGGAATAATAGCTTGGTCCATAGGAACTTGTAACCTGATCCAGTATTCTACGGTACCATAATTTTGAATGTGTCCTGTTTTTCCTAAGGAATAAATAGGGGATTGCATTAATTTTCTTTTCAAAATTAAGGTACGTTAGTCAAAAGCTAGGAAAAACCACAAATTAAAGATTTATAGAATAGAACAGCCACAAATTAGAGACTGTGCCTATGCATTATGATAGCACTTGTGATGTGAGATCTGTAGTTCACAATAGGAACAGAAACAACTCCTCAGGCTCCCTCTGTACGATCCAAAATCAAAACATGACCATTTTTTCATACTTATATATTTACTACAGAGTGAAGTCAAAGTTCAATATTTTTATCTCCTTAAGGCAAATACAGGTTAGGACAGTTTTGTACGTTAACAGTTAGAAGTGTCCCAAAAAGTGGTATGCAATTTAAATTACTGGCAAAAGTACCACCTTATAATGCCTCATTAAACCAAATCCTCTACAACAGTGGGCAGTTAAGAGGTCAATGAATATGCTGATCTGACACAACGTTTCTAAAAAAAAGGTAAGCAGCACCGAACATTCAATACATCTTAGAAGTGTCTTGTCCAGAATATCTTTAAATTATTTATTAATTAAATTTATTAGTTATTATTTAATAATTAAAATTATTTAAATGCAATGAATATAAATGTCCCTCAATTAACGCACTAAATGTAAATAAACACTCCCCTAGATTATGCTACTATAAAGGAGTATTATTAACCGTAATCACCATAATTTGTAGCTTTTTCACTATTATATGGTGACCTTTGTCTTAACAGTTTAGATTACACCATTTCTTCCTTTGTTTATTAATAAGGAATGAGAGGATATACTTATGACATTTGGGCCAGACATAAAGCATTGTTGTTTGATATGGGCAAAGCGGGGGTGACTCCTGTTTTGGGTTTTTTCTCTCTTACCCTGTGGCTCTAAGCCATTACAAGCAAAACTGCACCCATCCCAGCTTTCCACAACTGTTGGCAGAATCACAAGAACATGCTGCACATCCAACAGAAAACAGCATTCCTGTAAACGCCTTTTTTTTCCTTTTGAAATAGTAATGCACAAATTCATTTTTAGTCAAATATGCATTATTTATCACTTGCAATATAGTGACACATAATCAAACAGAAAACTTTGTGACATATTAGCTACCAACTAAATTTGCTGTGTTGTAGATCTTGCCATCATTTTCCAAGATTTCATGGAACTTAAGTTGACAAGAAGCAATTGTTTCATAATCTATGCCATATGCACGATGAACCTCAAGTGCGACGCTGTTTTCCCGCACATAGTGAAAGAAGCTGTCATCGGACTGCACAAGAAACTGAGAAGTGAAGTCATACGATGGGGCGTCCCCATGAACTACTGGCGTTATCTGAAGTTCAAAGTCATAGAACGCGTAAGTACAAAAGGTTGCGGGTTCCCGGTCGCCAAAAGTGCGCACAGCTTCAGAAGAGAAGATCGCTTTGCTGATATGAATTTCAAAAAGGTTCTCTCCTCTTTCTAAATGAACAGTTTCAACAAATCCCTCCACCGGATCACTTGGCAGTACTTCTGGTCTGGACTTAAGTGGTTTTGTATCATAGACAATATCTCTCAGCTGGGCTGCAACAGATAAAACAGACCCATAATGCGATTGTCTTTTAAAAAAATCAAATACAATGAATGACTGAGAAGATAAAAGCATAATTCAATTATATTAACCACGTTACTTTCGTAAAGGCATTACCAAAAAGAATTCATACACCGAATGCCCACTGAGCACACTGACAACAATCAAGAGTAATTCCTCAATGGAGCTGCCTCGGTATACACAGACACAGGTCCCTAACGGTTATTATCAGGTCAAAAGGGAGTTAAAAAGCAAAAATTCAGAAGTCTTATGCAATATTCAAAATAAGTATCACTATGTAAATGTAGTGAGAGATTTAAGATGCATACTTTTGTGGGGTTGAATTAAATTTGCCAGATAAAGAAATAATATATCTGACATTAACATCTGTTACATCTTGAGTCCATAGAACTATCAGCAAAGACCTCCTCATTTCCCAGCCTCAGGCGGTAAGTGGTTAATAAGTGGTTAACACAGGTTGGATGGCGCTCTGAGTAGCCTTCTAGTGGAAGGTATCCTGCCCCTGGCAGGGGTTTGTCAAGAGACAGATTCCGATCCAAGCCACTCTGGGATTGTATGAGACTATGAAATCAAAATACATGCTTACAGAATTAGAACATAACCATGATGCAGTGGATCCAACTGGGAGACAAAATGTGAAAACTGTTTCAACATCAGTGTTTGTAAAATATCCTATTTGAGGCTTCCCATGCATCTTTTACACAGTTAAGCCATTAAAAAAAATACCTGAAATTCATCCTGCTGAAATACTATGTCAGTATATTATGACAAGACTTGGGGGATTTTAGCAACACAAAGTGATTCTGTAATGATAGTACTGCAAAGTAAAAGGTTGACCATAAAAGTATGATTTATTTAAAACAAACAAGTTTGGTAATTTTTTTCTTATTCAGCTATAGCTGCAGCATAAAAAATGCTTTGTTCGATTTGGTTTAATTAATAACTGTCATTCAAGTCAATGAAAATTGACTGGAATAGATGCCTTTCCGTGAAAGAACTGACCCTTCTACCAGTTTTAGGAATGGAAAAGTGTTTCAACCAGAGAACAAATTTACAGCAGTAATTTGCAAGAGATAAAATATAAAGAAAAAAATTAGTGAAGAATATACTTCAAAGATACCTTCTAGTTTTCTGATACGTGCAGCTCTAATATCAAGAAGATGGGTATACTGTTCCAGTTTTAACTCGTAGTCTTTCTGTAGACTTTCCATCTTTCTTGTCATTGTTTCTACTTCAGTCTGGAAGAAAAAAAAATGTGTGTAAAAAACTTCTGAGGATTGTCTGTAGTCATGTTGCACATGCTTTGGCTATAAATTAAAATACAGTTAGATTTGAAGAAAGAACATTCAGAGTATGCAAAAATAGCAGCAGTTTTTCATTTATCCGTACAACAAATCAGCTCTAATTTCAGCAAAATCTAAAAACATCATTAAGAAAAACAGAGTAGTTTTTCTTTCAAGACAATACACCTAGCAGTTTCTTTAATGATTTTGTTATTTTAAATGCTAAATAATTGAATGAAAAGTCAGAGTATGATCTATAATACTCCAATAGTGGAAGTAGAAAGAAGACAGTGAAAGCAGAGTGCTATGGAAAAGGAAGCTTATTTGATAAGCACATTTACTATTTTACCTGTGAATACCTGGTAGGAGCTCAGAGATAATCCCAATAAGGCACAGTCTGAGAGTTGGGAGCAGGATGAGCTAAAAGACTACAATCTACAGTCACTTGGATCTCACATGTTTTAAACAATACCTTCAGCAACAGCAGATTTTATGCTTGGTTCCCTATGCACAGACTGGCTTTGTTGCTGAATTTGCAAGTCTTAATTATTACAAGTGTCAGAGCTATAAAGGTTAAAATGTTATTATGAGGTTATTTTCCACTGTGAGTAGAGTTTAGTACCTGGTAATCTTTGCTAATTTTGTGCTGCACAATTAACAAATTCCTTGTCTTCTCAAGTTCTTGCACTGTTTCCGCATGCGTTAACTGCAGCTCCTGCATGGAGTATTCTAAATCTTTATGGATATTATCTTCCACTTTTTCCGAGAACAGAAGGTCCACATTCTTCTGTCGCTTTTGATCCTGGAGCACATTTGAAAAACCGCTAGAAAAGACTTCTGCAAAAGATTTGCACGTATTTGAGCCTAGCTAAATGCAACACTGGCATGTACTTTTGGTACAACAGTAAGACAGTAAGCAGAACTGTATACATTTTGAGCGCACGGTAACACAAAAAAAGGAATGAGGTACAGTAGAACGTGTCAGGATTGTTTTCAGCAACGTAATCTCATGATTATCAGGAACCAATTAAAATGCGTCAGAAATTCAGAAGCAATCGCTCCTGTCTAGCCCAATGAAAATACAAGCAGATATATTTGCCTTTCTTATAATTAATAATCCTGCCTCCGTAAATGTACAAACCCCGAATTATTATTCTCAAGTTATTAATAGTGGGCAGTTAATTTTCACTGAGGTTTTTTGTATTGTTTTCTTTTTTTTTTCCATTATCATTATATAATCATTACAGTAAACGCTTCCTCAAGAAAATAAAACATAAGCCACCCAAACAGCGGAAACATCGCAAAATTATCTGTTCACCGATTTCTTCCTCTCACTCCATTTTTAATTTGTGCAAGAGAAAAAAGAAAAGAGTATTTTCTGAGCATTTCTGGTTTTCCTGTTTTAATAAACAAAGAGAAGTTGCTAAGCATTGCTA